>JAKSZP010006596.1:0-315269 GCA_022478985.1 Massospora cicadina
GAGAAGGTGTTTAAGACAACTTCATCTTTTAATATAAAATAAAACCTTAAAACTGAGAATATTTTGAGATTTCAAAATCAATTATTAATATTTAAGGGAAAATCAGGGATTTTGAGTGAAGCAAAATGGACCATTCCTCAGATTTTGACAGAGCTGTCGCCTCTCTGTATGCTCTCTCTGGGGGTCAAACTGCCCTTCTCAGTGTGAGCATCATCCTCAAAGTGTTCCAGGGATATCTAAACTGCTCAACAAGCCAACTGAACGAGGGACCTAACCATAGCGTCCCTCTCTTGCCTATGGGCCCTCACATGGGCCCTCTTGCCCAACTGCTTTGTGGCAATGTGGAGAGACCCCGTTTGTCACATTCCCACCCTGAATATTAGAGGGATAGTGGACTATCAGGTTGGCAAGTACCACTTGTCCAATCACTTCCAGGCTATCAAAAACCTCTTGTTCCCTATCATTTTGGGAGTGGAGTGGTGGCGGAAGTTTGACGTTAAAACCAACTTGAAAGAGAATACCTTATCCCTTCAAAAAAGAATGGTCGCACAATAGTTCTTCCTTTGTCTGAGGCTAACGCCCAGGGCGAATTGCCCCACTGGCCCAACCTTCACCCTTATAGCCTTGCCCCTTTTCTGAAGCCCTCAGTGGAGGTTTCTATTCCTTCATGCTTGTAGGGTTTGGAATCCTCTTTTGATGCAGCATCCGCCAACGCACTCCCTGAGCACTCCAAGTTTGATTTTGACTTCAAGCTCATGGTGGATCTGGTGCATATATCTTCCCCCATTTACACATTGACTGTCCGGGAGGAAGAGGCGTTGGATGTGTGGGTGAAAGAACAGTTAGTCAAAGGTGCAATTTTTTAGCGTACCTCTCCTGTATGCTCCCCACTTCTCTTTGTGGAGAAGTCTGATGGTACTTTACACCCATGTGTGGACTACAGGAACCTTAACAACATCACTGTACCAGACCTCCATCCCATTACTTTGGAGTCACAGATTGCGCGCTTTGTGGAGAAGGCGAAGGCCTTCTACAAGCTGGATTGCCTCAATGCGTTTAATCAGATCCATATAAAGAAGGGCCAGGAGTGGTTAACCGCCTTCCGCACTAGAAAAGAAATATTCCAGTTTTGGGTCTTGCCCTTTGGACTTAAGAATGCCCCTGCTATTTTTCAACGATGCATTGATGCAGCGTTGGGGGACTTGTTAGGGGTATGCGCGGTTGCCTACATGGACGACATTCTGGTGTTTTCCCCTGATCAGGAGTCCCATGCAGTATACCTTCGGTAAGTGTTGGAACAGTTAAAGGCAGCCAGCTAACGTTGAAGATAAGCAAGTATGAATTCTTCAAGTCCCAGTTCACTTTTATGGGCAACGTCGTGTTTGACCAAGGACACATGATAACTCCAGACAAGGAGAAGGTTATTCAAGAGTGGCCCACCCCAACCTCAGTCAAGGAATTGAGGAGCTTTTTGGGGACGTGTACGTTCCTCAAGAAGTTCATGCCCAATCTCTCTGAGGTGGCAGCTCCCTTATATAAGGCTAGCGGTGCCAAGGTGTTTCAGTGGTCCCCCACTTTGGAGGATGATTTCCAAGCATGAAGTGCACAATGTTGTCCACGTCTGCTCTTCGCCATGTCGACCCTTCAAAAGAGTTCATTGTGTCTACTGATGCCTCCAACTTCACCATAGTGGCCACCTTGTTACAAGTTGGTGAAGATGGGATAGAGCATCCGGCGGGATATTTTTCTAGGAAAATGTTTTTCCCAGAGTTAAATTACGCCGTTTATGACAAGGAGTTACTAGCAGTGGTGGAGGCGCTGACATATTGGCATCACCACTTGCATGGCTCATCCCAACCTTTCCAGGTACATACAGACCACCGTGCCTTGCTGTACTACCGCTCTCCTCATGTCCTAACCCCACGGCAGACCCATTGGCATGAGACCCTGGACTAAATTGCAATCGCGTATGAGTTCACCAAGGGCCAGGATAATGGTTTGGCGGATGCTTTGAGCCACAACCCTGCTTTAGCACCTGATTTAAGGAGGTAGAAGTTCACAACACACAGGTGATGATTCCTTCAAGTAAACTTCTGCCACAACTACCCTCTCCCCTGGCCAACGGGCCAGCGCTTGCACCTCTGGAAAATGCGGAGGAATATGGTATGTTCAGGAAGGTAGTTATTTCTCAGCATCTAGCAGCCAAATATACTATTTTACTTGCTAAGTGCGAGTTGAATCAAGTGGATCTCTCCAGGGGCTATCACGTGAAGGATGAGATGGTGTGGTTTCAGGGGCGCCTATGGGTTCCTGCTGGCCCACTTCACCTGGAAATCATCCAGGACCTTCATGATGGAATCACTGTTGGTCATCCTGGGAAAGCAAAGATGTTGGAGTCAATATAACGCACAAACAATTGGAAGGGCTTGCCTGCTCAGGTGGGGCGGTATTGTAAGGAGTGTTTGATCTGCAACCAAATGAAGCCAAATCATCAACCTTTAGCGGGGTTGTTAAACCAGTCCAGAAAGCTGAAGGGCCCTGGACTTCTCTATCAGTTAATTTCATTGTGGAGTTACCTGCATTGGATGACTATGATTCCATAATGGTGGTGATTTGGTTTAAAAAGTTCGCCCACTTCATTCCTTGCAGAACTACAATAACCGCGTCAGAGATGGCCAGGCTCTTTGTCACGCATGTGTTTGCGCTCCATGGGGTTCCCCAAGAGATTATCAGTGACTGGGGACCCCGATTTGCCTCCATTTTTTGGGAGGAGTTGTGTAAAACTCTTCAGATTCGCACCTGCCATTTGACTGCCTACCACCCTCAATCAGATGGGCAGACTGAACAATTGAACTATTGCTTGGAGAGTTCCTGCGGTGTTACACCACCGCGGATCATTCATATTGGGCTTCTCACCTTCCTATGGCCAAATTAGTTACAATAACACGTTGCATTCTTTGATTGGTTGTTACCCTTTTTTCGCCAGCCATGGCTTTGACATGGAGCCCATTTGTGGGTCTAAGGTTGAAGCGGTGGTGGACTTTTCCAAGACAATATTTGAAGGTCCACCAAGGGGTTTCCACAAGATTGGAGGCGGCAATGCTAGTGTATAAGGAGAACGCTGATGGGAAGCGCTGAGTGGGTCCTGCGTACAAGGAAGGGGATCATGTGATACATGATGCTTGTAACATCCCTATCAAGCAGCCATGCAAGAAGCTGGGACCAAAGAGGATTGGCCCCTACCGCATTGTTAGAAAGGTGGGCCATGCCTCATACCAACTAGATCTCCCCCCTTCATTTTGGATCTTCTCTGTGTTTCATGAGAGCAAACTGATGTTGTTTGAGTGTCCCCCACCAGAGACTCCTGAGGCCTATCTCGTGGATGGGGCGCCAGAGTGGGAGGTGGAAGAAATAGTTGCCTCCCGCCACGTTAAAAGAAGACTGGGGTACCTGGTATCCTGGAAGGGATTTGACACTGTAGAGAGCAGTTGGGTTTCAGCATGCAACTGTGTGCATGCCCAAGATCTGATTGAAGCCTTCCACAAGCGTTTCCCCCAGGATTCTGAATCTTAACTCAAACTGACCGTTGCCACCCTGAAGTTGGCCTCTGCCCACAAGAACTTTCCCTTGAATAAGCCCTTGGAGGGGGGTTGAGCCCCATTGGGAAGGGAGGATAATGTCATGGTCACATGACATCATAGTGGTGACCAACCCCAATGATAAGGCTGGGAGCCAGGAGGCCCATAAGGTGAAGTTACAGGCCTTCCCTGAACTCAGACATACCCTAGACCAACGCTGGGTCTGGGAAAAATATTCCCAGGTTGGTACTAGTGGGATGCTAAATGCCCAGTCCCTTACAATGGCCCAAGCGTTGAAACAAATGGTCTATGTAATGAACGAAGATGGTTCAGTTCAGTTTGTTGAGGAACGGGGTTTAAAAACCCGTTCCATTTATGAAATCACATGTTTGGGTCAAATCCAACTTCAATTAATTACTCAAGTGAAGTCAGTTTTGGAATATTCTACCAATCTGGATGGTAGCATGTGCCTATTGGTGGGTCAGTGCTTGGGTCCACTTATGCAAACCCCTTATTACCCCATTGATGTTTAAATGTGTTTTCCCTGACCAACATTCCTTGTTGGTCGACTTCCCCAATAACATTTCCCCATTTTTTATCATTTATTAGAATTGTTATTTGGGATGATCCTGTGCGCAAACCCCTTTGTGGAGGTCTCACAACACGTTAACCATTCCATTTTGAACAAAGTAATATTGCCACCCCATGCACCCTTGGTTCTCCCAGGTACCCTCCAACCTGGGCCATTTACCCTTCTCTCTTTGTGCACCGCATCATTGTTGGATGGTTACTTAGTGCAATTCTTTACTTTAACTATTATTGTTCCAGCATCCTCTGCTGGGCACTAGTAGCTTTAGTACTAATAGCTAGTTTCCATGCGTTGGCTCTGTGCACCAAACAACTACGCTGGAAACAGGAGAGTTATAGACACTCTCCTTACAGTAGGCTGTACTAAAGTGGAAGTAGTCTGGAGAGGAGCTATCAATGAACTTTGCAAATTTGACTGATAATTTTAGTGCAATCTGGCGCCTGAACTCATTTTGCTTGCCCAATTATTATTAAAAGTGTATCTCAATTTTGGTGCCCCCAGGAATTGACCCAGGTCTTTTGGCCAATTTTTTCATCACTTACCTCTAAAATTCTTTTCTATACATCAGACTTGTAATTGTCTGACAATAGTCCCGGTAGCTCAATATGTTCAGGATCTAGACTTGTGTTTGGTGTTATCCACTAACAGCTCCAGAGTTGGCATAATAAATCCAGCCTAGATTTCCCCTCCTCCCACTGGTTGATATCATCATCTCAGTGTAACAAAAATGCTCATCTACCAGCAGGACCACGCTTATTTTCTGCTATTGGTATAAATCTATCTCGCACTTACCAGGTGTCATTCAAGGCCCTGGTGGACATGAGGGCAGAAGGAACTTTCATAAGTTTGGAGTTGGTGCATCAGTTGGAATTGTACTTGGATGTAGGCTCAGAGGTGATGGTTGCATCTTCTGCCATATAGTTTCTTACAAGGTGCATCAACCATTCCTGTTCTGAGTGGGTAACTTTAAAATTAGTGATTATTTCTCAGCTATATCTGATCTGGTATTCTCAGTTGTTGGATGTTGAATATTGGCTATTCAGTAAGTACCCGCTAAAGGGTTCTTTATACAGGGGTTTCCCCATTGAACAATTGGAACGTCGATATGATGATCGCCAGTTCCTCAATACACCTTTAACCAAATAAATTTTTTTTATAAAAAACACGGGAGCAATTTCCCAATCACTTTTTTAAAAAGAATAAATCTTCAGCGGATCCTTCCTTCATCCGCCTCTTCCTCTTTCTTCTTTCTTCACTTAATCTAAAAAAGACCTCCAGTCCCCTCATTTCACTGATATCCTAGCAGCCTCTGCCAGTACCAACTCTTCCGCTTAGTTTATTCATGTCGCCATCTTTTCATTGGTTTTAAGTATGTTATTTTTTAATTATCTATCACCTTAATTTAAGGAGATCTAAAACCCTTTCATCAAATGTTGACATCGCCTTATTTTAGAGGTAGACCAATATAAAATTGTTATATTCAATATAACTTGTTAATCCCAATATCGCCTCATTCTGAAGCGCTTAAATTACTACTACCAGTTCAATTCTGGTGAATTTCATTCATTTTGCCATATTGACTTGGCTTATCATCCAGTCATATTGGAATTGTGACATTGTACATTTGACCTCACAGCTGAACAAGAAGAATGTATTTGGTCAAGTTCAGCCAAATAAGGGAAATGTCAGCCATTTGCAATTATCTGAGGATTTTAAGAGCGAGTCCCACAATAATAAAATCAATACTATCAAAACTTTTTGGCCAAAAGTCCCTGGCTGACTCTTGGTGGAACCCCATTAAATGGGGAAATACAAGTTAAAAACCCATATGGGCACTTCCTGTAAATACAATAGATCAGATTTTGCTAATTGCACAATGGACTTTGGGGAATCCAGCGGGAGGTACTCCCCACCAGCACCAAGTCCATCACACCTGCACAGGGGCCACCCCTTCTTATAGGCGTGGTGGCGGGCCCTGAGGTGAGAATATTTTCTCAAATGGTGATTGGTTGGGGTATATCAAGACCTTGCTGCATGGGTATATTTTGCCCCAAAACCCTAACGTCCATTTTCCCAAATTTAGCTAACTCTCACCATGATCTTATAGTAGAGTTTCACATATTACCTAAATTGGAAAGCACTGAAGCTATTCCAAACCTATCCCCAAATCCTTCTGACCTTAAAATTAGTATATATTTAATTGTTGAAAGTTGGGGCGGATCATTTTCTTGTTTTTACCCCCATGCACATATTAAAAATCATAAAAAACCACTTTTTATAGTTTTATATTTCTATTTTATTAACATACTTTGTGGGATCCAGCAGTGTAGCATCAAGTGAGCTTATCTAAGCTGGATTCCTACACCAGTTATCATTGGTTGGTTTGGCGGAGACGCCAACAAGTGAATGTCAACCTGACCTCAAACACGTTACCCTTTGGAAATCTCAGGGGGGTGGCAAGCTCCTGCTCCTCAACACCTTGGGTAAAGCATGGATAATAGGTGCCATTTCCACGCTTGCTACACCTGCAGGCTTACCTCACAATTTCCCCCCGTCCCTGGTAGTGTATAAGGATTTTTTCAATATGAAAAAAGCTACTCAACTTCTGCCACACTCAAATTAGGACCTTAAATTCCGCACAAATATGGCCATGTTCAACAAATATTGTACAATGTACCCCCATACAGCGAAAGTAAATATGGCCTTGGACGTGTGTATCAACAACATGCTTGTGAAGGGGTGGCTTTTCAAGGAACTTCCCTGGTCGTCTCCCCCATTGTGTTTGCAAAAAAGGCTGACAGCACACTGCACCCTTGTGTGGATTATGGTCACCTTAACAACATCACGGTTCATTACCCCTACTAATTTCACTGGTACTTCACAATTGCCTAAGAAACTATGAAGTTTAAGTATTTTTTAAACTTCATCTGGTGAACGCCTTTGACCAAATTAGGGTAGCTTAAGATCAGGAATGGTTTACTGCTATTTGATTGAAGTGTGTTATTTTCCAATTCTTCATAATGCCTTTTGGGTTAAAGAATGTGCCTGCCATATTTTAGTAATGATCAATGATGTTCTGGGTGATCTGCGCAACATGTGAACTGTTGCTTACATTGATGACATCCTCATCCATTCCACAAACCCCAAACAACACACTATACATCTGCAGGCCATACTTGCCTCTCTGCACAAGGCAGGTGTTGAAGTTTAGGCCTACTTTAGATGGGCTGGTTCTTTTTTTTTAGTACTAGATGGTTAGATGGGCTGGTTCTTCTCCTGGGATAAGTTGGAGTTTCAAGTGTCTATTGTATGGAGACAATAGACCAGACGGTGACAATAGTCAAGATATAAACTCCCTGAAAATGACACTTTGAAGCCATATTATTCTGCCATTGCTTGGACAATGGCTCGCTGCCCTGATCCTTCAGATCCCAGGTAAATTCTCAACTTAATTTAATGTAAAAGTATTTAGTACAAAAAGATTGCATATTAAACTATGAACTTGTGGTAATAATCGTTTGTACTTTATTAGTATAAACTTGGAGATAATTTTATAGGGTTCAATGTCAACCACATCTTACCCATGCCGCCTCATTTTCAATGGCACTTAACCAGGGGAACACGTAATAAGCTTAACTGAGGGTCTACAATCCTTTTGGCTTGGGGCATCTCAAACGGCCTCAGGATCAGTGTCAAACTTGTAAATATCTTAAGACAGCATTTCTGAAGCATCTGAAAATAGCTGAACCAATGCTCCTCTCAAGCAATTGGCAGCACATACCAAGGCGATTTGTACCACTAATTAGTAATTAATTTAATCAAAAACTCAATCAACATTAAAAGCTAATTTTGACATAGATCACCAAAGCCCACGAGCCTGAGTCATCAAGTCAACTATTATTAAGTCTGACTTAATCAACAACTCCCCTCAGGCTCATGTCATTATAGGTGGTTATTATTTGGAATTGCTAGTCCACAGATCCCAAGCTTTGCATAAGCATAGGATATTCCTGATCCATAATAACTGATATCTTCAATATGATCCATAATGAATTAAGCATGTTAACATTATGTCCCTATTAAATATCTGACGATTAGGTCCAGTCAACTACTCAACACTTCCCCATCTTGACTGGATAAAAGCGGTGGGCACTCTTCTTTCTGGGTCATAATGTCTAAATTCTTACGATCTTAAATTTATGAATGATATATCAATAGCCTTTAGGGTTTCTACAGACAAGTCTTCCTAAGATTGATCAAGTCCATGCGGCATGCTATGGCCAACTTGGGCGTGTTGCCTCTGTTTTCTTAAGCTGGTTTGACCAGTTATGATTCAATGATACTTAAGAGCTTGGCTTCATATCCCACTGCAACTTCAGCAATCACTTATGAGCCTGAACAGGCCCCCTTGGCTTCAAGTTCTGTCCAACAAACATCCTAATGGGTCAATTGGGATCCTCCTTCAACTCTATCCTTAAAACTTTGGGCTTCTGAAGCTGGTCAGCCCCAAGAAACCCTCACCTGGCATCAATTTGCTTTGGATGGGGATCTCCTTCCTGAATTCTTGTTCTCCCTTTTTCAAGTCTTCCCTTCCAACAATCTTATTTCTTCCTTATATGCAGGCAGTGTGGCTTCATGGTGTTTTGAGCTCAATTCAATGTCAGATCTTGTAGACGCCTACTTGTTGTCAGCACTTGCTAACAAGCCTGAGATTTCCTCATTTGATATTTTTGAGGCCAATCAGGCTCTTATTCTTTCTAACTTGGTTTCTATGCTTTGGCGCAAACCCACTTTGGTACATACCAATTTACATGTCCCGTTGGGCCTCAAAACTCAGGTTTCAAAAGATTGACATCATAATATTATACCAAGCCCCTTGCAAAAGCCTAGCGGAAGGGATTCCCAAAAAATATATCCCACAGATGGCTCTTCAGGGCATGTGCGTTTGCTTCCCTCCTTCCTTGCTTTCCACCAAAACTGTGCCCAACATGCATAGGGTTTTTAGATGAGGCCCATTTGCATAGGTTTCATGAAAAAGTGTTCCACTCCTTAGTTTACTCCTGTCTTGAAAGCCTTCTTGCTGACTGCATCTTCCTTTCTGTGGCATTTTCTCCTGAGTCAGACCTCTCTCACCTGTTCTGAAGTCCATTCCAATGGTATTTTCCTTTAGTTTGATGGCCTTTCCTAAACTGACCAGGCCAGCGTGCCTGGTGCCAAGCCTTTTTGGGTTTTGTGCATCTCTGACAGGGTCTGGATAGTCAAGACTTGTATGAGATTTGCATCTCACTGATGATGTTACAGGCTTCCCCAGTTTGATCTCATTCTCTTTCCCTCTCAAAAAAGGGTTATCTAGTTCCAGTGGCAATATGGCATTGAATCTATGAATTAAATTTTTATTTTTTAGTTGTTAAAGTTATATTATATTATTTTTTGTATTTTATAATTTATATTTTTTATTTTATAATAATAATAATTATTATTTTTTAATGTTTTGTTTTGTTTTTAGTATTAATATTTATGATAAGGACAAACAAATTTAGTGTATACTCAATTCACAACCCAGCCGCCTTGATCCTTATAAATATACATCTTCAGATGATTTCATTAATATAATTAACGGACCTTTCCAAAGTGAGGCCAGCTTGTGTGTGCGTCCTGCTCTATGAGTGTCATAATATATACTACAAAGTTCCTTACTTGAACTTAGACAACATAGCTTGTTTAGCATCATCATAGCTCTTCTGACTAGTTTTTGACTAATCACGTTCTGATAGGCTTCAGTTTGCAACTTGATTAAGGTCTTCAGTATTTGCTCATCACAATTAATTGGGTTGATTGCTTCAGTTGAACTGAGTACCAAATATAATAATGGAGGTAGAGCGGGCTGACTACCATACAGAAGTCAAAATGGAGAGTGGCCCATGCTGCTGTGGTGTCCAATATTGTACGCAAATACAGTAGCACTAATGGAAGTAGCCCTTTGCAAGGGCGCCGTGGCTGCATTATTGTGTAAAATGCTGATTAGAGTGCCATTCACTCGTTCTAACATACCATTAGTCTTAGGATGGTATAAAGTTAACAACACACCCTTGATGGACATCAACTCATTTAACCTTTGCACCATCTGGGCTTTAAAATTCATGTCATTACCCATCAAGATCTTCTGGGGGCATTCGTGCTTATAAATAATACTATCCATAATAAACTTAGCAGTAGTTAAAGCCCTGACGTCTCTTGAATTGCTTTCACTTCCACCCATTTTGTCAGATGGTCACTAGCAACATTTTAGTATTTGTTGCCTAGGATACTCACAGGCAAAGGGCCAACTACATCAATCAACATGGTATTCCAGGCCAGCTGGGTTTGATCAAACGATATTTCACATCTGACTTTGTAGGCTTTACAATTTGGCATGAATGACATTTATTGAGCATGTCAGATATCAAATTGCATGGAATACCAATAGTAACTAGATTAAATTGATTCTAGCATTTTAGTCAATCCTCCACGGCCAACAGCCTTATGGGCTTGTGTAATAATCTTCATTTGGTCTGAAGGTTTTGGGAAAATTTGATGATGCCCCTCAGGCTTAAGCTTGTATAAAACTCCATGTCAATATTTGGTGTCAGTTAGTGCTTTTTCAATCACCTTTTGTACTTCAGGTGGCATATATCCATACTTTTGAGTAATCATCTTAATCATGAAGCTCATCAGACAAACTACTCAGGACAGCTACAATAGGAAGTCATGATAGTCCTTCTGCATTTTGATGGGCCGCTCCAGCTCTATGTATAAATTCATAGTTGTATGCCTGTAATTTCAGAGAACAGTAGCTAATCGTCCCAGGCTCCTTGAGGTTTTGGAGCCATCATAATGAGCTGTGATCCATTACTACTTGAAACTTGGTGCCATGAATGTACACCCAAAATTGTTTATAAGTGTAGATGACAGTCAAACACTTTTGCTCAATCACCATATAAATTACGCTCATTCTTATTCAGCGTCCTGCTGCAATAAGCGACTAGATGCTCCTTGCCATCATCCCCAATCTGATATAGCACCCCCCAATTGCAGTCAACGAGGCATCAGTTTGTATAATAAAATGACTGCTGAAATCTGGATATCAAAAGAGAGGCGCCGTGCTCATTGTGGTTTTTAAAGCCTCAAAGGCTTGTTGACACTCATCTGCCCAGCAAAAATGAACTATCTCTTGTAGTAAATGGAATAGGGGCTCAGTAATCCTCGCAAACCCTTCTACAAATCTTAAATAGTATCCTACCATGCCTAAGAATACTTGAACATCCCTCATACTCGTTTGAGGTTGCATTTTTTTACTTTCCTCCACCTTTTGAGGTTGAGGCCGCAAGCCCTCGTAATCAATGATGAATCCAAAGTATTACAATTGTTCTTTAAAAATTGGCATTTTCTAGGTGTTATCTTCAGATTGGCCTTCACCAACCATTAAAACACTTGTTCAAGGTGCTCCAGATGTTTGGAAAACGTTTGAAAAATGACATTGATATCATCCAGGTACACCAGTATGCAGGATAATTTAAGGTCCCTAAAATTGTGTCCATTGCGCGCTAAAAGGTTGCTGGCACATTGCACAGCCCCTGTAGCATGCGCATCAGTTGAAATAGCCCTTGCGCAGCAATCATTGCGCACTTCTCCTGCTCCTCTTGAGGCAACTCAATTTTCCAATATCTGGAGATGAGGTCCATTGCAGTAAAGTACTTCGCCCCTCCTAGGTGGTCCAGAGCATCGTCAATTCTGGGCAACAGATAGGAATCCTTTTTTAATGGCATTGAGGCAACGATAATTGATTACAACTCAATTGCTGCCATCTTTTTCTTTATAATTAAACTGAGCTGGCCCACGGGCTTTTTAAGGGCACAATAATTCCACTTTTCATCAATTGTCTAGCTCTTCTCTGACTTTTTTGTCACTAGGCTGGGGGCAACAGATTGGCCTCATTCTAATAGGCATATGATCCCCGGTATCCAAGAAATGCTGTACTTTTTTAGCACAACCTAAATCTTGGTCATCTTTGACAAAGATTTCAGAGTATTGTTCAAACAACTGTAGTTCTTCATCCTTCTGTTGTTCTGATACTCCAGTAAATGATTCTCATGGAATTACAGCATGTGCCCCAAGACTTTTGTTTGGTAAACTGAATTTGGATAAATCGCCAAATATCAACAGCTGTTTTAACTCATCCCTCAGAAACAGATGCACAAATGCGACTACTTGATATTTCTTGATCTTAATAATTTGGCTGTTCAAATTTCTTAATAATACATCAATTTCCCCGTGCCCTGGTATAAGTATTCCAGGCACTACACTAGTTTTCTATCTGAGAACAATTCCAAGGAGATACAACCTCCCTATATAGTCCTTCTGGAATATCCAGCATAGTCCCAGTCCTCGCAACTGGTTGATATCCTGGAGCTATTGTTACATCCTTATTCACCTGTAGAGGTATTCCTCGATTTTCATTTATAGTTATTGGCATGAAGTTGCTTCAATTTCCCCTCTGAATATATCCTAGTGGTATTATCTCATTGACATAAGATATATTAAAGTTTTTATAATGGCTAGTGGTCTTCATATTGTCACAAGAGTAATAAACTGGAAGTGATTGGCCCAATATTTTCGAGGTGTTTTTTTAAGAGTGCATGAGATCCCATAGGTCCTTAGAAAACTAGTTCCAATCAATATGTCATAATTGGCATTGGGAAGCACTGTTGCGGGTGCAGATACTACCAAAGCTTCAAATTGCAGTGGCAAGGCGCTGTAAGCTTCTTCACTATTAGTGCTGTTGGGGCCTGCAGTCTCATATTCCCGATTGTGGTTAATGTCCAGAGCAATTTTCAATTTCTTTACCAACTTTGTGGACACAATGTTTACAGGTGCTCCGCTATCAACAATAGCTACAACTTTGATCTTTTTGACAAAATATCCACGTAAGTGCACTCATAGTAGTAAGAAATAATAGAGTTTACTAGTGAATATGGAAGAATCCAAAGAGTTAAGACTGTGCTTTAGAGTATTTCTGATACTGGGACATTCATTGATGAATGTGTCAATTGGAATAGCTATATTTACCCCTTACAAGCTTGGGGTATCTGCTGCATTGCTCAGCCTTTTTGTCTAGAAATATTCTCAAGTATCTGTTGAATATACAGTTTAGCAGCTACTTCAGAGGCTTCAGGTATGACAACCTTACTCTGAGAGCAAGTAACCACATGTACGTTTATAGATCTTCATTTAATACTAAAATAGAATTCGTTTTGTTAGTAAACGAGGCCTCATGGCCTGCATATTATTGTCAATCAGGTGAGACTGGTGTTTCCATCACAATAGAGCGTCCCACATCTATTGTACTTGTTCTTTTCCTCCTCCTGTGCATTATTGGGAAGGACTACATTGAAATTACGCTGGCAGAATTAGGAAGCAAAGCGTACTTTATGATTGAAGTTATAGCAATTAATCTCATTCATTGGGTGTGGGGCCCTTGTATTTGAGGTTTGCTCAGTTTTCACAGGTGGATCACTGTCAGTCTTCTTATTGGTTTTGAAGGGTTTTCCAGCAGAGGCAGCAGGTCCAGTTCTGTACCCAAAATTAGGAGGGCCATAATTTTGTAAACATCTACGCAAATAATTAACAAAACCAGATGTTGCAAGGTGTTGCACAAAAGCAGGAAATAAAGTGTTTGACAAATTTTGGTAAGGTTGTACTGCATGTTGTAAGGCAACTTTAGCATCAAAATCAACCATAGCCTTTCCACCTAGGAGAACTTGAGTTTTGTGATAGAATCAATCCATAAATTTGTCAATTGCTTCAACTTTCTTATAGAATATATTCATAAATTTAGACTTTCTAGTTGACATTTGTTCTGGACCTCTAAATTCACAAATTACAGCCTCTTTGACTTCAGCGTAGGTTGGGTTTTCATCAATGTGAGGCATAATCAACTCAATGCTCCACTCATCCAAGAAGTTGATCATAGTGGCCGCTTTGTTATGGTCACTGGCCCTATACATGGCCATTTTAAAGCGTTTGACAAATTTGGTTATACTTCTGTTCTTGTCAAAAGCAGTCAGGTTTGCTGGTTTGTAATTTTATTTTCCCGTCCATGTTATCATTATTACTTCTTTGTTGGCTTGATCCAGGCTTACTAGGGCGCTGAGGCATTGTATCACGGTTTGAGATGTTGGGGTGACCAAAGCAACCATATTGATATGCATTTGTTGATGTGTCCCAACATCCATTTCAGTAGCTACTTATGAAGCTTCGTCCTCATAATATTTGAAAGAGTTTTCAGTCAAGTGGTTTGTGGCACACTGGCTACTCCTGTCATCCAAAGCTTGGATTTGATCGTTAATTCATTTTCCCAATTGATAAAATTTCGACTTTTTAACTTTAATTTCGCAATTTCCTCATTCAAGCTAGTAGTTTGTAGTTGCAAGATAAAAATCACTTGGTCCTTTTCCTTAATTGCCTTCTTGCAATGGTTTACTTCTCCATGAAGAATATTGTTTGACTAATTAATAGAGGTAAAATCTTAATTAAAATTATTGATCTGTCGATTAAGATGATCAATAAAGTCTTGAATTTTTTCATTCTCCGCCTGAAGGCCCTCAAAATATATGTTCCAGTAGTTGATTTTTTCAGTGTATTCGTC
The DNA here is from genome assembly GCA_022478985.1 of Massospora cicadina. Classification (NCBI taxonomy): domain Eukaryota; kingdom Fungi; phylum Entomophthoromycota; class Entomophthoromycetes; order Entomophthorales; family Entomophthoraceae; genus Massospora; species Massospora cicadina. Next base: position 14,852 of record JAKSZP010006596.1, read on the forward strand.
CTTCAAATTCAAAATTTGGGCGCTCACTCATTGATACTAGTCACAAAAAATTGTTATGGTTTAATTGCGCCTCTTAATCTTTGCGATTACGCCTCATGAACTCCAAAGCATTAATGGAAGTCTGAGTAATATTGCTAACCAAAGGTTCAGTAACGCATCTTTCCTCTGAGAAGTTGTCAAAGATGGGATGCAATCTGTCATTTAGCTCTTGTGCTAATTCTGCTACCCAATCATAAGCCCAAGTATATAGATTATAGTTTGCGTCCAATCTAGAACGGACCTCAGCAAAGTTGGCTTCTGATTGCCCATTCAAGAATTATGCCATCTGGCTGGAGTTGCGTGAGATGCTTACCAACTTGGTGATGGTCGCATGATAGAGGGCAATTGTCATCTGAGAATTTCTGTAGGTGGGGTGTAAAAATTCAATTAAGTATTAGGCGATGTTCTCTATCCCAATTAAGTTTTTTGGATTTGAGTTACACTCAATTGATGATGAGCTTGATATCTCATCCACAACACATCTGCTATCATTGGCAATAAGAAAGGATTACTACTATTGTTTGCAGGCCCTTGTACCATTTGATACTCTCTTAAAAATGATATTCAAGACGTTCCATCTCTTCAGGTGAAATGGGTTTGTCAGGGTAGGTAATAATGAGTACATCATTCCAATTAATCTGGGACACAGTCATTTCTGTATTCCCCTTGGGCCCAGTAATGGGTCTGAATAACTTATTGGGATTGCTCCCCTGTTCAATGTGGCCACCATCTGCGTTCCCAGCCATGAGCGCCACTTTTTGAATTTTTGGCCTACATCAGAAGGGCTAGTTCTTCTGGGATAAGTTGGATTTTTGAGCTTCTATTGTATGGAAACAATAGCCAGATGATGACAATAGTCAAGATATAAACTCCTTGAAAATGACACTTTGAAGCTGTATTCTTCTGTCATTACTTGGACAATGGCTCAAAACCCTGATCCTTTTGATACCAAGTAAATTCTTGACTTAATACAACATAAGTATTAAATACAAAAAGATTGCATATTAAAATATGAACTTGTGGTAATAATCGATTGTACTTTATTAATATCAACTTGGAGATAATTTATAGGGTTCAATGCTAACCACATCTTACCCATGACACCTCATTCTCAATGGCACTTAGCCAGAGGAACATGTAATAAGTTCGTCTGAGGGTCTACAATCCTTTTGACTTAGGGGCATCTCACATTGCCTCAGGGTCGGTGTCAAACTCATAAATATCTCAAGACAGCATTTCTGACGCATCTGAAAATAGCTGAACCAATGCTCCTCTCAAGAAAATTGGCAGCACATACCAAGGCGATTTGTACCATTAATTAGCAATTAACTCAATCAAAAAATTGATCAACATAAAAGCTAATCTTGACATAGACCAATAAAGCCCACAAGCCTGAGTCATCAATTCAACTATAATTATTAAGTCTGACTTAACCAATAAAGCCCCTGGTCCTGTGTCACCATAGTCAAATATATTAAGTGGATTCGCTAGGCCACAGATCCCAAGCTTTGCATAAGCGTAGGATATTCCTGATCCATAATAACTGATATCTTCAATATGATCCATAATAAATTAAGCATATTAACATTATTATGCACCTATAAATTATCCAACAATTAGGTCCAGTCAACTACTCAACAGCAGGACTATTTGTAAAACCAAAAAAGTACAAATTATTATGCAATGTAGTTACCATCTTGGGTAATCTGGTATTGAATGATGGTTACGCTATTCCGCCCTGTGCACTTGAGGCCATCCTCAAGTGGCCTACCCCAACTACCCAGAAGCAATTGCAGAGCTTCTTGGGCCTTCTATTTTCTTAGATTAATTCTCAACAGCCCTCTCACAGCTGGCCACATCACTGCACCCCATCACCAACAAGGACATCCGATTCTGTTAGACCCCAGAATACCATCAGGTATTTGATGCTATCAAATGGGTATTCATGTCACCACCTGTGATCAAGAACACTGATGCAACTAAACCTTTCATTGTTGCATGCAATGCCTCTTCCGCCATGGATGGAGCAGTTTTGTTGCAGGAACACAATGGAGTGGAGCACAGTAGCATATTTTTACCATAGATTTACTGTCATGGCTTAATGACATAATTGAGGGCACCAATTGTAAGGACAAAGCTGGAATTCAGGAGGCCAAAAAAGTCAAGTTACAATGCCTTCCTGATTTTAAGCATACCCTAAACCAACGCTGGGTATGGGAAAGATCTTAACAGGTTGGTCCTGAGGATGTGCATGATGCTCCACCTGGCGTTACAACCAGGGCATTAAAACGCATCAGCTACATTACAAATGAAGACAGTTTAATTCAGTTGCTTAAAGGAACTGAGCTTTGAAACTCATTTCATTTACAAAATCACTAAATTGGGTAGGATCCAGTTATAATTAATCACTTGAGTTCATACTATCTCGAGTTACAGCACTATGTCAGATGATACTGTAAGTTTATTGGTTCATTTGGGCTTTTCACTGGCCCCAAAGATCGACAACTCGCTGCCCATTGTTTAATTATAATTTCTTGAGACCAACTTTCCTCATTGGTCATCTGAGTTAATAAAGAACCCCATTCGTTTTATTTTGTCTACATATATTTATTTAGTCCTGTTTGCTGACCTCCAAGAGGTCCAAATTAACAAAATATATGCCTTCCTTTCTTTGACCCTTTTGTGCACAATCCTAATGGGTGGTGCTTTGTTTACCCTTTCTTCAGCGGGGGTTCCCATAGCAGTGGGGTGGGCCCTCGCCATCACCTCTACTGGAACTGGAGAATTACAAACACACACTTAAAATTAGATGACCAATCGTATTTTTGGCCTCACCAAGATTTGTTCCAAGTGGAAGGACTTTGTAGTGGTATTAGGGCACTTTGGCTGTGCACTGTGGCTGGGATGCTCTTGTCCATGGCGATATCATTCTTGTTGGAAGTGTTACATCGTGGAGTTTCTCTTTTTGCTGCTCGCAGTGCAATTTATGGCCTTCTAAGCAAGTACATGTTGGGTATGGACCATTTGGAGTCCAGTTGCTTGGGCTTCAAGTTTCCTACCACTTCTTCTCTTTATAAAAAACCATCCCTGACTCTCCTCCTCCAAGGAGTTGAGTAGCTGTGTCATAAATCTACCCCGGGTATCAGACTGAGTGTTTGATGTGTATAAAACTGCGTTGTGGGTGTTAGAGTCTATTGAGGATTTGAAGCAACCCTTGGGATGAACAGCTCGTTCTTCCTCATGCCAATTTTTTATGGGTCATTTGCGCACCAGGTAGTTGGGTGTTTTGTGTGCCCTTATTTTCATGAATCTACCTATGGCTTGGGCTTACCTGTGTCCATTGTTCCCAAAACGTCATTTTTCCATACCAGTTTGGATACCCTGAAAAGGACATTCAAGTGTGTCATTCCCCCTCTGGCTTTGACCATTTGATTGGAGCTTTTGAAAAATTTCTCTGCCTCAACCCAGAAGGGGCCAGGTAATTTGGCCATCATAGTTTCACTTGGGGTGGCCCTATAAATATGGGTCCAAAAAATTGCGTGCACTTCTGAAAATAGGATGATTCTTATCCTTTCAATCCTTCATTTTTAGTGAAATTGAAGGTGAGCAGGGTCCAGCACTGAAATTAAATTAAACTTCTCAGATGATTCCACCGCTATGATGTCACACAAGGCAGCCCTTATATATACAATGTCGCGACTATTGATTTTTCCTTAAATGGGGAAAAGCACCCCACTGATTCCCTCACTGTTTTAGCAGAATTCAAGGGTTTGGATGAGTCTAGCCCCAACTTTACAAAATTTAAATCCATTAAAATTGATTTTTCTTTGCACCACGTTCCCACGGTGCAGGCTGGATCATAACAAAGGGATGGGGGATGGCCCTGGATAACGATGTGCAATTGATCCATGGAGCAGGTATGGGATCACTGACACTAAAAAACACGTTTATAATGAAAATCATATATAAAATGAGCTGATAATTAGCTCTTGTGGCTTTGACGTGGACCCCATATCTGTGTACCAGATTACCCCGGTGAACCCATGCTTGACCCCTACCATGATCCGCAGAACACAGAAATGAAGAAAAAGTTACTAATACAATATAAGAATGTTTATGCAACTTCTGAAGATATGGTGGGATATGTGACCTCAGTAGTGAGAGTGGCCATTTATCCCTCTCCATTCTTTGATGCAAAAAACTTATCCTGGATGCATGCTTATGCATGATGAAGGGTTTTCTAGTGAAGGGTTGGCGTTTTCTGTTTTATATAAAGACCATTCTGGATATTTTTTGTTGACTTCTACCTTTTCATCCCCTTTAGGTAAATTCAGCACAGATATTTTGGTGGACAAAGGGGCCTCTGAGAACTTTATTAACCAAGACCTTGTTGGAAATTTGCCCTACAGGCTAAAAGATAAGAATGTTGTGGTCCAAAATCAGCCTAAAAGGGGAAATGGTAAACATTTACAAGTCCGAGATTATGACCTGAATGAATTTAAATAATAGAAGCAATCCCATTGACCAAAAGACCTTTGCCAATTCTTAGTGGAGCCCCGCAAATTGGAGTAACACTATTATGAATAATATGCGGTCAATTAGCACAAAGTCGGGCAGTCAAATTGCCCTGAACACTCAAGGGAACTCAGGTAGTCATTGGGTGTTTCTCCCCCAGCCACGTCCAATTCCCTTCAAAAACCTAAGCGAAGATCGCCCCCTTTTATAGACGTGGTGGAGGTCCCTCAAGGTGAAATAATTTTCTTGGACGGGGATTAACTGAAATTCATCAAATTGTTACCTCACAGGTACGTCTTGCCAAACAATATCTCCCCATCAATCATGCAGCTAAAGGGAAGTAAGTTTTCTGAGCTTTGATAAGCTACTTTTGCATATTACCAAATTTGGAAAGTAATGAGCCGTTCTGATTTATTAATAATTTCCTTTGATCCATGAGGCAGTTTAAATACTGACTGGTCAGATATCAAAAGGATTCATTTTCTCTTATCCCAGGAGTTTTCAAATACAAATATAAAAAACCCATAACTTCCTAGTTAAAAGTTTAGCTATTTTTATTGTTTTCTGCGGTTCAAAACCCCTATTGTTGGATTTTAGGCAAATAAGCACCCACGAGGTGTTTCCCCAACGCCAAAAAATCCAACAGAACTAACAGGCTACCTTAAGTTGAATTAATTGCTAGGTGTTATGGTTAGGGGAGGGACTCCTTAAGGTATTCCCACGCTGAAGTTTCTGGGGTTAGTGGATTATCAAGATGGCAAATATCATTTGGCTAACCTCTTCCAAGAAATTAAAAACCTATTGTACCCCATTACCTTGAGAGTGGAGTAGTGGCAAAAGTTTATTATCAAAACTAACTTGAAAGAGAATACCATATCATTAACTTTGAAGAATGACCATGAATTAGTTGTCCCCATGTCTGAAGGAAACATTCATGGAAATTTTCCCCAATGGCCCAAGGTCAACACACTCAGTCTAGCTCCGCTACTGATGCTCTCTTTGTGTTTCCCTTACCTTCTTGCTTAGAGGGGCTGGAATCTTTATTTGAAAGCTTCAGCCAATGTACTACCCACTGATCAGAGTTTGATTGCAAGTTCAAACTCACCATTAACTTGTAAGTATATAACCTCCCATTTATCCTTTGATTGAACAAGGGAAGCAGCTTTAGACATGTGGGCTAATGAGTAGTCAGCTGAAGGCGCCATATTTCAGCATACCACTCCGGTATAATCCCCACTTATGCTTGTGGAGAAAACTGATAGGACCTTACATCCATGCGTAGATTATAAAAATTTAAACAATGTCACTGTACCAGATTTACATCCTATCCCACTGGACCCGCAGATTGCTCGGTCTGTGAAGAAGGCTAGATTCTTCTCCAAATTGGATTGCTTAAATGCGTTCAATCAGGTCCAGATCAAGAAGGACCAGGCTTGGCTCACCACGTTCTGAACCAGAAAAGGAATTTTCCAGTCTCGGGTTATGCCCTTTAGGCTTAAAATGAACCTGCTATCTTACAACGCCGCATAGATGCAGCCTTGAGGGACCTGTTGGGATTATGCGTGGTGGCCTACATGGATGATATTCTGGTGTTTTCCCCTGATCATGATTCCCAAGCAATACACCTGCGGCAAGTGGTGGAGAGTTTAAGGTCCAAAACCTTATGCTTAAAATCAGTAAGTGTGAGTTTCTAAGTCCCAGGTCCTTCCTGGGCAACGTCATGTTTGACCAAGGCCACATGATGACTTCAGACAAGGAGAAGGCAAAATCATGAGTAGCTCATCCCAACTTCAGTCAAGTAATTGAGGAGATTTTTGGGGACGTGTACATTCATTAAGTAATTCACACCAAATCTTTCTGAGGTGGCGGCGCCCTTGTATAAGGCAAGTGGAGAAAAAGTGCTCCAATGGTCCCCGTTTTGCAGGACGCTTTAAAGCGGTAAAGTGTATCATGCTGTCCACGTCCATCCTTCACCATGTTGATCCCAAAAATTAGTTTATTGTTGCTACTGATGCCTCCAACTTCACCATAGCAGCTGCCTTATTACAAGTGGCAAAGATGGAAAAGTGCATTTTTTGGGATATTTTTTCAGAAAGATGTCCTTACCAGAGTTAAACTACGCTTATGACAAAGAGATATTTGCAGTGGTTGAGGCGCTGGTCTATTGGCGTCATCACTTGAATGGCTCATCCCTACCATTTTGCGTCCATACAGATCACCATGCCTTGTTGTACTACCATGCACCTCATTTCTTGACCCCACGGCGAACACTGGCATTAGACCCTGGACCAAACTGTGTTTGCTTATGAGTTTAAAAAGGGCAAGGAGAATGGTTTGGCGGATGCTTTGAGCTGTAACTTTGCGTTAGCTCCAGATCCTTAGGAGGTAGTGGTACACAACACCCACTTGGTGACTCCGCCAGGTAAGATTGTGTCCCAACATCCCTCCCCTATGGCCCACGTGTCAGCGCTTTATTTCTCTGGGAATTGCGGAGGAATATGGGATGTTAAAGAAGGTAGTTCTTTCACAGCCTTTATTGGCATAGTATACTATGGCCCTTGCCAAGGACAAGTTTAACCAAGAATATATTACCAGAGGTTACCACGTGAAGGATGATATGGTGTGGTTACAGGGACGCCTATGGGTTCCCACTGGACCACTTCACCTGGAAATTATCTGGGGCCATCATGATGGAACCACCATTGTATATCTTGGGAGGCAAAGACTCTATATAATTCTCTGCACCTATAATTGGAAGGGATTAGCCATGCAGATTGCCTGGTATTGTAAGGAGTGCCTGGTCTGCAACCAAATGAAACCAAATCGCCAGCCCATCGCAAGATTGTTGGTACTTGTTCAAAAGGCAGAAGATCTGGACTTCCTTATTGGTGGATTTCATTGTAGAGTTACCTGTGTATGATGGCTACGATGCCATCATGGTAGTGGTGTACTGGTTTAAGAAGTTCGCACGCTTTATTCCATGTAGAACCATGGTAACTGCGGCTGAGATGGCTAGGATTTTTGTGTTTCATGTGTTCGCCCTTCATGGGATGCCTCAGGAGATAAATTAGTATTGGGGCCCCAATTTACTTCTATTTTTTGGGAAGAGTTGTGTAAGACTCTTAATGAAAGCCACTGCCATTCTGCGGCCTATCACCCCCAATTGGATGGGCAGATTGAACGAGTGAACTATTGCCTGAAACAGTTCCTGCGATGTTACACTGCCACAGACCATTCAAATTCGGTTCCCCACCTTCCCATGGCCCAATTTATATATAGCAAAACTCAACATGCATCTATCAGTTGTTTCCCATTTTTCGCCAACCATAAGTTTAACTCCGCTTTCAACATGGAACCTCGCTGTGGATCCAAAGTGGAAGCGGAAGTGAACATTGTTAAGCCTATTAAGAAAGTACAACAGGGGGCTACCAAGAATTTGGAGGTGGCAATGTAAGTTTATAAAGAGAACGCTGATGGAAAAAGGAGGGTAGGTCCTTCATTTAAGGAAGGGAATCTTGTGATGCTGGATGATAAAATCATCCCTATCAAGAAGCCATGCGAAAAGCTAGGACCAAAGAGAATAGGTCCTTACTGCATTGTTAGAAAAATGGGTACCCTCATACCAGTTGGATCTCCCCCTCATTTTGGATCTTTGCCATCTTTCATAAAAGCAAGCTAACGTTGTTTGAGGGCCCCCAATCGGAGACTCCAGATGATTATCTCGTTAATGGGGCGCAAGAGTGGGAATTGGAGGAGATTGTAGCCTCCCGCCTTGTAAGAAGATGACTTGAGTACCTTGTATTCCGGAAAGAATTTGATGCATTTGAGAATAGTTGAGTGCCAGCGCGCACCTGTGCATATGACCAAGATCTTGAAGTTTTCCAAGAGCCTTTCCCTGAGGCTGTAGGACCCAAGTCAAAGCAAACCATCGCCACCATGAAGCTGGCCCCTGCCCACAAAAATATTCCCCTGGTGAAAGCCCTTGGAGGAGGGGTGGAGCCCCTAAAAGAGTGAAAGGGTAATGTCATGGATTAATGAAATAATTAAAGGAACCAATTGTAATTACAAGGCTGGACGTCAGGAGGGCAAAAATGGAAAGTTGCAAGGTTTTGGAATTTTTGCCCACTTTTCCAGCTTCCTAGTTAGTCTACTGGTTTTCCAGGGGCCAGTTCCGCTAGCAAATGAATCAGATATTAATTGACCTCAACTTTGGGTTGATAATGTCTGGGGGGTTTTTTGGGTAATTTTTCAGGTTTGTATCTGTTGAAAATCAATCTGTGCAAATGCTTAAGATTTCATCGGGTAGAGTTGCCAATGAAATTGGGGCATCTGATAGTTGATTGTTGATTAACTATCAGGTTTACCAATTGAGATCGGTCAGGTTTCATCACTGACTTATTGAAATTTAATCAATAATTGTGAGGCGAGTGATGCGGCCTTCAACTAGTAAATTAATCAGTTGGTTAATGACATGCTGTAAATAGGTAAGAAGTCCCGTTACCTAAGAAGTCGCTAGCCAAATGTGGTTGGTTCACTGTGATTGAGTGGAAATGTTAAGACAAGTTTTCTGGCTCTTGCCTTTTTCAGGTACTGGGATGCCTGACGGAGGAATCCTTAGACTGAAGGAGAAGACTATCGCCAGAAGAGACTTTGTAGAATACTATAATGACAACAGCTACCAATTCATGGCTGAGGCGCTAACTAAGGGGTTGAGCGCCAAATTCTCCCTATAAATTCCCAAAAATTTTTTAATAAAGCAGATAGATAAGAACATAGTATCATTAATAAATTCTATGCATCTTCAGTTAATAAATTGTTGTAGTGAAATAGTTGTGGACTCTTTTGTGTGATAAAGAGTAAGGATAGAATATCCTTATAAAAGAAGCAGACCTTTGACGTGGATATCCGCTGACTTAGTGTGGCGAGAACTAAGACAGGGAACCTCTGAATTTGAGAGTGGGTTAAGTTCAGCTGGGATAGGGAAAAAGTCCCTAATTGTCAACCTAATCAGTATTTCATGGATCATCTCAAGTTTAGCGTTGGACCACATCTGGTTTATATTCAACTATGGATAATAGTTATCATACTATTATTGCTTATAAATATAAGAAACGTGAATTGTGCACATAATCAACCTGTGCAATTAATCTCTGGGAACGATTGTCAACGAAGTCAGACTTCAATAATTGGTACTCTTTCCTGAAGAAGAGTATCCACCAACCCAGATTTTAACATCTGTGACGAACTATGGTTTGATGTCCATGGTGCGCCGCACAGGAAGTGCCCAGGCCCAGATGGTTTCCATATGAGTCAAAAAATATTTTAATAATATTTCCCCCCTGCTTGCCTCAATGAACCAATGTCTCTTAGAGACACGCCTTCTTCCTGGGGCCAATACTCCTACATGGTGACGTTGTTTAGGAAAAAATAAGCTAAATATGGTGAACTGTCGCCCCATCTTTCTCACTAACACAGACCTCAATATATTTATTCTATTTAATGTCTAATTAATCAGGGGTAGTTGCCTCTGAGGTGATCTCTCCTGAAAAATTTGGATTCATTCCCAGGCAGTCAATTTGGTATAACATACGCACTGTGACCAAAGTCTGCAAATCTCCATCTACTGGGGCGCTTGTGTTCTTAGACTAACAACAAGTCTACGATAGGGTCAACTGGAATTGCCTCAGGGCCTGCCTTAATAAGTTCCACCTCCCCTCCTGGTTTATCAGTTGGGTAATTTGCTCACCAAATCTGCCACAATGGCATTGTGTGGCCCATGTTTCCTCACTGATTCGGTGTTCCCTCAAAGGGGTCTCCATCATTGGGATCCTTAGATCCCACCCTTATACAACTTCAGTTTTGACACACTCTCCGCAGTGTAATTGCACGCTTCACTTGTGTTCAAGTGCTAGGTAGGCACCAGTCAGGCTGCTTGCATTCGCTGATGATCGTGTGGTTGAATCTCTGGCAACCAAGATGCATTCATGTTAGAGGCATTTATTTAAGGGTACTCCAGTTGAGTAATGCGACTTTTAATACCAACAAAACTAAAATTACTCTCCTTGGAAAATACCAAGCATAATGGTCGCCTGCCCCCTTGGCTACCTGTGACCCACCATCGCAGTCTCCTGTTAGTCTGCCCAGGCAGTCTCTCCACTTCGCCCCTCTTGTGCTCCCTTTTGTACCTAGGCCTACTGATGGTCCCATGCACCACCTGGGAGTCTGGCTGGATGCGGGAGAGTACACTGCTTTGGTAATGGAGAACCAAAGCTTGGACAACGTCACAAAGCGCATCGCCTCCCTAATGGGACAATAAACTAGTCTACATGAAGAGTACCTACCAACTCTCTGCTCCTATCAAAAGTTCGAGTTTGCTTCCCATGCCATCGCTTTATCCTCATCCTTCTTTACTACTCTATACGCCCTACTCCAAGGGTGGTTTTGGTTAGGCCGCCCTCCCCCTGTGCACCTGAGCGTCCTGTTTGGGTCACTCCATAGTGGGGGTATAGGCCTGCACAACTGCAAGGACCATGCCTCCAAAATACTTGGCGCCTGGATTGCACAGGTAACCAACCCCACCCTATATACCCTACACTGGTTGCGCGCATCATGCTCCAACGTTGCACACGTTCTTTGCCTCTACAAACCAACCCGCCCAAAATCTCTACTTACCTATCTGGCCTCTCACCTCACTGCCGTAGGCCTGCATGGGAACCCTGCCCACTTTAAGAGGATTCCATAGCTTTGCGCTGAATGGAGGATCATCCTCAGTGGCCATACCTCGCAGAGGGGTCGCCCAACCCCCATTTCACTCAAGCAGTCTTTGAGCAAGTCGTTTTACATAATGTTATTCCCCATTGTCTGCCTTCCCATTGCCCATCTTGACTATCTTGACATAGAGGACATCCCTTACTCTCTGAACACCCAGAAGGACATTGGGAGGTACGCTCACCATCCTCTATTACAACCCCATATTTGCGCCCTTGTATGGAGATGCCTGAAGAGGGTGTACCGCACTTCTGAGTGATCCAACGCTTCTCATTCTTTGTGCGTTGTGTGTGTCCAATATGGGTCTTTAGTCCAACGCCTGAAAAATTGCACGCCATCATTTGAGATCTGGGATGATGGTATGCGTCTCTTTTGCCAGGACCACATACAGGCTTTCAGCCTGTCTAAATACATCTTTGCCTTTTCTCTAGCATCACCCATTCACTCTTCTCTCTTAGCCTTAGTCATGGTGATTGCTATGGAGATGATACATACTGTGTTACTTGACGCTCCTTCTGGCTCTACTCCCACCAATTAAGAGACTTTTAATCACTTCTATTCTAACCTTGTGGTTCACTTTCAAGCCTGGTTGTATGGCTATTTTCCGCCACGCCTATGATGGTTGATTTCATCCTGGTTTCCTTATCTAGTTCCTCACCTTGGACACTTTCCTTCATTTGTGCTCAATCTTGGCACATGCCTCCCCTGACACTCCCCCTCTTATTTCCACTTGCGGTCCCACTGACAACAGGAGGTAACTCTGGCTCCTCTGGTGTGCCGCTTATGTATCTTAGTGTTCCATTAATGCACTTTTTGAGAAGTTTCCATCCCATGGTCAGCCTTACCCAGATAAAATTTAAGATTTAGAATTACATATATCAAAATATAAGACAGCATAAAATTAGTCTGTTAAATAAGAGAAGCATAGGCTAGAAAGCCACTATAACTTAGTAGAGTATAGCCAACTACAAGTGAGATATTACTCAGTTATTTAAAAAGCATTAAATCACTCTATACTCTACTTGAGGAATGTGATAATTAATTTTAACAGTAAATTATTTTGTTATTTCCCAAAATATATGCTTTTTAAGCACATTAAATTATTTTTCATTATTATTTGAGGTTAAATTAGTGTTGTTTTTGATTTTACCAACCATATAAAAAATTTTTTAAACTTATTTATTATTTTTAGCTAATCTTTTATTTAGAAATTAATTGATAATGCCTTCTACCAATTTTAATTCTTTGTGTCATATTTTTCCTTATTAACCATGTTTATCAGCATCATTTTAATAATACATATTAATAAAATTTAAAATTAATTCCTCGCCACCCCCAGTAACAAGACCCTAATTCATTTAATTTACTCCAATACCTTTGCTGTGGCTGTGAAAATTTTATTTTTTATTAATTTATTACTATTATCCCTGGCGCAGCGTAACTGAAAAGAATAATACTAATAATGAGTTTATTATACTTGCCATTGCCCTGCATCAGTATGAATCTTTGCTTCTTGGTTTAATAATTATTATCCTTAGCCATTCCTTTATTTTATTTCTTCCCTTAATTTCCCTGCCATTCTAGAAATATTATACAAAGTCCCAATATTCTTAAGTGCAGTTTGGTTACCAAGTAGCTGGCACAATTATGAAATACACGCGCGCGCGCGCGCGCGCGCGCGCGCGCGCGCGCGCGCGCACACACACACACACACACACACACACACACACACACACACACACACACACACACACACACACACACACACACACACACACACACACACACACACACACACACACACACACACACACACACATATCATGATTTATGAGGTTCATAAAGAAAAACTAGCTTTTTAGATGTTTTTAATGTTGTTTAAATGGTCTGCTTCTTCAATCTATCACGATTAAGTAAATAAAACACCCTGGAAATCTGTTTATCAATTTTCAGTATTAAGTACTACAGTTTGCTTTATATGAGCTTATGAAAACCTTATAAAGATAAATAAGTTTTCATTGTATTTGTTTTTTAGTGTCACTGTTTTAATTCATTACCTTGTTTTTTAGTGCAATTTGATTTTTTAACTACGTTAAGCCGCCTAAGCACTGATTGCAATATTTTGGTGCTCATTACAGGGGCGCCTTTGGCAGCCCTGTACACATACTTTAATAACTATGGACCACGCTGACCCATATTATAAAGCGTCTGACCCTAAGGCCAGCAGACTTAAATTCAAAGATTTAGTCACTTAAGGTAAGTACTAATGACAACCACTGTCGCATGTATGGCCTTGATCACTATATTAGGAGACCAGTATATTCCCCTCTGAACTTTACTGGGAGATTTACTCCCTGTAAAACATATTCCTATTTCAAGGACATGTGATAAAATTTAAGTTCTATTTTTTGGTGCTCTACCCAGGAAATTTGAGCAGGCTGAGAGCAACCTTGATGCAGAACACTGCCAGTTTTAAGACCTATTGAGCCACATCTACCACTAATCAAAGATGGCTCTGAAATTTAGTCAATCTGGTGTTGAGGATCATCCCTTGGCGAGATGGGTTTTTATTTGAATACTGAAATCACTAAATCTGAACTAGAAGGCGATGAGGCGCCAATGGCGACCAATTTGTCTATGGTTTTTACTGTTATTCTCCCTTCATATAGTTCCAACCTTACCAATGCATCTGAAACCCCAGCTCAGTGTACACTGAAGCTGTTCCTAGCGCTGCTACTGCATATTGTACAAGATCTACTTCAGTGGCCTCACTCTTGCAATTATAACTCTGTGCTGCTGATATCAATTGCTCATCAGGTTCATTACACCTTAACTAGGAACAGGTCTTGTAAGTATCTTCAAGTTAACCCTGTTACCCTACCCAAACTTGTTGAAAAGAAAAATCTATACCTTTATGCATTCATATGAAGAATTTAGGAGGAAATGCAATGACCAGGACAAACTTAAAATTGATGAAATAGATGGATTTCAATAACCAAGAGTTGGTAGTGCTGAAGATTTGTGATTCTTATATGTCTTATGCTAATGCAAAAGATATTATCATCAATGACTTTTGTGGGATATAACTTATGATAGGATAAAAATACCTTCTTAATTACCAAACCTTTAAACTGGTAAAGAAGTTTTAGCCTTCACTGACTTCTTTTACTATAAGGCCTAGGTAATATATGGGGCAAGGTTCTAAATCATTTTATTTAACTGAGGCAAGCTGACTAGGGGACAGGCATTACCGAAAGAAGGAAATGACATGAAACCTGAACAGGGTCAACTCCGTCAAAGAAAGTTTTTCCACCTCTAGATTGGGACTCAAATTTTTTGGTTACATCATGGGTAAGGCTTTTGTGTTATTAGACCTACTAACCGCCAATAGCTTCCTTTGGCTGGCACCCCAATCGATGTGCAAAGGGTGGGAATTGAACCCACAACCTTCAGGTTGGTAGCTGTATGCCCTTACCAACTCGCCTTCCACCCCCTTAAAAAGTACATGATCCCAATGGGGCTTCAAACCCAGGTCACCAGGTTCCCCAACTAAGCGCTTTACCACTTAGCTACGAAGCCTTAAGGTTCTAAATCATAATAATGCTAAGATTCCTTTCCGCTATGCCTGATAACCTTATAAGAAATTATACTGGGTCATGTTACCCATTCTAAATAGCAAAAATATCATAACCTAAATGGATAGTTACCTTTTCCAATGAACCCTTACTTTTGTTGCACTAAATCAGAATAAATTTCTGCTCATTATGTAGTATCTTGAGGGGAAGACTCTATGGGAGAGTCTTGGCAGAATAGAATAGGGATATTCTATACCATCGGACATTTTGATAATCACACAAAAAGCTAAATGGTTATAAATGCTTCTTACAAGAATGGTTAAGGTTAGTCAGGATTTGTCTTTATAAAAAATGCATAAATTATTTGAGAATAATTCATTAGCTATGTCCTTGCAGCTCAGAATATTACTTCTGATGTTCATATGCCTAATGACACTGACAATTACTTCTATAAATGTACATATAATGATATTTGTGTGAACAAATTAAGGTTTTCCATTTTTGTTGACAGCATTACACCAATCATTATAGCTCTAACTAAACTAATGAAAAAACTTGAGGTTGAACCAGACATTTACTAGATCAAGGAATCCAAACAATGGGGGACAATGCTACACATCTCAGTGATCATATAGCTCATCACCACTGCATTTTGGCATCATAGTGATATCTGCCCCGCCATTGTGTTACCCCATGAAAATATGAGATACTGATCGGGACCTTTTTTATGTGGGCATTTGGACTTTAAGCAACATCAAAGAAAACACACTGAATATACTGAGGCAAAACTTAAAAAATACTATCATATGAATGAGATCAGTACCAGCCTCGCCCTTCCATATATGTCAAATTGTTGTATAGTAAAGCATAGTACCAATCACATTTAAAAAAGGCTGCCTTAGAACCTTGAAATTGCCAACCCAAGTTAAATATTTAAAGAAATTATACTACAAGCTTGTCAGAGCATTACTTTTGCACCTGGACACCAAGCCCCAGAGTACAGATATTGAGTTATTACTTCTGATGGGTTATATTGCAAAATTTGGCCCCAGAAGCTGAGCTAAAATGAATCTCATTATATAAGCTAGATTTATATATCCTAACCATGGAGAGATCATGGTTATATTAACAATCACTATGGCATATCCTATTTAAGGTAAGTGACATCAAATTATCACCTACGTTTATATGTTGCTATAATAATGGAGTTAAACTCAATGCCATTGAGCCTACCATTTTAAAGTTACCCTGAAAGATCTTCCTATTTATTTGAGGCAAGCTGACCAGGGGATGGACATTACCAAAACTAAAAATATACTAAAAAATGTAACTATTTGGTTCAAACAAAACTCCCTAATGAGAGGATTGAGTGAAACGCTTCAAAGACTAAACAACCAGGTGAGCAGCAGAAGCCGCTTATCCCTCCATGGCGGAAGGGGAGGGGGGTCAGGGGGCACATCTTTGGCAGCCTCTTTGGCAGAAGCTTCTTCCTCCCATAGTAGAGTGCATGTCACAGTCATCAGTAATGGCGTTGGGGCATTTGCGGTATGTGGTTCAATATCTCCAATAATTGGAATTTCATGGAAATTGCCAGCTAGGTAAATGGCACTGAGATATTTGGTTAAAGCTTTTTTAGCTTTAATTGGGCATATGGGAGTTGAATGAACATGGCAATGTTGGTTCAGGTTATTTTTGCTTTTGGATTCTGTGTTATAGTTGCCACGTTCTGGATATCATTGTTTGCATTTTTAAAATACTTGTTTACTGATATTTTGCTTTTTAAGGTTAATGTTGCAGGGATAACAGGAGGTGGAATTCCTCCTGTTAGCATTGCTACTGATTTAGCAACAGCTTTATGCAGGGGGACGACAATCTGGTGTTGCAGCTGCTTCAACTGCAAGCTGGTGATCACTGAAAAACAATTCAGCGTTTGGCTGTGGGGTATAAAGTTGAGGGGGTATTTAACGTCCCATTCTGCATTAATGAGCCGCTCAATTTGCAGAGATGGTTCTTTAATGAACTTACCTGATTCGTCAATTTCAGCCAATAAATCCAATGGGTTCTGGTTGAATTGAATTGGGGAATCAGCGTATGGTTGATATTTGGTTGATTCATTGAAGGAAGCATGGGATTGAACTGGGATCCAAGCTGGTGCTTGATTGGAGGAATTGTGTGTGGCATTGGGGTGAGGAGGAGGCTGATTGGTGGCTGCAGGTGCAGCTGCAGCAACAGGCTTTAGAAGTGGAGGATGTAGGATTGTGCCCCATACCAGAAATTGTACATGGTGGGCAGCAGATTGAAGGTTGGTGGATGAGTTGTCAATCTGCTGGAAGTGGTTGAAGAGGGGCACTTGCATTTTGAGTGGTCTAACTCAAAACATGATGGACATATTGTCCGCCCGCCCTTGACGTGGGCCCAAAATGGATAGTCGGGCGCTGAGGGAATAACAGTGCATGGCAGAATTGACACCACAATTTTATTAAATTCAGGGCTTATTTTGGCATATGCCCGAGGCCCAGCAAGTCGTGTGGCCCCATTTGGGACCACAAATTGTAAGATGAGGTTAGAGCCATAGGCTTCCAAACTGTCCATCAACTCCTGTTGGAGCACTTCAGGGGGAGGTGGGTGAGCAGGCCAGCAAACTGGACCATCAAAGTGGTGTCTGCTAGGAGCTGAGTCCGAGTTGTGGGGAGAGGGGTGCCCTGGAATACCAAGGGCACAGTTGCTGCAGTGGCAGCGTCAGCTTTTCATGTGAAGCCAAGGTCAAAATACATCTTGTAGGGGCAGAAATCAATAAAGCTAGCAGGTGTCATCACCGCCTGTGCCATTTCAATAATGGCTTGGTCATGGTATGGGAATAGTTTCTCATATTTGACCCTTAGGCCGTAGCACATGTTGCTCTGGGGGAGCACTAGGGGGCAGCGTGGTACTGCTTGGGTATGAGCAAGGTGGGCGTCCAGGTCCTTGGGTGGAACAAATCAGCGCATAGGTTTGGAATGACTGGGTGAACCAGTCCTAGCGCGTTTCCCTGCCAGATGGAAAATGGTGGGGGAGTTTCGCCGCTGCACCACGCTGGAGAAGCTGGCGGAGAATCTGAGGACATTGAAGCAAAACTACAATGGACGAATTCAATTTGCTTTATAAATTCAAAATAACTTGGCTTGGAAAGTTACGCTGAGCAGAAAGAGAGTACCCCCAAAAGATCTTAATGTACTTAATAATTTCAGCTTCCCAGATATTTTTGGCTAGTTACTTCAAAGGCTAGAATGATTATTAGCCCTTTTAGCATTAGTGGGTTCCTAGTGGAATTATTTGTCATTAAGAGAAATATGCACTTTGGCAATAATTAAACCAGTTAAGATATGTAAAAGAGTACTAATTACGTGTACTAGGGTATAAAGATATTCTTCAAAGGGGCACGACTTTGTTCAGGATGTATTGCCCATGTGTCAGCAAGATATTTTCCTTATTTAAGAGGCTTTTTGTTAATAGTTTGCAAAGGGATTAGGACCTTTATACTAAATGAGAGTTTCTAATTACTGAGACCCTTTTATACATACAGATATAGGTCCAGTTGATGAATTTATCTAGTGTGATTTAAGTTGATCAAGGTGATTTATCAGAGGTTTGTTTCATATCCAAACTTATTTGAATTCTATTTCTCATGATAACATCACCTTCAAGGTCTTTCTGAGGGGGTACGTAGCTCTGTAGGTACCTTCCATGAACCCTTCACCAGCTATCCCTAATTTTAATGGAAGTAATGAAGTATTTTGGGCTATGGTGGTATATCACTAGATAGATAAAGACTATATAACATATAGCTTATGAGCACTTCATCAATAATATTGATGGTATAAGAGTATAAAACTTCCAATTGTTATTCAGACATGATGGGCTATTGATTGTTATCTTGTTCCTTTTCTCCTATGATAGTTGTCCCTATGTATTTCTCCACTAAATCCTGTAGCCAAAAATTTTCCTCAGCTAGTATATGCATAGCTAGATCAGCTGTGTCAGGGGTAGAGGTAACTAATATGGGTGGACACTTGAGGGCAACATGGGGTACTAACTTTATAGAATATTATATGGGGACACTCATGTATTTGGTGATAACTTACCTTGTAAGTCATCAATGCCCTGGGGGAAAATTTGTTACTTTAAGATAGATTATTGCGACATTTACATAGTAATGAGATAAGCATACAATTTACCTCGCTCTACGGACTCATTGGTAGAGGGATGATAAGGATATGTGAAAGAATGATACACCCCCATCAGTAGGTTGCGTTTGGTACCTCCTGGGAAACAAAAGTGTACCATTATCAAGCAAGAGAACTTTTGTGCTACCATACTGGGTGAATAATTGCTTGAGTAAGAGAGATTCAGTGGCTTTAGCAGTAACAGATGCTACCAATATGGCTCCAGCCATCTTTTAAAATGACTGATGGCGAGGATAATGTATTGAAGCCCATACATGGCGGTTGGCAAGAATACAGTTATGTCAAAACAGACATTGAAAAAAGGTGATAATGGCCCTATGACTTAAGGTTGATAAATTTGATTGGATGGACTTTGATTGGCGCATATAAAGTAGGAGTTAATAACAATGTATATAGAGTCTAATATGCCTTTCCAGTAGCAACAATCCTTGAGTAATCATAAATTTTCTGTAGAGCATTATGACCTATGATAGTATGAGCTTCTAGGATGGTAGAGGTTCTATCCAAGGGATGTATGTAAAGCAACCAGGACGTCCAAACGAGTTTATAGAGTAGCCCTTCTTTTTTCTGAACTTGTTTAGTCATACATATTAGTCAGACTTGAACCTCATGGTCTCTCAGTAACACATCTCATATCGCCCAATCAGCTGATAAACCCAGTATTCTTTGTAACATATATGGTTAGTAAAGGTAAGCGGGATTTATCAGCGTTCTTGTATGTAGCCCCACATGATGAACAATGTAGAAAACTTAATCTTTTAACTTAAGGTTTTATATGGAAAGTTTCCAGTTTTGGTCCTTCATGTTTTACAACCCTTTTGATGACGCATTATTAATTACAATCATGAAGTGGTTTCATAGAAATAGAGGCGGCAATAAATGATGGCCAAAACATAGCCAGATGCTCGCACTTTTGAGCACTACAATTTTTTCTCCTTGGTCAAAGTTTTACTGAAATGAGCATTAGAGCTATTAACTTGATTAGGGTTGAGTTATGCCAATAATGCTCCGATTGCAAGGCCACTGGCATCCGTGAACAGGATGAAAGGCTTATCATATATGGGATAAAATAGTATAGTAGCTGACATGATGGCATCACTCAGGTTAAAAAAACATGTTGTTGAGATTCTTTCCAATAAGACGAAATCACTTTGTGAAGTTAATATACCAACCTCTTGGCAAGTTTAGCAAAGTTAGTAATTAACTTTCTATAGAAATCACCATTACTAGGAAGATAAGTATATTGTGCAAGCCATTTATACAAAACTTCTTTTAGTTAGCAACAATCTTATCATGCAACTGAGAGATATCATCATGTGTAATCTTAAGTTCCAAGAACTTAATCTCCTTTTGGAAAGAAATTATACTTTTCAGGATTTAGCTTCAAGGAATCTTATTGAATCAAATTAAAAAACTTCTCTAAGGTGTTAGTGATGCTCGTTGAGGGTATGAAAGAACACCGTAACATTGTCCACATAGATTAAGATGAAGAGACTTCTGAGATCTCCAAGAATTCCATCCATTGTTTGGTGAAAGTTTGTACAGCATTATATAACCACTGGAGCATATGGGTTAGGGCAGATAAACCTTTAAAAAGAGATTAGTGCGCACTTCTCTTTGTCTTCAGGAGCAATTTTAATTTTCTAATACCCACTTAAAAGATCTATAACAAAGAAAAATTGAGAGCAAGCCAAGGGTGAGATAGTCATTGATTTGGGGTAGCATATAGCTGTCCTTATGAGATTTCACATTTAGCCGCCTGTAGTTCATCACTACTTGGTATACTCCATCTTTTACGTTACAAGAAGTAGCAGAGAGGCCCGTGGTCTCTGAGAAAGCTTCAGCTGTCTGGCAACCTATAACTGTTTTAGCTCCTATTCACTTGTGCTTCTCTGTCTTCAAATTGCTGATATGGCATGTCCTTAATGTGTTGAGCATCAACGGTCTAAACTTTGTGTTGAAACCCCTTCATCATACCAAAATCATTGGGGCTTGTAGAAAAATATGTCAATAAACTCCTCAATTTGGGAATCTGCAGATAATTTTAGTTTTAAGAATTACTGAATCAATTTACTATACATCCACTTCTAATATAGTGATGATTTAGCAAGACTTGAGTCATTCAGAGATCCACAATTAGTGATAAACCCAACTTGATTGACCAGTAAATGGCGGACGTAAACTATTGAACTATTTAGTAACAAGCTAAGGTTGGTTGATACTTTTAACCATAAAGATGTTGATAGGTCCTTAGTATGTGGAATGAGCAGCCATGGAAAGTCAGAAGCTTTCTATGGAAGAATTTTTCTCCATAGAATTCTAATAGATGAATAGAAGGTATAGTGACTTGGATTCCCGTTGCCACCAGAATCTGGAACTTGGGGAGGACGACAAGATTATTGATAGTGAAAATGGGCACTCATTCTTGAGCATCAAATGTAGATGGAGATAACTTAGTTTTAGGCCTTACCACTTGGTATTCTAGACTCTCAATAATCTGGGATGCTCCAACAAGCAGATACTAAATTAGAGCTTCCCTTACTCCATTGGCAGGTTCTGAATAATAAGCAAGACTTGATACCCCAAAAATGGAGAAATACAGATCCTTATGACTAATTTTGGTGTCAAACTCGACCAAGAACTGCGTGATTATAAGTGGATCGTGCTTTTATTGTTCAAGCTAATTTCTGGGATAGACACCAACAAGGACCCGAATTGGATGGGCAGCAATGGATAAGCCACAAGAGATCTAGTGCAGGAGGGTCTGGCGGTTTTATAATCTAGAGTGTGATTTACTATTGGTAGGAATATTATTTCAATTAAAGGCGGGGAAGATTCCGTTGTTGGGGGAGCCAGTTTTAACAATAGCCAGGACCTTCACCTTGTGCACCACAAACTCTACACGGTTGACATGGAGCTAAAGTGAGGGATTAGATATACAAAATTGAGTATAACAGGCTCATAAAGGATGTCAGGGAGTTTTTCCAAAGCACAAAAAAGAAAAATTAAAAAATTTTATTCCAATTATGGTGTCAAGGATGCCAGTTCCATCAGAACACACACGATGCAGAACTTAATCTTTGAGGATTCTATGCAAGTTGTTGAGGTGTAAATTTTTCAGCCTATGGAGCATTACATTCTAAGCTGACGCTTCTTTTTCCGCCTCATTGGATTTATTCTACCACACTGAATCTCTTGGTGATTAAAGAACCCATAATAGGATCATTAGTATATCTGGATCATAGCTTAAGATTCTGTCCAATGGCATGGATATGAGGTTTTAAATCTTTAATAGATGAGGAATGACGCATTTCCAGTTTTTAGAATTCCATATTAAACTTCTTAATTACAAGTGTTTTTTTTGAAAAGCTTTTGAATCCTTAGAATTGAAGCATGAGATGTCAGTTGAAAGCTAAAGCAGACACCACAGTAGCTAAAGCATCTTCTAAGGCTACATGATCACATGAGGATAAGCATAGCTTCATAATAGAAGTGGTTAACAAAATACTGATAGGATTCTCCAAAAATCTTGTGTGACCCACATGAGGCTTGCTTCCAATTATACAGGGTCAAGTTGCTATCAAACTCTTTAATAAGGCTGTCTTTCCTTGCATCTAGGAGGTACATTCTTTGAAGTAAGGAATTTTATCTCCTAGGCAATACTGTCAAGGCACGTCTAAATATGTTGGACTTTAAGTCTATTGGGGGACTGTTCATTGGTCTTTTATACACAAATAAGATGGTCTGGATGTCTTCTATACTAGGTACATATTTTTCCTTAAATTATGGCTTTAAGGAGTTAACAGTCTCAAAGAGGAAATGTATAGCTGGGTTTAAGGGCTTTCTAGTTTTCAAAAGATTAGTCTCAAGAAATTCATTAACACAAGTTTGATAAATTTTTTTTTAAAGAAATTGGCATCCTCTTGATAATTTACACCCCAGCTATTTAAATAAGTGTTGACAGCTTAGAGCTGATAGCCTGTTGAATTTTTAGATACTTGGTAGACTGGTCAGCAAGTTTCTGTAGTCTATCTTTTTGTTAAATTTCCAAATCCTAGACTTTGAGAGGTAATTTTAGTGGTCTTGAAATATAAAGTAGTTTAATGGGTTTAATTCTAGGGGTTTGTCTGAACATATTTGTTGAATAGTGGCAAGCTTTTTGTGAAGTGCAGATAAGGTCAAGTCAAAACAAGATAGTTTCCTTCATTGTCCATCCAATTCCACAAGACATCCCCCTCTTTTGGTGTTCTATGTTTTAGTCTAAGAATCATTATCCTTTGTCTCAGGTTAGTTGATGGGCTAAGGGATCCCAGGGCCCTGGAGGCCTTCTTGAATAAGCAATTCAGAGGTTGGTTGGACATTGGCTCTTTCATTGAGATGGAGGATCTAATGCATTAACTCTCTGATCCAAGTCTCATAATTTTTGATTTGTTCATTCAACTGGGCTAATACTTTAGTCACATTTTGTTTTAATCGACCTTGTGCAGTTGCTGGAGCATTAGTGATTTTCTGAGCAATTTAACTGCAAAGATATCCCTCAATTCTCTATTTTTTTAGTACTAGATGGTTCCCTCAATTCTCTGTTGATCTATAAAAATTTGATTCTTTAAATAAATGGTTTCTCTTTGATCATCCAGAATGGCTTCTAGTTGTTTCAACAAACTTGAAATATGTCCCTTATTATTTAAAAAGATGGGAATGAAGCTGCTTGATAGTACTGAATTGTCTTTGAGTTTACATTTGATGAAGTCTCAAAAGCTGCAGCTGATGGTGGAGAGCGGTATGAAAAACATTCAAAGGTAGGTCTCAATTTGAGTAACTTACACTGCAGTACTTGGGAGGGGTGGCAATGGTGTATAAGTGCATCAATATATCTGCAACCCATGTGAAGTGACTTCAATTGGATTGATCTCAAAGTTTTAGAGTCAAAAATAAAGCATCTACAGTCTTATCTACTTTGACTGAGTAAATAGGACTAGTCATATCATCAGAGGCATGAAGATTAAATGTCATTGGCGCTTTAAATTGCAAAACTCTTAAATTTATCATGTATTTTTGCTGTATGGAGTGGACCCAACTTGTCAAACTCATATTTTCCTCAGTTGGGAATGTCGTCACCAATGGAATTACTCATTAGTAAGGTAATTCTTCAACTGGTAGCCTCATAGGGTTCCTTGAAGAAAGTATCAAATTCAAGTTTCCATATTTTTTGTCCAGTTGCTTAAACGGATAAAATAATATCAGTCATTGTGGGATCAGCATGCTTCCTAGTGATGTTATTTTTCCTAGAGAAAGTGTGGACTTAGGAAATTATAACGCGAGGTACCTTTACATTCTATGTGCACAGTATACATTTGCCTTAAATCAACTTTACAGCTTACTGTAGAGACAATCTAGGCTGTAAGCTAACTAATTTTGTAATAAACGATCTAATCCAAAGATCCTAATGAGCAGATAGTTAACTTGACATCAAGAATGGTTAATAAAAGTAATCAAGCAATATATTTATAATACCCACTTCATTCAATATTAATCATATTTTTTGATGAAGGTTCATGACTATAATATATTTGCGATTATTAAGGAAAGTAAAATCAGCAAATAAAGATTTTTACTGAAGCCACTCAGTTAATTACTTTGTAACCTTATTTTTGGGTAAAATCTAATATCAGTAGTTGGGCTTATATCATATTTAGAATTGAAAAACATGTATCAAGTTAACAATTATTCAGCACTTCCACCTCCTTAACTTAATTTGATGTTTGATCTTTGATACAACAATCATTGAAATCATGACAAGGTCATAGAAACTTAGTTTTAACTTAATTATATTATTATGACAATTAAGAATAAAGTAGTGTAGGCCTCAGAAGTGACAGATTCAAGCACAGCGTAAGGTTCTTTCATAAAATAGCTAGTTTGTGCGTTCTGCCGAAATGCTAATTAATGCAATAAATGACTTTACTGACTGCAAAGCACATCACTGTGAACTATGTTGTTTGTCACTTTTTTTAGCTAATTCTCCTTGTCAGAGATGACCCATAAGCTTTGGTCAAGATCTTAATCAAAGATTTTAAAAGCCAATTAAAGTACTTAATTGGTTACATCTCATTTTTTGATAATGATCAAATGTGATAAGAGCGGTAGTGAAGATTGTTTACTGTAAAAAAGATAAAAAGGGTGAAAACCCAGTAGCGCTGTGGTAACTGACATTGTGAATGAGAATAGTTGTGTCCACAAACTCAGCCCATTGAGAAAAGAAGTGTTGGAAAACTTCCAAAAAGCTTATACTAAGGTCTGGAGTCTCATTTCACATCTCATTAGTATACAGATAATAGGGGATGGTAAGAGCCCTACAGATTCCATTAGCTCATTCTTCTTGGGAACAACTCAAGATGTGAAAAATGGTATTGTCTGTGTGGTCAATTTGAGGACAACCATGTCAGAGGATTACTTGTTCCATTATAAATTACCAGTCAATATTGCTTTTAAGATATCCTTTAGCTCAAGCGCAAACCCATAGGGTAAGATGAAATATTGTTACTATAATATATTTAAGATTAAGATTTTTGGTAATAAAGGTCCTATAATATTTATAGACACCTTATGTCAGGACCAATTTAGGCTAAACCAATCTGTAGGTAGTTGTAGGTTTATAAAACTTTGGTATGACATTTGTAACATTTCAAAGCTAGTCTTAGATACAGAACTGAAGTGTTTCCCAATAATATCCTTGTTGGATTAACTTTAAGGTCATAAGTGGCTTCCATGTAAGCTGCTCAATGATCTTTTAAGATTAAGACAAGATGAGCTGAAGGTGGAGGGTATAATCTTTATCATTCCCTACAATTTATATACATTTTCTATCTAAATTTTGGTGTCTTTCATTAGATAATATAATGATTGAAAATAGCAGTTTTTTTAAGACTTGAGATTAGTTTATTTGGGAAGGTCGACCAGGGGATTACATTTCTAATTTAATGATGATAAAATAATATCAATGATAACAATAATTAAAAAGGAGGGGTGGAAGGCGAGTTGGTAGGGCGTATGGCTACCAACCTGAAGGATGCGGGATTGATTCCCGCCCTTTGCACATCAATCAGGGTGCCAGCTGAAGGAAGCTGTTGGCGGTTAGTAGGTATAATAACACGAAAACCTTACCCATGACGTAACCAGAAAAATCTGAGTCCCGATCTGGAGGTGGAAAAAACTTTCTACAACAGAGTTGACCCTGATCAGGTTCCATGTTGATACTTTCTTTCTCTATTTTGGTAATGTCCGTCCCCTAGTCATCTTGCCTCAAATAAATAAACAATGATTAAAAAGGACACCCCAGAGGGTTCACAGCCCCTCCTGCTGTCAGCCAGAGCCTCCAGGTTTAGGACGATGGGGATTCATACTGACTTATACTTGGATGCAGCATGAGTGAAGGAATGAGCAGTATATATAAGCCATATAAGGAACCATGCAAAGATTAGCCTTCTGTTGTGTGAGGTCATGTTGCCAAACAACCATGCTTGAAATTGTTCCAATAGTTAATTAACCAAGGCAAGCCAACCAGAGGATGGACATTACTAATGCTTGAATGAGCTAAAACTTAAAATCAAAATAAAATAAAGTCAAAACAAGATGGATGGATCCACCTAAACTGGCACAAAATTCAAACAATACACACCAACCAATCCAGAAGCGGAAACTGCAATACATCCATAGTGGTGGGTGAAGGGGAATCAGGAGGCTCTTCTTCCTCATCTATTGTGGACATGTAGTAGCACAAAGCTGATAGAAATGGTGTGGGCGCATCATGGATGTGGGGGTCAAAATAACAAATGTGTGCTTGAAACTAAATTTATGGGATGAGGATGGTGTAAAAATAGTGTGCAAGTGCTTTTTCCGCCTCAAGACTTACTTTAAGTAGAGTGGCGATGGTTGCAAGGTTGTTGCGGGTAATGCAGGTCTTTGGGTCAAACTTTTCGACTGCCACAACTTTTTAAACTTCTGAATTTGCCACCTGTTAGTATAAGAGATGGTCTTTTTTCTGTTTTGGAAGCATGGTACTAGGTAAGATAGGAGGTGCCAGGCCTGGAGCTAGTACTGCAACTGATTTTGCGACAGCTTTATGAGTTGGGCGACACTTGGGAGAGGCAACTGCCTCTTCAGCTAGTTGGTAGTCACTTTTAAATGGGGTGGCATCTGGGCGAGGCACATAATGGCGCTTTAAGAATCGGGCCACATAATCAGTATTGAGGTACATATTGAATGAAGAGGTACCAGCCCATTAAGATTCAGGGATAAGCTCACCCAATTCATCAACCTCAACCAAATAATCCCATGGATTTTAGTTGAATTTGATTGGATTGTTTGCATATGGTTATCTGTTGCGTTTGGCTGGGAGGATGGTTTAGAGCTTACTTTAGTCCATTCTGACTCCTGATTGGTGGGTTCAGGAGAAGATGTTCATTGAGGTAGTTTTTGTTTTGTTGATTCAGTGGTTGCTGTGGCTACCACTTTTGGGGGAGGGGGGAAGGATAGTTCCCCATGAAAATAGTGTAATTAAATCAGCTATGAAATCATCGTGAATAGTGTCAGGTGTGGGTGCCATGGCTTGTGAGATGGAGGGGCAGCACCATTTTGAATAGTCCAGTTTGAAACAGGTAGGTCAAATAGTGCGTCCTCCATCCACTTGAGCCTAAAAAGGATGGTCTGGGGAAGAGGGGATAATGGTGCGAGGGAGGATTGAGAGGGTTATTTCTGTTGATACTGGATGTATAGTTGTGAAGATGTGGGCTTATGAGGCAAGTGGCTCCACTGGGAACCACAAAATGTAACTTGAGATCAGAACCATATTCAGTATCAAGTGATACTTTCATTCATTAAAGTTTCAGGTGGTAGGTGGGTATGGAGGCCTGCAAACTGAACCACAAGAGTGATATCAGTGGGCAACTGGGTATGAGTAGTTGGGAGGGGGGTGCCCTGGAACACCAGGGGGATGGTAGCTGCTACTGCAGCATAAGCTTCACTTGAGAAGCCAAGATCAAAATACCTCTTGAAGGGGCGAAAGTTGCAGAAGCCTGCCAGCTGCATAACAGCCTGAGAAAAGCAAAATGGCTTTGTCTGAATAGGGGAATAACTTGCCATATTCAACCTGATGACCAGGTTTGCATGTTGCTCTGGGGGAGCACAAGGGGGCAGCGTGGCACAACTTGGTTTGGGCAAGATGTAAGACCAAGTCCTTAGGCGGGACATAGCATGCTGAAGAATTCAGAGGGATAGCTGATTAGCCTGAGCACGTTTTGGCAATGGCCAAAAAACATCAGGAGGTGACACACCACTGCCCTATGTGGGGGCAGCGAACGTCAAACACATTGACATAGGTAACTTGTATAGGGCAACGATGAATGGAGCTGTTTTTTACTAAATTCAAAGACAAATTGACCAAAAGTGAGTGAATCAAGAGAGAGAAGCCGAAATTATTCCAACTTCTGGAAATGAAAACGATGGATGACTTATTGGAGAGTGGACGTTGTTCCTTTAAATGAATCCAATACCATAGTATGGATTTTCCATAGTTCTTTTGCTACTAGAGATGACCGTAAAAATGGATGAATAGGTGAATCCATGTTAGAGTGAACATGTTTTTAGCTAAACTGAATGATTGTCCATTGCCTTAGAGGAATAGGCGCATGACCTCTTTCCAGATAGCTACCAATGGTGGACATTTTTCTAGGCGGTGTACTAAGCTTCCATAATGGCCACATATTGTGCATGAAGAGCGGGCAGCGTTTGATTATTCTGCCATGAAACACACTCTCCGCATGCATCTCCTTACATGTGCATAAACCCTGGGCTGTAATAGTGAACAATGTGTATCTCCAGACCATTATTTGGGTCTCCAGGCTGTATGGTTTGTCCATTAGATCCAAATAATCAATCCTGACAATGGTACTTGATTTTTGGTTTATTGCGGTGTTTGAAACTACTTGGCCATTAACTTCTTAAACATGAGTTAGCCTTGGGAGGCCTCAATGACTGGTCTGGCCACTTATGTGGATCTTCCACTCTGCTCTTTTCATGGATAAAAGCATTCACTTAAAGTATACAGGAGTGCCATGAAGTCCTGCAGCGGTTGCGTAGGATGCCATATATTTAATTAATGAGTTTTAATTGTTATAATTTCTTATTTGAAGTGCTTTTGTAAAATTTGATTTTACTGCTATAGCCTAATGTATGTCTGGAAGGTCAGGACTAGTCACCTGGATTATCCAGGAACATAGTATATAACTTCTTATTCTATATAATTAGTTAACCCCATACCTCCGTTCCTCCTAGGGGCTAAATAAAGTTTTAAGGTGCATAGGGGCTTTTAAGGTCAGACCAAAGCCATCCCTATATTAAGGCATATATTGTATAAAAAAGGATGGTGAAAAAGTGATTAAATGGACCATTTACCAGATTATTGATAATATCATGGAGTTAACTATCACAACTCGTCCAGTTAGTCCTGTATGATGTCCATGCAAGGAGGCAATGTGTTTTGCTATTTTTTCTAGAAAATTCTCCATCACGGTGTTGGCATACCCCCTGGCTCTAACCATACCCTCAAGTGATGGACAGGTCCAGCTGCCTGCTTAATAGTGAAGGGAAGTTCTAGTGAGGTGATTGGTGTTTTTCACCTCCTAGGTTTAGTGAGAAGTCTTGAGGCTGTATTAATCTGCTGACCCATGATGGATGGCGTCCAATGGGCCTGATATTTCACCAGGAGTAAAAGTTCAGTTTTTCAGCATTAAGAGATGTGTTGATGATAATTGATTATTTTTTTTGTACTGTTTTCTCAAGTATGAGAGCATCCTGGTTGATGGATATACCCACAACACAGTCATCAGCGAAAGCCATCATTTTGACTGGTGGTTGGCCCTGACCATTGATTCCATTGATGAGGGCACTTGTATTCTGAATTAGAGGACCAAGAAAAAAATTGTATAGTAGAGGGCTTAGAGGGTCTCTGTTAAAATTTACAGGTTTGATAATACTTGGCTGATGACCTTGAATTAATTAACTGCACATGTTCAGTGTTGTGAAATTCTCCGTGTTGTCTAATAATTTATATTTGTTTAACAATAGTATGGAGACAACTTTTCTTTCTCATTGCAAACACTTTTGCAACCCATTCAATTCAAGACTAAATCTAGTTTGATAATCTCATAGAGGGGATTAGTCTGCGCCCATGTCTGGGAGCAGTTGGGCAAGCAAGGCAAGAGGAGCAGGCGGAAGGCCCGCGGCCTCTAACATTCAAAAACGCCCCAGAGAATCCGGCGGAATAGAAAAAAATCTAAAAAAACTGGCGGTCACAATTTCCCTGGAGATACTCGTGTGGCAAGCACGATGCAACCAGTACATCAACACGCCACATTCCCAGTCACTTTCATCGGTGGAATTCGGAGTCTGTGTGTATTTGGACATCCAAAAAACGGCCCTATGGGAAAAATTTTGTGAAGATGTACACAAAATTTTCCCGACCGCGGTGTATGTTGCACCTCACTCCATGTCACACGGTTGGCTGGACCTAGGTTTCAAAAGCAAAATAGCAGCAGATGAGGCTGCAGCGGTGCGCATAGTGGTTGACCTCCCCAAAAGGCAACGGGTCATTGAACTAAATGCACCAGATGGACAAAATCAAACCAAATTTTCCTCACGTTTGACTTTTTGCCTACTATGGTAAAACGTGACATTTTGGAGCAACACCTGAAAGATGGTCTCGCCATATACAGCGAAATACAATCTTTTGAAATGCAACGTTTCATGCTGATGCCACACCTGTGCACCGGCAAAGCCATCGCAGTTCTGACCCCAACTGAGGAGATCGCGAAGGACCTAACCCAGATCCTGCACTCCACCTTTGTTGACATCGCAGGGCACACCACCCACCCATTCCAGGTAACCGTGGACAGCGCGCCCCCCATTTGCACCCACTGTGACACATTTGGCCATAAGGCACACGCATGCCCTATCAAAGAGGGCGTCACATTCCAAGAGCACCCCTCAGCGGCCATGGCCAGCGGAGAGGCGCACTACAAACCAACTGCAAGCACCAAGGAGGCTTTCCTGTGGGGAGCACAAGGCTGCTACCTATTGGTAAAGCCCATCTCCCCACAGGAGCGGAAGAAGGCCAAGCAGGCCCGTAGGACCGCGGCCAAGGAAGTGGCCAAGGCCACCACCACCATCCCACACTCACAACGCCAGGAGGACATGGAGACCTTCGTGGCGGAAGCAACTCAGGAATCCATCACCCAATCAGATTGGGAGGCCCATGCTGAATGGGCCACTCAATCTGAGGATCTGATGGGAGATTTGATCTCACCCAATTGCTGCACCCAAGCCCCGGTCAAAACTGACTTGGGACCTATCCCAAACAAAAATTTTTTTTTGCCCCACTCGACGGTGCACTGAACTTATCCGCACCGCAAAAAATTTGGCCGACGTCAGGAAAACAAAAAGCGAAGGCCAAAGCCAACGCAACTCTTTCCACAAAAATTAACAAAAACCCTGATAGCGTTGCTGCTAATACCCGCGCTGCTGTGAAAGCCCATGGGGACCTGGAAGAGGCTGGTGGGCCTGGGGGCCCACCCCTCGCACCTAAGGTGTGATGGGGGAAACCTTTACTCTAGGGACGTTGAATATCGCCGGACTCAAGGCCTCCCTGTCCCAGGCTAGGAAACTGAGTTTTTTACAAAACAATTTACCCGTGGATATCCTGGCCATCCAGGAGTCCCACTGTCCATGAGGTTCCGAGGAAGCTTGGAAAACAATGCTCCTACCATCCCTATCCTTTTGGTTGAAGCACTGTGGGGTGCTAATTTGGAAAAACAATTTTTTCAAATTTACATCTTCAGAAACATTCCTAAATGGCCAAGTGCTCGTTGTCACCTTCTCATGGGCCGATGTTGCACACACAATAGTCAACATTTACGCCCCAAACGGTGCACAAGAGCGTCAGGAATTTTTCTCATCGGTCAAATCCCTCCTGCTACCCCCTGATTCTTTCTTAATTGGCGACATGAACTGTTGGCTAACCTCTAACGGACTGGTGGCCACCCTCACCCCACGCCCCACAGGGTCACGTAGAACTACATGTTCTAAAAGCCACCCTTGGGTTAATGGATGCACTGCCATGACATGCCCCACTGCTCAAAACATGACGCGTCCCCATGTCCACAATGGCCAATTAAGGTCCATGACCCGCATTGACCTTATTCTAGCACTGGCGAAATTCCAACCCCACATCTCCCACTTCAAAACAACGAAAATGGAATTCTCTGACCACCGACTGGTCTCAATAATATACCACTTACCCGTCACAGTTGCAAAGGCCCCACATTGGTACAAAATCTGCCCCCCAGAGCTCGCATCGCCAGGATTTTCCATGTGGGTGGAAGAGGCAACTTTGGCAAAATCATTTGTTGCACCGTTTTGCGTGGACCCCATTTCCACATGGGCAACTTGCAAAGAAGACACCATCCGCCACTATCGCCATCTCTCATCCAGACGCTCACAAGCCACATCAGCAGTTATATCGCGCGCGCTGGCAGAATTGGCCCACTTGGAGTCCAACATTACAGCCTCAGGATATAGCCCTGCATGGGGCCAGAAGTGGGCGGAGGCAGCCACCCACCTCAATGCACTTGAAAGGCAACACAAACATCAGGTTTGTGTCCAATACAGGGCCACATGCATCACTAAAGGCGACAAGTGCACCGCATACTTCTTCAAAAAATTTTTTGCACCACGCCAGAGCGTGGCCTGCACACAGGTGTGAAGTTTGGATAATTCTATTGTGGACACACCAGCCAAAGTGGCAATTGAAACGCAAAGATATTACTCCAAGTTATACCGAGCTGAACCAATTCAGCTGGCCAAAATGGCGGAATTTCTCGACAGAGCTCATATCTGCACCATTTTCTGATACCCGGAAATAATGAATTTAATTACTCTGAACGAATTATGGACTACCATTCGCGGTGTGCCAAACCGAAAATGCCCAGGCCCAGATGGCATTCCATATGAGTTCTACAAAAAATATTTTAAATATATATCCCCATTGCTGCTAGCCTCACTCAACCAAAGCCTGTTGGGAATGCACCTCCTACCAGGAGGTCATGAGGCCTTTACGGTCACACTCTTCAAGAAAGGGGATAGGCTAGACTTAGCCAACTGGCGCCCCATTTCTCTAACAAACACAGACACCAAAATTTTAACCAAAATCATGGCTAACCGTTTAGGGACTGTAGCATCTGCCACCATCTCCCCAGAACAATTTGGTTTCATCCCCAGAAGGTTGATTTGGGATAACGTGCACTCTGTGGCTAATGTGTGTCAGTCCACAGCCTCTGGGGCACTTGTATTCTTGGACCAACAAAAGGCCTATGATAGAGTAAACTGGGAATACCTAAGGTCCTGCCTCCATCAATTCCGCCTACCCCCTCGCTTCATCAACTGGGTGATGCTGCTCACGGAATCTGCAACAATGGCAGTGCGCAGCCCAGGTTTCCTAATGGAAGTAGTCCGTCCTCAAAGGGGCCTGCGACAAGGGGACCCCCTGAGCCCACTCTTATACAACTTCAGCCTTGACCCACTACTGCGAAATGTGAATGCCCAACTCACTGGGGTCCATGTGCCAGGCCAACCCCAGTCAAGATGATGGCATTTGCAGATGATTGCGTGGTGGGGGTGTCTAATAACAAAGATGCACGCGCGCTTAGAGCCCTCATCCAGGAATATTCCCGGGTAAGCAACGCGACACTGAACGCCTCCAAAACCGAAATCATCCTCCTTGGTCAGTTTCAGAACTGCTGGGCCCCAGCAAGTAGTTCCCAACCCGGCCCATCTGCTCGCCCACGTCCACGCCTTACTAACTCAAATCACACCGCTCCACTGGTGCTCCCCTTTGTGCCACGACCTACCATAGGACCGGTACGCCATCTGGGCGTGTGGTTGGAGGCAGGTGGATACGCGTCAGCAGTAATGGAGTGCCATATACTGGACAACGTGACGAAGCGAATCGCCTCTCTCAGAGCTACCCTACTACCTCACTGGCAGGGTTGTTCTTGCCAACTCTATGCTCCTATCCAAAGTCTGGTTTGGAGCCCACGCCATCCCCTTCTCCCCAAGCTTCTTCAAATCCCTGTATGCTTTGCTATAAGGTTGGCTTTGGTCAGGCCGCCCTCCACCAGTATGGCTAGAGGTCATGTTTGGCCCTCATCATCATGGTGGCATGGGACTACTTGACTTCAAAGCCCATGCCGCCAAGATCCTGGGCACCTGGATTGCAGCCGTCACTGCTCCTACACTCCCATCCCAACACTGGTCCCGCGCGGCCCGCTCCAACTTCTCCCAAGCCTTGGGCCTCAACAATCCATCAAACCCCCACTCCCTGATGAAATACCTCGCATTACACACATCAGCCACAGGTCCTCACGGGACCAAAACCCACTACAAACGAATCCTACTCTCCATGTGAAGCGCAGAGTGGAGAATTCGTATTAGTGGACATACAACCCGAAGAGGCCGCCCCTCTCCTCAGTTCACACAAGAGGTACAGGGGCTACCCATCCATGATGGCGTGATCCCCATTCGACCCCAAGTCCTATCCAGGGTGAACTACCTGGACATGATGGACATCCCTTATTCCACTGAGACCCAAAAGACTATCTGGAAATACGCACACCATCCTTTGTTGCAGCCTCAAGTCCGCTCCCATGTGTGGCGCTGCCTGAGGCGGGTGTATCGTACAGCTGAGCGCTCTAATGCTTTACACTCATCCTGTGTCGTGTGTGGCCAGTATGGAACGCTGTTTCACCGCCTGGAGAAGTGCCCCACCTCTAAAGTAATATGGCGCGAAGTCCAACGTCTGCTAGGCCAGGATCAAACACATCCCTTCAGTCTGTCAAGAGATATGTTTGCCTCATCAATGGCCTCCCCCTCCCACCCTCCCTCCATGCTCTGGTGGTTGCAATCGCCATGTGGACTATCCACACGATTGTCTTGGATGCCATCGCTGGATCCATCCCCACCCTCCCTGAAGCTGTCCACAGATTCCGGTCTCATTTGGTGGATCACTTTCAAGCGTGGATGTTTGGATATCTCCCACCGCATCACCGACAGCTGGTATCCTCCTGGTTCCCAGTCTGGTTCATCAAATCAGACCCCTTCCTCCACACGTGCTCAATAGTGGCTACGTCCCCTACACACGTTCCCTCCCCCTTCCCATAAGTGGCGTTCCCGCTGGCAACAAGAGATAGCATCGCTTCTCTGGGGTGCCTCCCCTGGTACTAAGTTTTGTCTCATCTGAGTCATATTCGGAAGTGTCCATCCCATGGTCAGCCTTCCCCGCAATAAATTTAAATTTAAATTTAGATAATAGTATGGAGACTATTATCCGTTGTTGAATAAAGTATTAGTATTGGGTTAACGCTTGACCAGTATTTCCCCTTGAAATACTGAAGATATCCTCAATAGGGATTCATTCCCTTATACCGCCTAACTTGATCCATGCTCAGATCCTCGTTTATGGGTTCTCTCTGGTGACACACAGTCAGCAGCAATCCCTGATTTATCTCAGCTTCTATTATCTGGATCCACGTTCAGATCTTTACTTTTTATCATAAAGAGTCTCCCAATTAAAGCTCACAGAAATAATTTCCTTGAGAAATAATAGAACTCAAATGGATTCTGATAAAGTATTCTGTAAAGTGTTTTTCTAAAAATGATATAGTATTACTATTAAGTGAGTTCTTAGGGGAATATATAGTGGGAATTTGGCGCCCAACCCTCTTTTAGCACCTCATCAATGAAATGGCAGCCGTTGTCATTGCATTACCCATCGTCATCTCAACAGCAATGGTCTTCCACATCCTGTCTAGGATTCCATCGTTGGACATCCTTGAGACATAAAAAAATAGTTAACTCTTTTTCCTCTTGGTGTAACTTTCTGAGCAAAGTTATACAGAGAAAAGTAAATCTCAATCATCCACTGTAGTTTCACTCTGATGTTCTCAGATAACCCGTCAGATTCCCCAGTGTGGGGCAGAAGTGAAAAACCCCCGCCATTTTCTGTCCAATAGGAAAATGTGCTCAGACTGGCTCACCCAGTCATATTAAACCCCCCGGGACAATTGTTCCTCCCAAGGATCTTGATGCCCACCTCGCTTGAACCCAAGCAGTGCCCCACTGCCTACTGGTGCTCCCTGGAGCAACATACGTTTTGGCCTTAAGGCCAACTATGGGAAACTTTTCTCTACCATGACTAAGCCATTATCAAAATGGCTCATATGGTGATGCGTCCCACCAGTTTTATTGACTTCCACCCCTATAAGGGGTATTTTGATCTCAGATTCACCTGTGAAGCTGATGCTGCCACTGCAGCAACTGTGCCCCTGGTTTTCCAGGGTACCCTCTCCCTGCAGTTTGGACCCAGCTCCCAGTGGATACCACTCTGGTGGTTCAGTTCTCTGGTTTGCCCGCTCATTTTCCCCCTGAGGTGCTCCACCAGGAGCTGATGGAAGGTTTTACAGCCTATGGCTCCAGCCCAACTTACAATTTGTGGTCCCAAATGGGGCCACACGCCTCGCTGGGCCTCAGGCATATGCCATGATCAGCCCTGAATCAAATAAAATCGCCCTGTCAATTCCCCCTCACGCCGTTATCCCCTCTGCCCCTGACCATCCATTCTGGGCCCACGTTGAGGGCGGACGGACGATCTG
Organism: Massospora cicadina; assembly: GCA_022478985.1. Lineage (NCBI taxonomy): Eukaryota > Fungi > Entomophthoromycota > Entomophthoromycetes > Entomophthorales > Entomophthoraceae > Massospora > Massospora cicadina. The sequence goes on from JAKSZP010006596.1 coordinate 51,731, forward strand.
TCCATCCTGTTTCAAGTTGGACACTTGAAATGCAAGTGCCCATCCCTAGCTGCTTCCAATAGCACTGATTTCTTGTCTCCAGGACTCTAATCTGCCACCCACCCCATGCCAGCTTCAGTATGGGGTATGATCCTACCTCCCCCTCCACCAAAGCATGTTGCTGCAGCTGTACCAACAGCCACCCATCATCCTCCTACTCGCACCTGTGCCACAAACGCTCCATCCAATCAAGCACAGATTGAACCCCAGTTTGATCCCATGCATCCTCCAATGAACCAACCAAACCTCAGGAATATTCCAAATCCTTAATTCAATCCTACCAAAATCCTTGAGATCTATTGGCTGAGATTGATGAGTCTGGGAATATAAATAAAGACCGCAATATACAAATCAAGAAGTTTGTGTATATTGACCAAGATGATGAACTACCTCCTCACTTATACACCCCCCAGCAAAACACCAAAACATTCCGCGGCGACCACCAGCTGGCCGTTGAAGCAATGGCTAAGCCAGATTGTCATCCTATTCACAAAGCTGCTGCCAAATCAGTGGCGATACTCGCAGGAGGTATTCCTCCTCCCATTATTCCCTCCAAAGCCAATAAGGTTCAAAGAAATATGTTATTAAAGCCCACAAATACGCCAATGACGCCATCCAGCACGTGGCAGTGGTAGCCTGGAATCCCAAATCAAAAATTACCTTCACCAATATCGCCAAGTGCACAAAATTACCTGATGCATGCATGAAAGATGAACTAGCTTTGGCCAATTACATCAGAACTCTTATGTATAATGGCTGTAATACTATCACTTAAACATCAGAAATATATCTGCATCCCGCTGATGCCCCAACGCCCCTGCTCTCCGCTGTATCCCATGCCCTGCTTTGAGATGAAGTGAGGCCGATGATGAGTCCCCTGATCCCCCATCCCCTTCCACCATGATGGTATTAGTGGTTCCCGTTGTCTCACCTAGTAGGTTGAGGTCGTGGTATGTATGTCATCTGCTCATTTTGGGCATTTCGTTCATTTTATTCAGTGAGGATTTGTCTTAGGTTTATTGTTTTGGTAATGTCTGTCCCCTGGTCAGCTTACCTCAGTTGAATAAGAATAAAATAAAAAGAGTTGGAAAACGTGTCCCTAACTTTTTCCTCTTGATCCCAGAAAGCCAACCATATTTGGCAAGCGATCTGCAAAGGTAATGGGACTTGTTACCCATTAAGGCAGGTCATGATCCAACTGATTGATTTGCTAGTTACAAGCGACATCACTTGCCTCGCAACTTGATTCATAAATTCCCAAATGGTCTTTGATGAAAACTGACCAATCCAAATTAGTTTACCTGATAGTTAATCATTGATCAACTATTAGATGCCCCTATTTTATCAGCAACTCTTCCTGACGAGATCTTAAACATTCACCCAGATTAATCCCAGACAGATCTGACCCAGGAGAATTGCCTAAGTTTTCTTAACATTGTTACCCCAAAATCAGGGTCAACCAATATCTAATTCACTTCGCTATAGAGAATCATTCTCTAGCAACTCTTGGTAAACTATTCAGCTGGAAATATGTGCAAAAATCTCAACAGTACCCCTGTCTAAGCTCCCTCTGTGGAAAAACTAGGGTAGTTAAAAAACATGCTATACGAGCAGCCATGGTAGCTGACTCTGATAATAGAATCACCCAGTTTATAAACCTATTTGGGAGTTTTAATTTTTGTAGGCAGGCCCTGAGATAAGTCAAGTTTACCCTTTGTATTCTTTCTGTTGATCTAAAAAACACACGCTCCAGAGGTTTAAGATTTGCAAACACCTGCAACTGTGTGAATCTTATCTCTATAACCTTCTGGGCAAAAATTCATTTTGTGATGTGGATATTGCATCAGTTATAATATCCCATAATTGTTTGACTATAATTCTGTGAATATTTTAGTGTCAGTATTAGTTAGGGAGGTTGGGTGCCAATTGGATAGGTTAAGCTTAAATCAATTTTTGAAGAGAGTGACTGTGTATGCTTCTTGACCTCCAGGTAGAAGGGATGCTACCATAATGCACATTTTCATGGAAGGTAAAAAAACAATTTTATTAACTGAAGCAAGCCGACCAGGGGATGGGCATTACTGAGTATGTGTGGGAACAAAAAAAAGGGGGAAGCAAAGGTAGATCAAATTGGGCACCCCGGGGTAATCATGTTGCCCCTGTTGCCAGCAGGACTGCCAGGTATGGGGGTTGGTGCACTACTCTGAGGGGGTTTCCCCCACTATGGAGCAGGTGTGAAAGAAGGGGTCTGTGTGGAGGAACCAGATTGGGAACCACGATTCTATGAGCGCCTGTTGCCTTGGCCTCATATATCCATAGAGCCAGGCTTTGAAATGCTCCAATATGTGGATGTGGAACCTGTTGATAACCCCATGGATGGTTGGGACCGCGCCCTTGAACGCATCTAAGGCAATGATGTGGATTGTCCACATTGTAATGGGTATCATTGGGGAGTGGAGGGTGGATGGGATTGGTGTTTTGATCTGGAGCTCGAGGAGGCTCTTTGAGATAGAAAATTCTTGCTCGTTTTAGAGCTTAAGCAGGCGCGCGACTTCCCGCCATATGGCTTTGGTTGGGGGGCATGTTTCTAGGCAGTGGTATAGGGAGCCCTCCCCTCCACACACTGCGCAGGTTGCGTGGAAGGATTGGAGCGGTCCGCCATCCTATAGGTCCTTCTCAGACAGCGCCAGGCGTTGGCTCTTACCCTCGGCTGTAGGAGTGGGTGGTGCGTCATTTTCCACACTGCCTTCTGTGTGGTTAAGTCATAGGGAATGTCCAACACATCTAGGTATTCGATTCTAGCAATGGTTGGGGTCATAGCAAGCATGTCTCTCTGGGGGTGGTTTTCTGGATTTCTTAATTTGAAGTGGGGGCTGGGTCGTCCCCTTCCCTACACAGTGCCAGTGTTCTCTACGGTCCACACCATGCAGCAGATGGCTCGGAGGATGCATTTGAAGTGAGGGGGGTTCCATGCGGGCCTGATGCAGTAGGGTGTTTAGTAAGGTATGATAATAGGCTGGGTGGACTATGCGGGCTAGTTAATTTAAGCGCCTGTGCGAAGTTAGTCCTCGCTGCCCTGGACCAGTGTTGTTGTGGGAGGTCTGAGGCAAGGACTTCCTTTATCCAGGTACCCAGGATGCGGTTGGCGTGGCTCTCAAAATCCATTAGTCCCATGCCTCCGCTTGATCGTGGGCCAAAGAGTGTTTCCATCCATATGGGAGGATGGGATCCAGGCCACAGCCAGCCCTGGATGAGCGCGCGGATTGAAGATATAAAGGTGGGTGAGAAGGCCATCATGTAGGCAGGGTACCATAGTATTGGGAGGATGAGTGTGTTAGCAACTGCTACTCACCCCGTTAGTCCTGGAGATCTTCCCTTGAGGGAGGCGACGCGGTTGGATACCCGCTGTAGTAGGTTGCTTTCCACTGTCTCATTGGCATATCTCCCTGTTTCCAGCCATATCCCAAGGTGGCGGATAGGAGTGGTGGTGGGAGGTGATGCGAAGGGTAAGATGGATGGGTTTTTCCTTTGTATGGGGGTGTGAGGTTCTGGTGTTGTAGCCCAGTTGTTAGTGTACTTGTTTAAGAGAATGATTTCTGTTTTCCTTTTGTTGAGTGATGCATTGCTCACCATGGAGTATTTCTCTAGGGTGCGTTCCAGATATTGAGCATTATTGTTGTTAGCTTTACCTGCCACGCAGTCATCCGCAAAGGCCAGTATATTGACTGTTGTCTGGCCTTGTGCAGTTATGCCCATGAGGCGTGAGTCAGTTATGCGGAGGAGTGGATCAAAACTGAAATTATACAGCAGTGGGCTGAGGGGGTCCCCGTGTTTGAGCCCTCTGTGTGGTGTGATCTTGTTAGTTAGGAAGCCAGGGCCGCATACAGCCATGGTTGCAGATTCAGTAAGGAGCATCGCCCAGTTTATGAATCTGGGTGGGAGTTTGAAAGCGTGTAGGCATTCTTTTAGGTATGGACAACTAACGCGTTCATACGCCTTTTCCTGGTCTAAGAAGACCAGGGCTCCAGTTGCTTTGGACTGACATATGTTTGCAACAGGGTGTATGTTGTTCCAGATTGAGCCCCCTGGTATAAACTTAAACTGGTTGGGTGACAGGACGTTAGAGGCTATTGTGCCTAATCTGGCTGCTTAAATTTTTGTTAGAATTTTTGTATCAGTATTATAAAGTGCAATTGGACGCCAGTTGGCCAGGTCCAGTTTGTCACCCTTCTTATACAGGGTTATGTCATATGATTCATGGCCACCAGGTAGGAGGCGTATTTCCAGCAAGCACTGGTTCATAGACGCCAATAGGAGGGCAATTTGCCAAAATATTTTTGTAAAATTTGTAGGGTATCCCATCAGGCCCTGGGCATTTCCTACGTGGTGCACCGCGGATTGTATCTCAAAGCTCCTCCCATGTAATTAGATATAGTATATTGTAGTCCAGCAGTGTACTTTGTATTCTTGCAGTTTGTATAAATTTTGTGATTTTTTGTGGGTCTGTCAGCATATTGCAGTATAATTCGGTGTAATAGAAGTGTACTTCCGCCTTGACCTCCTCAGGGTCAGTTGCCATGGTGCCGTCAGTCTTGCGGACCTGTGTGAACATGGGCTAGTTGCTGTGGGAGTGGAATTGGCAGAAGAAATATGTCAAACATGTTTCACCTTCATTTATGAACTTACTTTTGTTTGGTACTTTGATTCTGTGTTGGTGCTCAAAGATGAGGGTGTTTAGGCGGGCGGATATTTCCGCCCATTTGCGTCACCATTTGGGGCTGTAACCGGATCTCAGGGTATTTAGCTCGAGGTGGTCAGTTTCACCAAAGTACGCCTGATTGTGGCTGTGTCAGTGATGTAATTATGTGATGCGAGATGTTGGGTTTTGTTGATTAGTTCCTTTTTTAAAAATTTGCCCAGGTTGCAATGGTATTTGAAGTGAATGGGGTTGTGAAATCTGGGTTCATGGCCTCATGTTCAACCCAGTCAGATATTTTGGGTAATTTTATGTTTTTTGGGTGTAGCTTTCTCCAGAGCGACACCTGTGCATAGGTTTGGATTGGTGATAGCTGCACCAAAACAAGTCGGTGGTCAGAAAAATTGACTTTTTATTGTTGAAAATTTGAAGATGCTTGATCGTTGGGATTGTGGAACGAGAAATGAGATTGATGTGGCTCATTGATATGAGCACTCCTCACATATGTTGGTCCATGTCATGTGGGGAAGGAGTGGTGATCCAGGGGGGAGGGCATCCTGTAGGCCAAGGGATGCCTTCATTGCGTGGAATTTGATGTGCCCCGGTGAATATCCCCTGGGGTTAGGCTTTTGGTTCGTGTCAGGGTTATTCCAGCAGTTAAAATCGCCCAACAGGATGGTATCTGGTGGGAGGGTGAGTGTTGGAACAGTTTAAAGAATTTTTTGCTCTTGGCTGCGGTACACAGTGCATAGATGCATGCTATCAAGATTGTTTCCTCTTGGCATGTGATTGTTGCTACCAGGGCGTGGCCATTAAGGTATGATGTTGAGTTTGTAATCTTTAATTTTTTGTTATTTCGGATGATTACCCCACAGTGAGACGTCCATACCAATTGTGATGGTGAGACCCTGGCTGACCAGGATCCTTCTTCCCCTTGTAGACAGTGGGTTTTTTGGATGGCCAAGATGTCTACAAGGGGTTTTTGCAGGAAGTCCAGCTTTTTGGCTTGGGACGTTTGAGCCTTGGCTCCCACGATGTTTAGTATCCCTATTGACACTGAGGTTCCCACGGCGCCTCAGGAGAGGTTGGGAGGGCCCTCTGGCCCTAACCCACTACAGATCATTTTGGCCATGCTCCGCGTCTGTAATCCAACTCTCTCAGTGACAATGTCAGTTCCCTTGATCTGATCAATTTTTTGCGGGAATTGCAGTTTTTGTAATTTGCGTTATCTTTTTCTGCACGTGTCTCATTATGGTTCAATGTGGGGTGCTGATTGGATTCTGTGATTTTGGGGTTTGAGTTTAGAGAATTGTGCACCACATTTTCGCCCATATTGCAGCTGAATTGTTACTCAAATTGTGCATGATTGATGTCACTTGGTGACTCAGTCAAGTTGCTGTGAAAATGTTCAACTTGGGCATATTGTTCTGATTGTTTGGCTCAGTGTATATCTGAAATGTACTCTTGAATTTGTCCAGGGTTGATGGATGATTCCGCGTGTGCTGCCACCTCGGCCACTGCCCGCTTGCAGGCTTTTTGTGCCGCTTTGCATTGTTCATGTGTAACTGGGTCCACGATGGAGTAAAGTCTATCTTCACCCCAGCGGAATGGGTGGTGGCCGTCAGTCATTCTGGTGAAGTTTTAATTACTTTCGTCCATGGCTTCCTCACAGTAGTCTGCTTCCATTGAGCCCTCCTTCACGGTGCATGCGTGTTCCTTGTGTCCCAATGAACCTCAGTGGTTGCATATAGGCGGTGCGCGTTCTGGTGTGATTCAGAATGCAGATGACTGTCCCCCATCTGCAAAGTGAAACTCTGCTGTGTGGGGGATTCTTAATAAGTCATCTTTCACTTCAGGGAATGGGTTGATCATGGTGATAGCTTTGCCTGTGCACAGGGTTGGCATCAGTCAAAATTGTTATAATTTTGAGTTGCATAATTTCTCAGTAGGCTACAAGCCCTTTGCGGAGCTCCTCCTCAATTACCTTATGGGGAAGGTTAGTGGGGAGCGTTTCAAAGGAGTTGAATAAAGTTTTCGCTTTGTTCCATCTGGTGCGCGCGGTGCAAACTATTCTTTTGCCCTCAGGAAGGGTAATTTTGACGCAGACTTTTGCTGCAGCATCTGCTTCTTCAGCTGTTTTGAAACAAATTTTGATCCAGCTGCGGCCCATGTTGTTGGTGGCGACATATACCGTGTGGCAGAAAAGGAAGGGCTGTGCCTCACATGATTTCTCCCACAGGGTTGAGGACTCGTCCCCAAGGAAGAGTCAAAGCCCATGTTCCACCTTTGAAAGGGGTTGGTTACACTGGATGTACATGTATTGATCTTGTTTTATAGTAAATACCATAAACCTGGACGGTGTCTGAGTTTGTGGTTTCTTGGCGGCTTGGGTTCCTGGTCCCCCTTCAGGGCGTTTCTTGCCCTTGGGTGCACCGTTTTGCGCACCTCTTGATGCGACGCTCGCCCAGGTTATATTAGATCTATTAAAATCGCAATCTCTCCTGTGTGATTATCAAAAATTGCTGTTCAAATCGAATCATAATAACTGAAGTAATTGTTACAGGTAAGAGCGCCTAAGGTAAAAAAATTAGAAATGTTATGATATTTTTAGCACTAGTAGTGCCCAACCAAAAAGGGGAACCGCCACGCATCTTTATTTGCAAATGGGCCAAATAAAGAGATTATTATAATAAAAAATTAATATAAAACTAGCTAACAGCTTAGGAAGCCATATCAGAAGGGGAGGAAGTTTTTGGGAATTTTTGTCTGGTGCCTGCTTTAGCTGACAGACCATGGCGGACAGCATCAGGGCGGGAGCATCAGCGACATGTGGCATGAGGAGGTATAATTGCGGGTTTTCTATGATAATGAGGCCAGCAGTGTCCATCGCCTCAACATATTGAGCAAGTTGATGATCAGCAAAAGTGATGAGAGTCAGCACACAAGTGAAAGACTTGATGCGCCTGCAGTTTTTTAGATAATTGGGGTCAAAAAGAGAGGTTTTTTCTGCATCAATGCAAGTTCAGCTTGAACCAAAAGCATGCTCCTCAATTTCATACTTTACAAACTCCTCAAAATCATGGGAAATCTGAGATGGGAATATCCTCAACAAGGGGTTCCATTGCCCCATGGAGTTGTTAGCAGATGAGGGTGTTGGCAGAAGCTGCAGCGGTTTTAACTGCCATTTTATTTATATCTTTATATATGGGAGAGCTGTTTTTAGGAAGAAAATAAGGGGCACAATTCAGGAGGAGCATTAAAAAACTCCTCTAATGTGAACTCTGGTTTAACGTTATATGACCAGTCATTTTTGTCAATCCAATTGAGACACTCAAAAGGATTCAACTCAGCTAATGTCAGCCCAGCAACTGGAGTTGGCAAGTTGACTGCACTTGATTGGACACAAACTGTAGACCACAGCAGCTCAGCTGAAACTGTTTCAGCCATTGACTCAAGTTGCCATAACTCGACTGAATTTTTTAGATTTTTTAAATTTTGATTGGCTGCAGGTTTGGGAGCCATGCCAGAATTCGCCAAGGTTGAGGACGGGAGAATTGAGCCCCACTCGAAAAAATTTGGGCATGGCAGCAGATGAGCTGATGCTGGAGGGGGAAGTGGCAGAAGTGGCAGAGGCTTAAGCCATAGGGCACTTGCACTGTGAGTGATCAAGCTTGAAGCACAAGGGGCAAATGGTGCGGCCATTCTCAATGTGCACTCATAATGGATGATTGGGGAAAGATCTGGTCACTGTGTGAGGGAGAATTGCAAGATGAGTGTCATAATGGAATGGGCAAATTGTCACAAAGGCACATGGCACTGCTATATGATTCACTTCATTTGGAACCACAAACTGCCACATGGGGTCTGTGCCATAATGGCCAAACCCTCCATGAGCTCATGGCAGAGGCGTTCAGGGGAAAGGTGGGAGGGCAACCCAGAAAACTGGACCACCAATTTGTCCTCATCTGGGAGCCACATACAAACAGTGGTGATAGGAATATTTTTAAAAAATAGTTGGCAGCTTAAATGCTGCCACCACATAAGCCTCAGATCAAAATCTGAGGTCAAAATAGACCTTGAATGGGAGGAAATCAATATATCCAGCAGGTTTGAAAACTGCCATGGCCATCTCGATGATGGCCACACTTGCATATGGGAAAAGATTCTCATATTTGACCCAGAGGCTGAAATGAAGGTTGCTCTAAGGGAGCACCAAAGGGCTCTAGAGCACCACCTGTGTGCATGCAAGATGGTGGGCTAAGTCCCAAGGTAGGACATAACGCCCAGTGACATTAGGAGGGCTAGCAGAGCCAGCCTGGATGCCCTTTGGTGGTGGCCAAAGGATGCCAGAAGGCGGCATACCCCCCAATCTGGGGCAGCAGGCGTCAATGGCATTGACATTTTGATTAAATTGCTCAATTTGAGTGTCTGGTTTGTATTATTTAGAGCTTAAAATTTGGCTACAATTTAGTTGATCAAAGAGAAAGAAATGCGTAGAAATGTTATTAAATACATTTTATAAAATTCATAGGGAAGCCCATCAGGTCTAGGCATTTCCCTTGTGGTGCACCACACACCCTTTCCATAATTCCTCACGTGAAATTAAATAAAATTAAACTATTGGTTAAAATGCGGTGACAGTATGTGTATTGGATTTGAATTTTTCGATTTTGTTGGTTTAACTGGGTCAGATTTATATAAATTTGTGTAGGGCCTGTGTACTTCAACTAAAACTTCCATGAGTGTTTCTGATATTGATTATCCAGTCGTCAGACCTGTGTGCAGGCTACTGTGTTCTTTCAGGCGTAAAATTGACAAAAAAGTAACTTGAGAAAATTTCTCTGTTTTTTTCAATTTTGAAGTGTACTAAACACCAACGTAATGTTGTTGTTTGCATATCTAGGTGTTTAAGCATGCAGAAACCTCTTCTCATTTGTGTCCACATCCGGGATTGTATCCTGTGTATGAACATTGTTTTCCAAGTGATCAATGTCAGCCAAAGTATGTTTAAGGATGGATAAAGCTGCCCTTTATCATCTTGATGCTGTGTGTTTAATCTGGTGTATTGTTGATTTCTTGAAATTTTCTCAGGTGATCAGTGGGTCTAACCAAAAAAATGTTTGAAATCTTGTGTTGAGGATATTTCCTCCACACAGGAGTAAATTTCGAGTCATCTAAATTTTCTGGGCTTATTTTGCACCACCTGATGCTTGGATAATTGTTTTCAATGGTGTGAAGAGTTCAAAACTAGCTGGTGGTTGGAGAATTCAATTTTTGTAAATTTTTAATTTATGAATTTTATGCCAGAAAATTTACATAGTGAGGATTAGGTCTATTTATAACATATAAATAAGTTTACCATTGTACACATGCAGGCGTGTCATGACTGCAGGAGAGGAGATCATTTAGGTAAAGGATCATATAGCCCAAGGCGGCTTTCTGACACACAAAGTTCCACATGCTCTTATGGTGCCTACGTTGTGTGTGGCCTTTAGCAGGTGTCTAGGTTAATCCAGCAGTTCATGTCTCCTATGAAAAAAGTGTTTGATGGAAGATGGAGGTGTGTCAAGGCTGAGAGAAACTTATGACGCTCCGTTGCAGAGTTTGGTGTGTACACGATGGCCATTGTGTGCACCTCTTCATGCCATGAGAAGGTAATGGCTAGTATGTGACCATCCAAAAACGAATTTTATTAATGTATTAAAATTTTGGTTCACACGTACTATCACCTCACAGTGATGCAATCAAAACAATATTGTCAGAAGGAAAATGTTTTCCCAGGTTTCCTTAGACCCTGTGGACTTTGGGCTTTCTGCACCGCCAGGATGTCCATAGTGGGGTTGCACAGGAGACTCAACTTCTTGGCCCAGGACGTTAAGGCCTTGAGTCCCGCTATATTCAGCGTCCATATCTCTACTGAGACGCCAGGTGCGCCTCAGGAGTGGTTAGCAGAAGCCCTCAGCCCTACTCTATCACCCTCTTTTCTCACCTTTGCATCCTTGTTGTGGGCGCTATAATTATGAGTAGGCACTGGGGTATAATCTGCCCCTTTCACTAGTGCTGTTTTTGTTTCCTTCTTGCCTTTGATGGCTTTCAATTTATCAATGTGGTGCCTTGTGTCTTCTCATTAAACATCGTTTCATCTGATTATAAGTCCAGGGGAACATCCCCTGTGTGTGGATCAGTCGATCTTAACCATTTCCAAATAAAAAGGGTCCAAAGATGGCGGCTGTACCCATCATCACCCAGGGCGACCTCGGCCACGTGGTAGATGAGTTCTGGGTACAGCAATCCCTCCTAAGATCCTACCCCAGTACCTGTACTCACCTCGGCCAAACTTGTCTGCCAAATTGAGGAAATCTTTGCCAAGATTACCAAATTGAAGTTGAAATATCTGAAACTGATGGGAATAAAGCTTGACGATAAGAAAACTCATAATCAAAAAGGGACAAATATTAAATTATCAGCTGGAATTTCCAATGGTTTTGACACAGCCAGCAGTATGATTGCTGATGCTAACCACCTCTTGAAATTATCATGGATGATCCCAATGTGCAGATGGTATCTTTGGAAAACATTGCAGACAGAATGAAACCCCTATCAAATAAACTGAGAGTCGTAGCCAACATAAGTCATTTAACTAAACAAATGCCCCAGCGACCAGGCATGGGTGGGTTGGGCATCCTGAACCCAATTCCAACCAATTGGGACTGCCCCTACGTGGGGTGGCCCTGAAGCATTACTGTTGCTTGTCAGGCCAAAGCTGTTGCAGCAACTGATGGAAACGTGGTCAAGACTCAGTTCAGGCGTTTGAGGTCAAACTGACAGCAAAACAGCTTCCTCTGAATCCTTCAATGTCAGTTCCAATTGAGATTATCTGCCCCTTTCCCTCAAAAATTCATGGGGTTGGGTCAAATTTGAGAACCCAATCCCTGTTTGGACCAACACAAATCAAGCACTATTTAATCAGTTGCATCACACTAAGAAATTGTTAGCAAATTCTCATTATTTTTCTTTCCAATAAAATTCCTGCTAAAAAACCAATTTTTACTCTATTTATATCCTTCTTGCTAAAGTCCTGATGGCATTAACCTGGTGGCCTAAGGGTCCCTACACCAGATGGGCATTACCAGTTTTGCTGATTACCATCACTCCTACCATTGTAAACTGAATTTAACGTGCAAGAAATTTTTGGCAATTTAACCCCATTATTAAAACTATCCGCCATCGATATACTGGGATCTCGTGGCCTCACATACACTATTTCCAAGCAAGGATCCGCCCCCTTGTCTCTACAATAGTAAAAAACCCACCCTTCAGCAACCCTGTATAAGCCAACCCAATGGTACAATCCCCTGCAGTGAGACCTCCAGTGTCTGGGGCTGTTTTTATTTGGTTCATTTTCAGGTTCCTTTTCATTCTCTTTCTTTCCAATGAGTCATCATTTCCCATTTCGCAGCTCCATACAACGTCATATGAGCGGCAATGCCACTGGCATTCTGGCTGCTTTTTGGGTGCTCATATATCCTGACTGGCAGGCCAGTCTAAACTTCTTCTGCCGTTTTAATGACACTGATGCGTTCAATTGTTGATTTATAATCCCGTTTGGGTTATAATTCAAAATCTTAGGGGATGTGCAAGACCCCTGTATTGAAAAATCTGCTTTCAAATCTGATTCCACTTAGTCTTTTATGCTTGGATTAGTTGCTTGGTTTTCTGTGGCATTTGATTGGCTCATTGTTGCTAGTTCTTTCATTTCTTTCTGAATCTGTAAAGGAAAGATGGATGATTCCACTGAGGCTTAGCCTTGGCCGTGGCCAATTTGTGAGCCTGTTTGGCCATTTTCCACTCCTTTGAAAAATTGGGGCAATAATTTTATATTTGTCCAGTTTCTTTTCAGTTAGTACTTGTGTGGTACCAGTGATTTTGGCATATAATGAGTTATCTTTGCCAATTTCCTCCTCAAAGAATTCCATTTCTCTTAGGCTTCCTTTATGGGACAAGCATGAATCTTGTGTACAAAGGCCTGACAGTGGTTGTATATGGGTGGCGTACTCTCCTCTGTTGCACCAATTAATTAAAAAATTTTCCATCAATAAATTAAATGCAATATAGAAGATTTTCATGAATTCCTCGGCTACCTCTGGGTTCAGGAGATAAATTGCAATTGCCTTCCATGTGCTAAGGGTTGGCATCAGCTGGAATCTTTGCATATCATATGGCTTAATTTTATCCATAAGGTTCCAAGCCCTCCTGGAGATAGTTAGACCAAAGTGCGCACCAGTGTTGTCAGAATATTGTAAAAAACTATAATTATATATTTTAATTCTGTCCAACGTGTACATTTTGTTGGTACTAAATGTTGACCATTAGGAAGGTCAATCACTACTATGACCTTTGCAGCGTCTTTTCTTCCTCTGCTGTCTCAAACCCAAGGCTCACCAAGTGTAAGTCCAGGGAAACATCCCCTGTGCATGGATCAGGCGTTTTTCCCATTTCGAAATAAAAAGAGTCCAAAGAGGGCGGCTTTACCCCTCATCACCCAGGGCGACCTCGCCCACGTGGTAGATGAGTTCTGGGTACATCAATCCCTCTTAGGATCCTACCCCAGTACCTGTACTCACCTCGGCCAAACTTGTCTGCCAAATTGAGGAAATCTGTGCCAAGATTACCAAATCGAAGTTGGAGTATCTGAAACTGATGGGAATAAAGCTTGACGATAAGAAAACTTATAGTCAAAAAGGGACAAGTATCAAATTATCAGCCAGAATCGCTGACAGTTTTGACTCAGCCATCAGTATGATTGCTGATGCCAAACACCCCATGAAATCGTCAGGGATGATCACTGATGTGCAGATCGTTTCTTTGGGAACTATCGTAGACAATTCAAAACCCCTATCTAATAAATCAGGAGTTATAGTTGACATAACTCATTTGACCAAACAAACACCCCCATGACTAGGGCACAGGTGCGTTGGGCATCCCAAACCCATTTCCAACCAATTGGGACTGCCCTATGTGGGGTGGCCCTGGGGAATTTCCATTGCTTGTCAGGCCAGTTGCTGCCATGCCAACTGACAAAAATGCAGTTGAGCCTCATTTCAGGCATTTGAGGTCAAACTGACAGCGACTCAGCTTACACTGAATCCTCTCAATGTCAGTTCCAATTGAGATTATCTTCCCCCTTCCCTGAAAAATTCGCCAGGTTGTATCAAACTATAAGGACCCAAACCCTGCTTAGACCCCCATCAATCACCCACTATTTAATCAGTTGCATCACACTGAGAAAATAGCTGGTCAATTCTCTTTAGTTTCTTTACCAATAAAATTCCTGCTAAAAACCAATTTTTTACTTTATCTAAACCCTTCTTGTCAAAGTCCCATTTGCATTAACCTGGTAGTCTATTGGTCCTTACACCAGATGGGCATTACCAGTTTTGATGATTACAATCACTCCCATCATCATCAACTGGATTCAACATGCAAGAAACTTCTGGCAATTTGACCTTATTTCTGAAATTATCCTCTATCAACCTACTGGGATCTTGTGGCCTTATATCCACTATTTTCAAGAAAGGATCCGCCCCTTTTCTCTACAATAGTAATAAAAAAACCCACCAGCAACCCTGAACAAGCCAACCCAATGATACAATCTCCTGAGCAAGACCCTCAGTGTCTGTGGTTGTTTCTATTTGGCTCATTTTTGGGCTCCTTTTCATGCTCATTCTACATCAATGAGTCATTATGACCTAATTTGCAGCTCCATACAATGTCGTACAGGTGGCAATGCCACTGGCATTCTGGCTTGATTTTTGGGTGCTCATGCATCTCAACTGGCAGATTGGTCTTAACTTCTTATGCTTATTTTTCATGACATAATTGATTAATCATTGTTTCCTGCCATTTCCGCAGTTCTCTTTGAGGTGGCCGCCACAGTGGTTACCCTTTACCAAATGAATGTGCAGTCAGTAGTCTGCCTTCTGTTGTTTGTTTGGTCATTTGCTGATTTTGTGGGTAGTATTCTCTATACCTTGGAGAAACTCCTTCAGGGCAGAAGAGCCCCATGGATAACAACTCTTACCCCACCTAATATTCAAGAAGGGGATCCAAGTGTTCCCTCCTGATATATTGTCAATCAAGTTCTCGATGCCCTTGCTGAGGTGCAAATGCGTACTTCTATTGCCCTTAATAATGCCGCTGCGCTATCCCATGCCCAACAAGGGGTCGCCCTTTTGGATGCAGTAGAAGGGGATGCCCGTTGGTAGTATGATGACTTCTGCATTCTACATTGCAAATGGGAGATCCTACCTTGCTGGTCGCAGTAGTTTCAACTGCATTATAACCCCCTGTGTCACATTCAGACTGTTATAACTGCTTTCTACTATGGCTGAAGCCCCTAGCTTGGCTTCTTTAATAATAAACCCCTTGAACAAGCTCCCACACTTGAGTTCTCTAATGATATGCTCAAAGCAATCTTTAAATCAGTGTTGGATTCTGCCTCTGCCCATCAAAAAGTTTGGTCTACTCTGATAGGGACAGTGGATCAAATATTTAAAGCTTTGACCACTATCAACGCCTCCCCTCGCCATGCTTCCCACTATCAAGGGAAAAATTATATGATTGTTCTACCTAATGATAACTCAGATTCAGTTCTTATCATTAAAACAGTATTAGTACTGGTCTTGGAGCTGTCAATACCCCTGCATCTGTGTTGTATTTCCTGGTTCACCTAATAGTATCTATTTGAGGCAAGCTGACCAGGGGACGGACATTACCAAAACTAAAACTAAACCAAAAAACTAACGTAACTAATTGGTTCAAACAAAACGCCCTCGTGAGCGGATTGAGTGAAACACTTCAAAAAACAACAACCAGGTGGGCAGCAGAAACCGCTTATCCCTCCATGGCGGAAGGGGAGGGGGTTGGGGGGCTCATCTTTGGCAGCAGCTTCTTCCTCCCATAGTAGAGTGCGTGTCACAGCAGACAGTAATGGCGTTGGGGCATCTGCGGCATGGGGTTCAATATCTCTGATAATTGGGATTTCATGGAAATTGCCAGCTATGTAAATGGCACTGAGATATTCAGGTAAAGCTTTTTCAGCTTTGATGCGGGCTTCTGGGAGTTTAACAAATGTGGCAATGTTGGTTCATGTTATTTTTTGCTTTTGGAGTCCATGCTATAGTTGCCACGTTCTGGATAGCATTGTTTACGTTTTCTTGTAGCTGGTTAACTGTGATTTTACATTTTGGGGTGAGGGTTGCAGGGATAACAGGAGGTGGAATTCATTCTGTGAGCATTGCTACTGATTTAGTGACAGCTTTACAAAGGGGACGCCAATCTGGTGTTGCAGCTTCTTTGACTGCAAACCGGTGATCACTGAAAAATGATTTAGCGTTTGACTGTGGGTTATATAGTCAAGGGGGGTATCTGGCGTCCCATTCTGCATTAATGAACCGCTCAATTTTCAGAGATGGTTCTTTAATGAGCTTACCTGATTTATCAATTTCAGCCAATAATTCCCATAAGTTTTGATCGAATTAAATTGGGGAATCAGCGTATGGTTGAGGTTTGGTTGATTCATTTGAGAAAGCATGGGATCAAACTGGGATCTAATCCGATGCTTGAATGGAGGAATTATTTGTGGCATTGGGTCGAGGAGGAGGCTGATTGGTGGCTGCAGTGCAGCTGCAGCAACAGGCTTTGGGGGTGGAGGAGGTAGGATTGTGCCCCATACCAGAACTTGTACAGGGTGGGCAGTAGATTGGAGGTCAGCTGATGAGTCATCCGATCTGTTGGAAGTAGTTAAGGAGAAGCACTTGCATTTTGAGTTGTCCAACTCAAAACATGATGGATAGATCATCCGCTCGCCCTTGATGCGGGCTCAAAATGGATGGTCAGGCGCTGAGGGAATGACGGTGAGTGGTGGAATTGACACATCAATTTTATTAAATTTAGGGCTGATTGTGGCATATGCCCAAGGCCCAGCGAGGCGTGTGGCCTCATTTGGGACCACAAATTGTAAGATGGGGTTGGAGCCATAGGCTGCCAAACTGTCCATCAGCTCCTGGTGGAGCACTTCTGGGGGAGGTGGGTGGGCAAACCAGCAAACTGAACCACCAAAGTGGTGTCTGCTGGGAGCTGGGTCTGAGTTGTGTGGAGAGGAGTGGCCTGGAATACCAGGGGCACAGTTGCTGCAATGGCAGCGTCAGCTTTTCAGGTGAAGTTAAGGTCAAAATACTCCTTGTAGGGGCGGAAATCTATAAATCTGGTAGGTGTCATCACTGCCTGTGCCATTTTGATAATGGCTTGGTCATAATATGGAAATAGTTTCCCATATTTGACCCTTAGGCTGTAGCACATGTTGCTCTGGCGGAGCACCGGGGGCAGCAAGGTACCACTTGGGTGTGAGCAAGGTGGGCGTCATGGTCCTTAGGGGGAATGAATCGTCCCATGGGTTTGGAATGACTGGGTGAACCATTCCTAGCACGTTTTCCTACCAGACAGAAATGGTAGGCGGAGATTCTCCGCTGCCCCTCACTGGAGAAGCCAGCGTAGAATCTGAGGACATCAGAGCAAAACTACAATGGGCAAATTCAAACTTGTTTTATCAACTTGTGTGGTTTTGCTTGGAGAGTTACACTGAGCAGAAAGAGAAGTTGGTTTACCTATTAATGAATCATTAAAAGCCCAGATTAATGTAGCTGGATTCCAAGCCCTTGCTCTTCCCAACTTTACTCCTAAAAAGGTCCCTGAACTTCCCCTATTTTACTTGCCATTTCTTCATTTGCAGCAGGAATGACTGAATCTAACAATAAACAAACCTTAACTTCTTTCTTATTACATATATAGATTAGTATTTGGTCTCATCACATCTCATTTTAGGCTTTAGTGGATACTGGAGCTGTGGGTAATTTTATGAGCGTTGAGTTAGCCCAACAATTGGAGCTGAACCTGGACGTAGGTCCTTTGGTGATGGTTGCTTAGTCAGCCTCCCAGAAATTTTATATAGTCCGTCAGCCAGTACCTTTCTTGGTACATCAGTTTAGCTTTTGCGATCAGTTCTCACAATGCCAAACTTGGTGTTTCCTGTAATCTTGGGGGTCTGATGGTGGCGCTGAAAACAAGTTAGAATCCTCCTGGAGTCAAATATTTTGTCATTTGTTAATGATTAAATGGAGGGGAATTTTTTTTTTAGTCAATACCCTTAAAAACTCAAGGTCACAGCTCCATCACCTCTCTCATTTCTCCTACAGGCCTTCCACTTGATTTTCCTGAGAAATTAATGTGTTATCGAAGTATCTTTGATTCTGAGAAGGCGGACCAGCTTCCCTCTCACATTAAATTTGACTTAGGATTCAGAAAAATGGTACAGTTGGTGAATATCAACTGTCCTTTGTATCCACACACAGCGGAGGAGGTTGCACTTAACACCTGGTTAGACTATATGCTTAAGAAAGGGTGATTGTTTAAAGAAACATCACCAGTCGTGTCTCTCATCATTTTTGCAAAAAAAGCTGATGGTTCCCTTCAACCCGTGCATGGATTATGGACACATAAACAAAATCACAGTACACAATCCCTACCCTTTGCCCCTAGAGCAAACCATCAGTTAAGCGATTACTAAATCTCGTGTGTTCTCTAATCTGGATCTCATTACTGCCTTCAACCAAATTTACGTGATGGAAGGGCAAGAATGGCTTACTGTAATCCAAAAAGATGAGGTATTTCCAATTCTGTGTAATGCCCTTCAGGTTGAAGAATGCGCCAGCCACATTCAACGAATAATTGATAGTGTGCTGGGCGACCTCTGATTCACTTGCACAGATGCATATATTGACTCCATTTTGGTTTACTTTCAACCCTTATCAACATGTAAAAGACTTGGAAGGTGATAGTGGCCGCTTTGCATATGGCGGGCCTATTTGTCAAGCCTTCAAAGCAAGTTTTATAAAGAGGAAGTTACATTTCTCAGGAACTTTGTCCTCAAGGATGGTTATGCGATTTTCCCAACAAGTTGGATGCCATTTAAGAATGACCAACTCCAACAACCCAGAAACAATTACGGAGTTTCTTGGGCACCATTATTTTCTTATAGAAATTTTCCCTGCCCTTTCTCAGTTAGCAGCTCCACTTCACCCACTCATGGGCAAGAATGTGCCTTTTTGTTGTACACCTGAGTGCCAGCAGGCGTTCATTTCAATCAAAGAGCTGTTTTTATCTCCCTTTGCCCTAAAACATGCGGATCATTTCAAACCATATATCATTGCTTGTGATGCCTCATCTGTGGCAGTGAGTCCAGTTCTGCTCCAGAAGTATGAGGGTTTGGATATCCAGTCGCCTATTTTTCCCAGAAGTTTACATCTATGGAGCAATCCTGGGCCATTTAAATATAGAGTTGGCAGCCATAGCACGGGCATTGACTCATTGGCGGTACCTGTTACAGGGTGCCCAGCATGAGTTAACTATTTTCACGGATCATCAAGCTCTTTTGTATTTCTGAAAACCCCAAAACTGGCACATCAGAAAGCTCATACCTATCAGGATTTTTGCAGTTTCAATTTTAAAATATGAATTTGTGAAAGATGCACTAAACGTGCTCCCTGATTTTCTTAGCCGCAACCTGGACCACTGTACTTAGACCAGCTGAAGTGTATCTTGTTACCATGATCCCCTCGACTCAAATCATGTCTATTGTTCCTCATGTAGTCTTGTCAGTCGCCTTTTCTCCTGATGCCTTTCATTTCAAAAGTTTTAGCATCCCTAGTAACCTGCCCCAAAGGAGAGGAGTTATTTGATCAATTGTTCCTTCAAACTCAAAAACATTTCCTATATTTCTTGGTGGAGGGTATAATCTATTTTAGGTCGTGAGTTTAAATTCCTCCTCATTTTAGAGCCTAGGTGTTTTGAGTGCTTCATGACCCTCCCATAATCAGTCATCCGTGCAACAAAAAATGCATCAAATTGATAAAGTGAATCTATAACTGGGTGGGCTTAACTAAGGAAGTTCCAGCCTGGATAGCCAATTGCATTACCTGTGCATGGGCCAAGTCAGACTGCTCAGGAAGAAATGGCCTCCTACATCCTTTGCAGCAGGCGAAGGGTCCATGGACATCAGCGCCTGGATTTTATTGTCAAACTTCCATGTTTTAATGGGTTTATGGAAATGATGGTGGTGAATCGTTTTACCATATTTTCCCTATTTATTCCCTAGGCTTCCATAATTACATCAGAAGAAACTGCTCGTCTCTTTGTGCGCCATGTGTTTTCAATGTTTGGTATTCCGCAGGAGAAAATCAGCGACCATTGTTCACCGTTCACAGCATGGTTCTGGAGTGGACTCTTATCCATTTTAAATATTTCCCCCTTTCATTCCACAGTGTATCATTCCCAGTCTGATGGACAAACCGAGTGAGTTAACCAAATCTTAGAACAGTACCTGCGCTGCTATGCTGCAGCTGCACAGGATACCTGGTCTAATGACCTTCTCCACGCTCAATTTTCCTACAACAACGGAATTCATGCTTCTATGGGGGTTTCTCCTTATGAAGCGACGCTAGGGTATAATTTCTCGTTTTGGTCAGTCCCTGCTTGTATTCTAAGGTCTCAGCTGCCACATATCATGCTGAGCATATTAGGTCTACTCAGTCCTTAGTGTGGAAGCATTTCACTAAAGCTACTAGTGATTGCAAGCGGTTTGTAGATCAAAAACGGCTTCCTGGTCATGACATAACAGTGGGTTCATATGTTTTGCTAGGTACGTGCCATTTAAGAATGCAGGTACCCTCCCAGAAGTTCACAAGTAAGCGTTTGGGTTCCCACTTGGTGGATGAAGACTTGGGCAATGGTGCTTTTCGGTTAAAGCTGCCATCTCATTGGAAATAGCACCCCGTCTTGCACGTTTATCAGTTGTCCTCATTTATGGGGACTGTTCCCACATCCCAGAGCCAATTGTAAATGAGAATGTGGAAGAAGCCAAGGTGGAAAACATCTTAGCATCTTACAAATCTCAAAGGTCCATTCAGTATCTCGTCGCCTGGAAAGGCTATCCATCTTACAAGAACAGTTGGGTTAAGGCCCATTTATAAGTTAACAAAATGGAACTGGTCGAGGCATTTCATGAGTCTCATCCTGATGCTCTACATCCCCACCCAAAAAGCTGCAACTCTAATGGCGATCAAGATGCTTAAGGCTCACAAAAATATAGCCCTCATGCAGTTTCCCAGCAGTGGCGCCCCTCCTTTGGAAAAAGGAAAGGGGGTAATGTAAGTCCAGGGGAACGTCACCTGTGTGCATGGGGCAATTTTCCCATTTCTGAATAAAAAGGGTCTGAAGAGGGTGGCTGTACCACTCATCACCAAGGCAACCTCGCCCACATGGTAGACAAGCGCTGGGTAACAGCACTCCCTCTTAAGATTCCTCCCCCAGTACCTACACTCACCTCAGCTGAACTTGTCTGCCAAATTGAGGAAATCTGCACCAAGATTACTGAATTGAAGTTGAAAAATCTAAACACAATGGGAATCAATCCCAGCGATCAGAAAACCCATAGTCAAAAAGGGACAAGTATCAAATTATCAGCTGGGATCAAAGATGGTTTTGAACCAGCCAGTTGTAAAATCACCAATGCAAACACCCCTCAAAATACATCATGGATGATCCCCAATGCGCAGATGGTATCTTTGGGAACTGTTGCAGACAATTTGAAACCTCTATCTAATGAATTGGGAGTTGCGGTGACATGACTCATTTGACTGAACAAACACCCCAGTGACTGGGCACAGGCAGGTTGGGCATCCTGAACCTGTTTCCAACCAATTAGGAACACCCATATGTGGGGTGGCCCTGGGGTATTCCCGTTTCTCATTGGGCCAGATGCTGTCATGCCAACCAATGAAAACGCAGTCAAGCCTTGATCCAGGCGTTCGCGGTCAAACTGATAGTGACTCAGTCTGCAGCCACAACCTTCAATAGCAGTTCCAATTGAAATTATCTGCCCCCTTCCCCAAAAACTTACTAGGTTAGGTCAAATTTAAGGGACCCGATCCCTGCTTTAACCCACTACCAAATTAACACTATTTAATTAGCTGTATTGCACTGAGGAAATTGTTAATTGATTCTCTTTATTTTCTTTCCCAATATATTCCTGCTAAACCCCAATTTTTTACTTTATTTAAACCCTTTTTTGTAAGTCCAGGGGAACGTCCCCTGTGTGTCGATTGGACTCTCTTCCTATTTACAGGTAAAAAGGCTCTGAAAAGGGTCACTGTACCCCTCGTCACCCAGGGTGATTTCGCCCACATGGTAGATGAGCGCTGGGTAACATCTCTCCCTCTTTGGATTCCTCCCCCAGTGCCCACATTCACCTCTCCTGTACTTGTACGACTGATCAGGCAAATTTTTTGCCAAAAACACTGAAATGAAGTCAATCAGTCTGAAAATGAGTGGAAATGAGCCTGATAATTAGAATCCACATAGCAAAAAGGAATGAAGATTTATTTATTAGCTGGAATCACTGATGGTTTCAATTTGGCCAACACAACAATTGTCAAAATTAACCCCCTCCCAAAATTGTCAGGGATGATCCCCAACATGCAAATAGCAGCATTGGACACCATTGACAATAGTTTGAAGCTCCCTTTCAGCAAATTGGGCATTGCGGCTATTGTAATGATTTTGACTGAACAAACAGCCCAGCAACTGGGTATTGGCGGGTTCAGCATCCCAAACCCATTCCCAGCCAATTGAGACTGCCCCTACATGGGGTGGCCTTGGGGGATTCCCGTTGCTCATAAGGCCAGACACCGTTGCACCAACTGCTGGAAATGCAGTTGGGTCTTGGTTCAGGTGTTTGAGGTCAAACTGACAGTGACTAAGCCTACCACAGATTCCTTTGATGTCAGTTCCCAGTGAGCTTATATGCCCCCTTTCCTAAATAATTTTCCAGTTAGGTCAAACTTTAGGGACCAAATCCTGGCTTGTTTCCTCATCAATCAACCACTATTTAATCAGTTGTATTGCACTGAGAAAATCGTTGGTTAATTTTTCTTCCTTAAATTTTTATTAAAATATCTTCCCCAAAAATTCAGTTTTTTATGTTGAAAAATAAACCGCCCTTTCTGCCAACACTCACAAACCCCTCGGGGTTAATGGCCATATTCATCTGGTATTTTATTAATTGCCTATACGAGACTCTGGCTCACCAGCAGTTTATGGCGAAAATCCTTTCCAGTTTCAAAACCGTCATACCAGCAGCAGTGCCTTTGGCATTCTGGTTTGCCATTCAGGTGCTCTGGCACTTTGACTGGCAGGCCTTTCTAGTTTTTATCTTGCTGTTTGCCTGACATAATTGATCAACCATTATTCTTATTCATTTATGCCTTTCTCGTTGATATTGGCGTAGCAATGGTCCCCTCTTTGCAGCTGAACTTGGTTGTGGAGAAACTTTTCCCTATCTATAATGCCAAGTCTCACTCAAAATGTCAAATCCACACCCCATAGTTGCCGCGGATATTGTGGCCATGTCAGTAGGATCTGATATTCCGACCTGCAACAAGCTTACTCCCCCTATGAACCTAACGGTTTCCCCTGACCCCACTACCATCTCTTTGGTATCACTGGATTCCTCCACAACTACCTATAAAGAGAAATTCGCTTATTTCTTATTACCCATGAAGATTATTGTTAGGTCCCGTAAACGTCTCCTTTGAGGCCCTGGTGGATACTAGAGCCACGGGCAATTTTATGAGTGTTGAACTGGCTCAACAATTGGAACTTGACCTGGATTCAGGCCCTTCAGTGATGGTTGCGTCATCAGCCTCCCAAGCCTCATACCTGGTTCGCCGACCAGTTACATTATCAATACACCAAATTCTTCTGCGATCAGTTCTCAGCAATGCTGAACTTGGTGTTCCCGGTTATCTTAGGTGTTGGTTGGTGGCGTCAGCAACATATTAAGATTCATCTAAAGTCAAAAATGTTGCCTTTTACCAAGAACAAACTGAGGGAAAATTTCCTTTAGTGAATACTCTCAAGAATGCTCAAAGTCGCAGCTTATAACTTCTTTCATTTCCCCTTCATGCCTCCCGTCCAATTTTCCCAAAGAATTGATGCGCTACTGAAGTATTTTCAATTCTGAGAAGGCAGACCATCTCCCCTCACACCAAGTTTGACTGTGGATTCTGTACGATGGTACAGTTGGTGAATATCAATTTCCCATTGTATCCCCACACAGCAGAGGAGGTTACACTCAACACTTGGTTAATGATATGCTGAAGAAAGGGTGGCTGTTTAAGGAGACATCTCCAGTCGCATCTCCCATTGTCTTCACTAATAAGGCGAATGGTTCTCTCCATCCCTGCGTGGATTACAGACATTTAAACAAAGTCACAGTTCACGATCCCTACCCTCTGACTTTAGAGCAGACAATAAGCCAAGCAATCACCAAATCTCAGGTGTTCTCTAAGCTGGATATCGGCAACGCCTTTAATCAGATTTGGATAATGAAAGGCCAAGGATGGTTAACAGCGATCTGGATGAAGTGAGGCATTTTCCAATTCCACGTAATTCCCTTTGGGCTGAAGGATGCCCCCACTATGTTCCAACGTATGATCAACAATGTATTGAGTGACCTCCGGTTTACTTGTGCAGTCGCTTATATTGATGATATTCTGGTTCACTTCCTGACTCCTGAACAACACGCTATCAACTTAGAGCAGTTGTGGCTGCTTTGCATAAGGCAGTCTTGTTTGTGAAGCCTTTCAAATGCGAGTTCTATAAGGAGGAAGCTGCCTTTCTTGGGAACCTCATCCTTAAAGCTGGCTATGCCATTCTCCCTAATAAGTTGGATGCTATTTTAAAATGGCCTACCCCAACAACCCAGAAACAATTACGGAGTTTCTTGGGAACCATTGTTTTCCTAAAAAAAATTTCCTTAGCCCTACCCCAGTTGGCGGCCCCGCTCCACCCCCACCAGAAAGAATGTACCATCTTGTTGGATGCCCGAATGCCAGTAGGCGTTTGAGTTGATCAAGGAAGTGTTTTTATCCCCTCCTGTCCTGAAACATGTGAATCCTGCAAAACTGTATATCATCACATGAAATGCCTCCTCGGTGGCAGTAGGGGCAGTGCTGCTCCAAGAGCATGAGGGCTTGGATCTCAGTCGCTTATTTTTCCCAGAAGTTTACATCTACGGAGCAATCCTGGGCCATTTACATAAAGAGTTGGCAGCCAAAGCATAGGCCTTGACTCATTGGCGGTAACTGTTACAGGGCTCTCAGCATGAGTTAACTGTTAGTACGGATCACCAAGCTCTCTTGTATTTCCGTAAACCTCAAAAAATTGGCACATCAACAAGCCCAAACCTATAAGGACTTGTGCAGCTTCAATTTCAAAATATGAATTTGTAAAAGGTGCGTTTAACTTACTTCCCAATTTTATCAGCCAAAACCCCGCCCACTGCCCCGCAGATATAGAAGAAGCAGACCTCATTACCGTGATTCCTGCTGCCCAAATATTGTCAATTGTTCCCCCCATGTCTCTTCCGCCGCCCTGGACCCCAACGCCCCTCTTTTTGCTAAGGTCTTAGACAGCCAAATGACCTGCCCTGAAGGTGTGGAGTATTTGAGCAATTAACCCTTCAAAATCATAAACACTCTCTGTACTCCTTGATAGAGGTACTCATCTATCTAAGGTCATGTATTTGAGTTCCCCCTCTTTTCTGAGCTGAGGCTTTTTGTGCGCATTATAACCCTTCCACGATCAGTCATCTGGTCAACAAAAAATTCATTGAATTGATAAAGCGAACCTATAACTGGGTGGGCTTAACTAAGGAAGTTCCAGTTTGGATTGCTGATTGCATTATTTGTGCTTGGGCAAAGTTGGACCTCTCAGGAAGGAAGGGACTCCTGCACCCATTACAACAGGCGAATAGTCCATGGACATCAGTGCCTGTGAACTTTATTGTCAAACTCCCCTGTTTTAATGGGTTTACAGCAGTGATGGTGGTGGTTGATCAATTCACCAAATTTTCCCTTTTTATTCCCTGTACTTCTGCAATCACGTTAAAGAGACTGCTCAGCTCTTTGTACGGCATATGTTCTTGATGTTTGGCCTCTCACAGGAGATCGTTAGTGATTGTGGGCCCCAATTTACAGCACAATTTTTGAATGAGCTTTTATCCATCCTAAAAATCACCCCCTGTCATTCCACCGCTTACCACCCCCAGTCTGATGGACAAACTGAGCAGGTTAACTAAATTTTGGAACAGTACTTGCGCTGTTACGCTTTGGCTGCCCAGGATACTTGAGCCAATGACCCCCCTCTCACCCAATTCGCCTATAACAATGGTACTCTTGCCTATAAGGGGTTTTCTCCCATGTTGCAACGTTAGGTTATAGCCCCTCTTTTTCAGTCAGTTATCGTATAAACCCAGAGGTTCCAGCTGTCACGGATCATTTTGAGCATATCTGGTCAAACCATTCCTTAGTATGGGAGCACATCACAAAAGCTATTGATGATTATAAATGGTTCGCAGATCATAAACAGCTTCCTGGTCATGACATCGCAGTGGTTTCTTATGTCATGTTGGACACTTGCCATCTGCTGATGCTGGTACCTTTCCAAAAGTTTACAAGCAAACGTTTGGGTCCCCACCTGGTGGAGGAAGACTTGAGCAATGGTGATTTTTGGTTGAAACTGCCAGCTCATTGGAAACAGCGTCCCATCTTCCATGTGTCTCTGTTGTCCCCATTCAAAGGGATCGTCCCCACTGAACCCAAACCTAATGTGATAGAGGATACGGAAGAAGCTGAGGTGGAAAAAATCTTAGTGTCCCAAAAATCCTGGCAGTTGGTCCAGTATCCTGTGGCCTGGAAAGGGTATCTAGATTATGAGAACAATGGGGTTAAGGCTTGCAATTGCACTAACTGCATTGAGATGGTTGATGCATTTCATGAATCCCACCCCAATGCCCCCCGTCCCCCCAAAAAAAAGTTGCAATGTCATGGCGATCAAACTACCCAAGGTGCACAAAATGTGGCCCTTTTGCAGTTTCTCGGTAGTGGTGCCCTTCCTTTGGAAAAAGAAAAGGGTAATGTAAGTCCAGAGGAACATCCCCTGTGTGTTGATTGGGCCCTCTTCCTGTTTCCAAGTAAAAAGGCTCCAAAGAGGGTCGCTGTACCCCTTGTCACCCAGGGTGATCTCGCCCACGTGATAGACAAGCGCTGGGTAACAGCTTTTCCTCTTTGGATTCCCCCGGTGCCCACATTAACCTCTCCCAAACTTGTATGCCTAATCAGGGAAATTGTGCCAAAATCACCAAAATGAAGTCGATTAGTCTGAAATTGAGTGGAAATGAGCCTGATGATCAGAATCCACATAGTTTAAAAGTAATGAAGATTTATTCATCAGCCAGAATCACATGATGGTTTTGATTCAGCCAACACCATGATTGTTTAAATTAACCCTCTCTCAAAATTGTTGGGGATGATCCCCAATATGCAGGTAGCAGCATTGGACACCATCAACAATAGTTTGAAGCTCACTTCCAGCAAATTGGGTGTTGCAGCTTGTTGTATTTTGGCGGAATCTGGAGGATTCGCCATAAGATTTTTGAACAGGGTTTAGCCCACTGAGCAATAGAACCCACAATATTACGATTGTGGTCCTTTGTAACAACAGAATAAAGTGTTAATATAATAACTATGGGGCACTTGCTCCCACTATAATACTTTGTTTAAATAAAATAAACTCCTCAGATCCTCTCTTCTTACTCTCCTTTACTCTATTAATCAACAACCCTTCTCAATCGCCCATCACGCTCATATACAGTAGCTTCAGAAGATACCACACTCATTGCTTGGACTGTTTGGTTCCACCAATTCTCCTCGTTTTGACTAGTTTCCTTTTAATTCCCTATCGCCTAATGTGTAGGCGATTTAATTTGTAATTGTTAAATGTCAACATTGCCCAATCGCCTTATTCAAAGCGATTTCCCATTTACCCAGTATCACCTCAATTCGCGGCTTAAATTGCCATTACCAGTTTGATTCCAACGGATTCCTTACATTTTGCCATAATGTCTTTGGGCTTATCATCCAGTCATATCAGAATCGCAACACAGCTGATGCAACGCTTTTGACTAAATGAACAGCCCAGAAACTGGGCATGGCAGGTTGAGAATCTCAAACTTATTCCCAACCAATTGGGACCACCCCTATATGGGGTGGCCTTGGGGGATTTCCATTGCTCGTCAGGCCAACTGCCTTCACACCAACTTCCAGAAATGCAGTTGAGTCTTGGTTTGGGCATTTGAGGTTAAACTGATAGTGACTCAGCATGCTACCAATTCATTCAATGTCAGTTTCAAGTGAGCTTATCTGCCCCCATTTCCAAATATTTCGCCAGTTATGTTGAACTTGAGGGACCTGATCCTGGCTTGTTTCCTCATCAATCAACCACTATTTGAACAGTTGCATCACACTGAGAAAATCGTTGGGCAATTTTTCTCCCTAAAATTTCCATTATAAAACTTTCCCAAAAATTCAGTTTTTTATGTTGAAAAATAAACTGCCCTTTCCACTGACATTCACACATCCCTCGGGGTTGATGGCCATATTTGTCTGGTATTTTATTATATGCCTGTACTAGATTTTGGCTCACTGGCAGTTATTGGCAAAACTCCTTTCCAGTTTCATATCCGTTGTACCAGCAGCAGTGCCTTTGGCATTCTGATTTGCCATTCAGGTGCTCTGGCACTTTGACTGGCAGGCTGGTCTAATTCTATCTTGCTGTTTGCCTGACACTTCTTGTTAAAGTCCCATTAGCATTAACCTGGTAGCCTATTGGTCCCTACACCAGATGAGCATTACCAGTTTTGATGATTACAATACCTCCCACCATCATAATCTGGATTCAACGTGCAAGGAACTTATGGAAATTTAACCCCATTATTGAAATTATCCTCTATCAGTTTACTGGGATCTTGTGGCCTTATATCCACCATTTTCAAGAAAGGATCCTCCCCTTTTCTCTACAATAGTAATAAAAAAACCCACCAGCAACCCTGAAGAAGCCAACCCAATGATACAATCCCCTGAGCAAGACCCTCAGTGTCTGGGGTTGTTTCCATTTGGCTCCTTTTTGGGCTCCTTTTCACGCTTGTCCTACATCAATGAGTCGTTATGATCCAATTTGCAGCTCCATGCAACGTCATATGAGCGGCAATGTCACTAGCATTCTGGCTTGTTTTTTGGGTGCTCACGCATCTTGACTGACAGCCTGTTTAAACTTCTTCTGCCATTTTCATGACACCAAGCTATGGCGGATAGTGTAGGTTGTCATAAACACAGCTTGTGGAAATAATTCTGGTTGGGCTTCGCCAAACTTTTACCACAATGCTTGTGCCTCTGTGCCCAAAAATACATGTATCTCATGTTCAACCAATGTCAGTGGTTTAGGGTTGACATTTCCATGTAGCTGCATTACTTGACTAGAAAGTCCACAAAACCTGTGGTGCTCACCACCAATTCGTTTTTATTTTTACTTTGGTTTTAGTTGACTCCTGTGCACATAGTGCCTTTGGGCAATGCAGAACCAGGTCTGCTACCCTTTACCGCGTTTTCCCAATCCTGTACTTGTGTATCTAACGTGCTCATTTCACTCAGTATTGATTACCAAATTGATCTGTTTGAATTGAATCATTAACTAATAAGTGATGGTCATTGGAAAAAAAATAAAAATAGCAGTCCTTTTATCAGCCTTATTTTTGCTTTTGTTTTTTAATTAGCTGTTCTGAAAATAGGTTAAAGTTGTTATAACATGCAGTTACAACAAGCCGCTATTATTTTGATGAGTTTTCCTCAAGAGATTTACAATCTCATAGTCATAGGCTTATAGTTTGAAGGCCCATCATGATGATCGACCATCTGGTTCCTTAGGGTTTTATAACCATCCCAAGGAAGCATAAATGACTATTTTGAACCTGGTTCCATGTAGATAAACACAAAGTTTTTTATAAGAGTGTATGACAGCAAAGAATTTTATCTCATTTACATTGCAATTTCATGCACAAAGTCCAACACATAACTGTGGAAGGCTACCAGATGCTCTTCCTTGCTGTTACCTAACAGGGAGAGTACAGCCGCTATAGCTGTTAATTATGCGTCAGATCTTACTATAAATGGCTAATCAAAATCTGTATATCTCAAAATGTGAGCCTCAGTCAAGGCTTTCCGTAGCTGGTTGAAAGAGACTTTACATTATTGAAACAGTTGGAAAGAGACTCCTCCTCAAGCAGTTGCAATAAGGGCTCAGTTATTTGCGTGAACTTTTTTATTAACAAAAAGTATTAGCTGACCATTCCAAGAGATATTTGGATATCTTGTTTAGATTCAGGTTCCCTAATATGGTTGATAGCATCAAGCTTTTCATTTTGGCCAAATTTCATTAGTGTTAATAATGTGAACTAGATACCTCATTTGAGACTAAAAAACTGGCACTTGCTAGGCTTAATTCTTGATTATGCTCAAACTATTATCTTTTTGAACTCTTCCAGATAAACTAAATGTTGGGTAAAAATTCACAAGAACACTTTTAAAATGTCAAGGTAAACCTATACATAATGCCTCTTCAAATCTCCTAGTATACTATACATAGCTAACTGAAAAGTGGTGTTGGTATCTTGATATGCAAACATTACCCAGTTTAATTAATTATAATAAATGTACTTGTCCATTAGAGGATGAATCCAGCTAATGAATATGTAAGATGTCGTTGTAAATGAAAGCTATTGTTTAGAGAAATATTTCTAATAGATCTTAGTAATTCGCCAGGTTTTAATCTTCCATATTGCTAATATTTCATCGGATAAGATCCCTGACATTAAACGAGTGATTAGATTGTTAATTTTTTATATTGATAATCTTATTAGCTTGTAGGAGCTGATTGGTTTTTGGCGCTGATTGACTAAGGGGTTTGTGAGTTGCTAAGCGATTAGAGAAACCTGTGATAAGCAACTTGCAAATTAACCTTTTAGGGAAAAAAACCTGCTATTTACAGGTAAAATTACCATTACCCAAACAGGGTATTAACCTAGTAAGGATGACATGATGGGGTTGAGTGGAGGCATTGGGACATGTCTTTTATTCAACCCAGAAGAGGCCACATTGATGGTCAGTGACAGAATCTGACTAAATCAATGAGGAAGCTCATCATTGAGCGCCCCCATAGAGGGTTAATTCATCAGCAACAGCTGCCATTTCCATTTGAGGTTCCTGTAGAAGAGCTGAACGCCATTTTTTTATAGTTATCCTTACTTTTTTTTAAATATAGCAGATAGAAAGATACTTTCATAATAATTACTTTAATAATTTAGACTGTCATAACTTACTCTTAAGATTAGAGTTTGGAAGGATAAGAGATCCTTTTTATATTATATTGTTAACTCCGCGGACTCTATGTCAAGAGAAAAGAAAAGAACAACTGAACCTATTACTAGGTTAAGTTATATTATAAGGAAGAGTCAGAGGGAGAAGTTCCTTAATATTCCAGAAGGACCGTAAAAATTAGGACAAGCACAGGTTTGGCGTTGGACCTAAAAATTAACTTGGCTATAGAAAAATCAACTAAAGTAATATTATTCACACAACTACCCAATTTAATTAATAATCAACAATTCATACAAAACACATACCATGAACCTGTGCAGCTAACAAGGGAGCAGAAGCGAGCTACAGTCATGAAAGAGTACACAGCTCCAAAATTAATTCATTTAGTGCTCACTATAAGGGGAAACTTATTTATTAAGCCAAATTTAATAGAAGATCATATCAAAAATGTCTTACACGAATAAACTAAAGATGCTTTAGACGGAACTAGAGACTTTCAATAAGAACACACTATACTTGACGTCACAGGAAAATACATTACTTTGGAGGAACAGGTGATAAATGCTGAGGAAGAGGTTGAGTAAGTCAGAAATCTCAACAATGACCTAAATTGGAAGAACACTCCATGAAGCAAAAGAGGGAGAATTAATTAACCATCTAGTACTAAAAAAGAGGGAGAATTAAACAAATAAAGTCTTTTTAAAGGATAGAGAAAGAAGAAGATAGTGAATTCTTATGCCAGATTCATGTTGATATGGCGTAAATGTTGAGTGCATAGTTTAATTAGAAAAATCACAAGTGTGATTGTGCACAAATGGAGGCGGACAAATTCAACAATTATATGCACGAAACTCCAGTATGGGAAGATGCAACTACCCAGAAATATGCCTGGGTCATTCACTGCAAATTTGAAAATGACTTATGAAGAAACTCCTTTTGTTAATTTAGTTGTTGGGCAGAAATACCCTGCCAGTATAGTCATGAAGGAATCTTGGAATACGCCGAAATTACCCACCTTTCACTGGGATAATGCACCAGCGTTATTTCACCTATTTAAGATGACTATGTTTGGATATGGTGATATACAGAAGGCAGTTACTGGGATAATACCCGGACACTGATTGTCATAATCTGGTGGTGTCACGTCTTTTTTAGTACTAGATGGTCCCG
The DNA here is from genome assembly GCA_022478985.1 of Massospora cicadina. Lineage (NCBI taxonomy): Eukaryota > Fungi > Entomophthoromycota > Entomophthoromycetes > Entomophthorales > Entomophthoraceae > Massospora > Massospora cicadina. The sequence continues at coordinate 84,020 of JAKSZP010006596.1, forward strand.
TGGTGTCACGTCTTAATGGTAACAATTGGACATATAATGAAGCCAAAAAATCAATCATGATAGAGTTTAGAAGCCCTACGAGGATGTCCAATCACAAACAGAAACTTATGAGCATTTAATTACAAAAGGATGAGACTCTAGAAGCTTTAAATGACTGATTCTAACAGGAATACCCAATTATAGCTGGTGCAAAAATATTATCAGATTTCAATGTATGTATCGTGATGCATGCGGCTTTTCAGCCTTACCAAACTTTGCATCAAACGATGTCTTCAGTACATGTGACCCAGAAGTCCACATCACAGATGTAATCACCTAAAGATACAGGGAGCAATCTTCAAAGCCCACACTTCGAAGTTTTAAGGCCATTCCTGTTAAAAAACAAAATACAGTGAAATTTGTTGAGCCTAATAAAGAGCAGCAGAATCAAGTTGTGATGGGGAACAAGCTCAATTTGATAAAAAGTTGTGAAAAAGACTAGAATTTGCTGCCACTATAGTAGAAACCCTGGACATTTCGCCGCTCAATGCTGGAGCAAGTAGCCTAAAGAGCAAGTTAATCTAGTACAGACTAAAGAGAAGGAAACCAGTCTAAATTAGGAAAGGGACCACAGTCTAGATAAGGAACAATCTAGCACTGGGTCAAACCAGTTCCCCTGACATAATGAATGATGATCTAAGCTTTTTTATTTGTAGATAAAGAAGCACTTGAAACGCTCTTTCAGGTTTTTAACGTGGACATAAACGCCATTAACTGTGAAAAAGCAAAGGGGATCAACCATGAAATGAGAAAGAAGTTTCTTGGTTTATGCTCATCAGCTAGTATACAAGATTACATTCTCTGGAAGCATTGAAGATTTTCTCATGATAAGCCTTGAAAAGGAGAATGTATCCCTATCTATTAGCGTGATCAAAGATTCTTTCCCTGTTTTATTGCACAATTAATTTATACTTTAAATTCAGCGAATAATGTTGCTATTCATTCAGGAATATTTTACTACAATACTCTGAGTGTACATACGCATATATTTTAGTCAACTGAGTAAGAGCACTGGCAATAATCAACAGTAGAGCCAATCAATATTTTTTGACAAAATTGGTGAAATTGAATGAAGATTTCACCAGATATAGAGCGTTATAAGAGTATGGAATACCAGACCAGATACCACAATATCCTGTGTAGCCTATAGTATGCTACCACTTCAGTTAGTATCTCTGGTGCTATCAGCTTCTGCCATATTGTTGGCTATCAAAATTATGACTTACTTTATCAGGACGAATCTCCTGAAGAATTATATTGTAAAATGTCATATTGAGGTTAATACCCTGATAATTTTAGGAAAAAACACTGTCCTTGGAATATCAGTGGAAAGGAGAACCACTACTGAAAAAAGAAAAACAACATAGTAAATTTAAATTACAATGATGACATCATTCCCATCCAGTACAAGTTGGTTATATAAGAATGGATTTAAATGTCAAAGGAGATCCTGGAAAACCGCGGGGTATCCTTGAGGATGAAAAGGATGAACACTATTCTGCTATAAATGCAAATAATAGTTAACACTAGGGTACAGCCAAAATTTTGGGACAGTTATATGGAGAAGTCATCAGTCCATGGAACAAATTAAAAATTAGGCCATGGGTAGCGCCGGGATTAGCATGCCAGGCCATGAAGAAATACGTTTACTACTTATCAATCTGGGAGAAAAACCAATGAAGATAGAGAAAAATCAAGTTATCAATTATCTCCATTTTATCTATTTTAGCTGAAATCAGTAAATTTTATGACTTTAGAGTGTTAATTGAGATGGGATTACTAGCAGATGGTGCCAAAAGTGTCAACGTTTTAGTCAATTGAGAGCAGCTGGTTGATTTTAAAGTAACAGCAAGGCAATGTGCTCCAATTATTAGAAAACACTAGGTAACATATGCCCAGGATAAACATGACCTTAGTTTCACAAAAAGTTTGATCCATAAGGTTAAAACTTGAGAATATACGCTGATAAGATTGAAACCTTTCCAGTGATCTAGGGCTGCTGAATAAATAGTCAGTGATGAGTTCAGTAAGCTAGTTGACATGGGCTCCTCGTTCCATTGTCAATTTCATGAGAAAGTTCAATACTAATTGTAAAGAAAAGGACAGTCAAATCATGGTTATCAATTACTGCCAATTAAGTGAAATCACTAAGAAAGATTCCTATCAGCTGCTGAGGAAAGACAACACGCTCAATTACCCAGGGGATTCCAAGTAGATTACAGTGGTAATAGACCATCTGACTAGATGGGTAGAATGAAAGCCTTGAGCAAAGTGGATGCTACAAGCACGGCGAAATTCATCCTGGACCAAATGGTGTACTGACATGGATGCCTGCAAGTTTTATTGAGTGACAAGGGAACCAATTTTGATTATATGTGATTTTAAGACTAAATGATCTGATGTGGATTTAAAGTGGTATCTGTCCATACTAGTCAGAAACAAATGGAATGGTATAACAAGTCAATGGAACTCAAGGTGCAACGCTGAGAAAATTGGTGGTGGAAAACTTCCACTTGGGGAACTCATCTGAGTTTGATTAACTTCTCCTACAATATCAGTCATCATACTGTGTCAGGGAAAACGCCTTTCAAACTATTATATTGATGAAGGGAAGCACTACTTTCAATTTTGTATTATGCCATAGAACCAGATTTAAGGATGAGTACATATTGATACCTGAACCAATTTAAAAATATCATGATTGAACTGCAATCAAAGGCATTCAATACCACATTGAAGAAAAGAATATAATCAAAATAAGTTGGGCAATTAGAACAGGACAGCAATATAAGAGTACCATGTGGGTGATAGGGTAGCCTATTGCAATAACCATAATTTTGGAAAATGAAACAAACTAGATGCTTTGTAATCAGGTTTGAGAATATCACCAAGTCAGTAATGGAAGCATATACAATAAAGAACATCATGGATGAACGTATAGTGAACTGGGTTCATACTATATATCCAAAGTATTGGACTAGGGGGAATTATAAGTTTCAATGTTCCCAAGGAGCCACTGAACCTACTGACAATAGGTTAAGACCTGATGTTTTGGTTAAGTGTTAAAAACAGACCTCTGAGCCATGAAAGTTGGTTAAGTTCAACAATGATCCTCTGAACTAGAGTAAGGGAAAAGAAAAGATGGACCTCAGAACCTACTTATACATTAAGTCCCATTGCAGAAAATTAGATAAAATACATGCTAAAATAAAATAAATGATGTACAAAAAATTTATCACAGAGAAAAATTATAAAAAGAAGATAAAAAAGCAAAAAGTATTTAAAATTGATTTTTATATTTCACTATCAATATCATCTGGTGGTGCTCCATTATGTTATCAGTAAGACCAGCTTGGGTTGAAACTGGCCCGCCATGAGTAGTCCTTAGGCGCTATATTAAATAAGCATATTGGCAAGATCAGGAATGGTTGAAACTGGATCCAATAGAAAGAAGTCCTAAGACTTGAAGCCCAGAATGGGGAATACTGAGACCAAGAAATTTTAGAAACTCCCAAGAAGGCCCTTTAAATAATAAGTTTCATATAAACTCTACCTAGGGAATGCATGCTTTCCAGACTTATTAAGCAGCAACAACCAAACTAGGCTGACATGACATGGGACCATAGGAACTGCGCTCTGCGAAAGTGACATTGAGAAGGATAAGGAAAGGAAACACACTAAGAATAAGGATTACAAGAGATGCATTGAGCAAGGAAAAAGGAGATGGACTAAGAGAACTCCAATTCAAACCATGCTGGAGTACTCAGTCAGGATCGAGTGGCGTATGCTTCCAGAAAGCTTCATTGCTGGATAATGTGGTCAATCAGGGGTATATGTTGAGATTTTAATTGCCCACAATACTTAGCTTATTCAATTAAAATAAATCTTCTTGTCCACTAAGGGATGAATCCCGCTAGTGGTTGTGGTATTTATTGTTGTATATGGTAACTATTGTTCTGAGAACTGTTTGTAATAAATATTTAATAATTAGCCAGATTTTGATCTGCTAGAAAACTAATGTTTTATTGGGTATGATCCCTAAAAATAAACAAGTTATTAAGTTGTCAATTTTAATATTGATAATCTAATTAACTGCCCCAGCCAACACCCTCCTCAGCCAGCAACTCCATAGGCAATTGAGCCTCTTGTTGAGGGTATTCCTATCCCCAATTTTCCTCATGATTTTGAGGAAGATGTGAAGTATGTAATTTAGAGCTTGCTTTTAGTGTGAGCTGCGCTTGCATTGATGCAGCAAAAACTTCTCTTTTTGACCCCAATTATCCCAAAACCTGCCGGCGCATCAAGTCATTTACCTGTGTGCCAGCTCTCATCATTTTTGCTGAGCATCAACTTGCTCAATACATTGAGGCGATGGACACCACCAGCCTCATTAACGTAGAAAACCCCTAAATTTACCTCCTTATGCCCCATGTCGCTGATGCTCCCACCCCAATGCTGTCCGCCATGGTCTGCCAGCTAAAGCAGGCGTTGGACAAAATTTTCCCCAAAGCCTCCTCGCCATCTGATATGGCTTCCTAGGCTGATAACCTAGGGCTATATTAGGAATATTTTCAATTTATGATAATTCCTTTATTTGGCCCATTTGTGAATAAAGATGCTGGCGGCTCCCCCTTTTGGGTTGGGCACCACTAGTACTAAAAAAGATAATCCAATTAACTTGTAGGAGTTGATCAGTCATTGTCACTGATTGACTAAAGGGTTTATAAGTTTCTAGGCGATTTTGAACGCCTGTGATAAGCAACTTACGAGTTTACTTTTTTAAGGATCATAACCTGCTGTTCGTTTGAAAATTTCTCATTACCTAAGTAGGGCCTTGACCTATATATAAGATGACATACAGAGGTTAATCGAAGGCGTTAAGAATGTTCTTCATCACAACCCAAAAGAGGTCACATTGATGGTCAGTGGCAAAATCTGACTAAACTGATGAGGAATATCATCATTGAGCGCCCCTATGGAGGGTTAATTCATCAGCAACAGCTGCCATTTCCATTTGGGGGTGCCAACAGAAAAGTTGGGCACCGATTTTACTTATAAATTCCCTTGCATTTTTATTTGTTTAATTTTATTTGGGAAAGGCTGACCATGAGATCAACACTTACAATATGTAAATAAAAAAGCACTAATTTAAGCAAGAGGAACCTCAGAGAAGCTAATGCTGCGCCTTGTTGCCAGCGGGAATGCCAAGTAAAGGAAGGGGTAACGTTAGTAGAGGCTTGCTCCACTATAGTGCACATATGAAGGAAAGGGTCTGAAGTGATTAACCAAACCGGAAACCAGGATGAGACCAACTGACATTGACAAATGGTAGGTAGTCAAACAACCGTGCTTGAAAGAGGTCCATAAGGTGCAACTGGAATCAGCGTAAAGCTTCCTGGAGGGTGTGAGTAGAGCCTGAAATGGCATCCAAGGCAACCATGTGAATAATCCACATTGCAATTTCTACCACTAAGGCTTGTAGGAAAGTTGTATAGGGGAAATAAAAGACAAGGAGAAGATGTCCTTAGATAAGTTGAAGGGCTGTGTTTGCTCCTGGAAAAAGAGACAAAGAACCTCATGCTATATCGCTTTTGATGGAGGGCACTCTTCCAGGCGGTGGACCAAAGCCCCATATTGGTCACACACAACACATGAGGCTTGTGATGTGTTAAATCGCTTGGCAGTACGGTGTACCCATTTTAATTAGCGCCACACATGGGAACAAACATGAGGCTGCAAAAGTGGGTGATAGGCATACTTACAGATGGCTTTCTGGTTTTCTAGGGAAAGGGAATGTTTAACATGTCCAGATAATCCACCATGTTCATGTGTCAGACATTTGCCCTTGCAGCTGAAAAATAAGAATGTTTTAGGTTAAAATTAGCTGAAAAGGGGAATGTCATCTATTTGAAATTCTCTGATGCTACTAAGAGTGATTTTAATAATAATGATAATGATAATGTCGAGGATATTGGCCAAAGAACCCTGGCTATTCATGGTGGAATCCCGTAAATCAGGGTAACATCATTTAGAATCCTGAATGGGCAATTACGTCAAAACAAGCTGCCAGATTACTCCAACCACATGACAAACTATGGGGCGACCAACGGAAGGCATGCCCCCAGCCACAACCAAGTCCTTCCAAGTACGTATTTGGTGATAACCCCTTTTATAGATGTGGTGGAGGTCCCCCAAGGTGAAAGTATTTTATCCAGTGGTGATTGGGAAAATACATCAAAACATTAACACATGTGTGCATTCTGCCTCAAAGCTCCCATCCAAATCATTATTTCTTCAAAAAGTAACGCAAATATTTTAAGATGTGATAGCGTATCTATGATTTTCTGATTCAGAATGCGTCAAAGCTATTCTGAACCTATCCTCAAATTCCCCCTGAACCTCAAAACAGTTTAAATACTTATTGGTCAGATATTGAGAGGGGTCACTTTCTCTTTTTATCCCGCATTGATAATAAAAACCCAAAAACCCCAAGTTTTATTAGTAATTATTTATTAAAATTTTATCACAACTTTTGTGGGATCCAGTGGCGTTAGCACCAGCGAGCACCCATAAGCTGGATTCCTACACCATGATAGGGGACCTCCTTGGTACCAAACTGTTCATAATGGCTTGACCTTATACTTCCTGTGTGAATAGGGGAGTATGGCGACCTCTCTGGGCAGTGTGCCCACTGACGAAAATTTTCCACTCAGCGCTCTGCATGGAGAAGAGAATATGTTTGAAGTGAAATGACGTCCCATGTGGGCCCACAGCAGAGGGATTGAGGCATGATATTTTAATAGAGAATGGGGGTGTGTAGGATTGCTGAGTCTCAGGGCATGGGAAAAATTGGAGTGGGCCACATGTGACCAGTGTTGGGCTTGGAGTGTGAGGTTGGTGACTGCAGCGATCCAGGTGCTGAGTATTTTGGTGGCATGAACCCCGAAGTTGAGCAGGCCCATACTACCACAATGGCGAGGGCCAAGCAAGACATCCAGGTGCACTGGCGGTGGGAGGCCTAACCAAAGCCACCCTTGCAGGATGGCGTATAATGAAGTGGAGAAAGATGGTGAAAGATGATAGCATGGTCCACAAACCAAATTTTAGATAAAAGCATATAGTTGGTCAGCACAACTATGCTTGTAGGGATGTTTGGTGGGCTCTGAAGGAGGCGATGAGTTTTGTGACATTGTCCAGAAGATTGTGCTCCATCTCTAATGAGGCATACCCTCCCACCTCCAGCTACACACCCAAATGGCGTACTGGACCAGCCATGGGTCTTAGCACAATAAGGAGCACTAGCGAGGTGTTATGGAGTGGGCAGGGCAATCAAGTCTATGAACTAGCTGCTGAAGCAGGCAGGAAACGGGGTGCTGTGACCATCAGGCTTGGAACTGACCAAGGGGAATAGTTTCAGTTTTGGAGGCACAAAGTGCAGCGTCACTTACTCTGGATAAATCTGGATAGTAGCTTCAAGCACCTGTGCATTTTAGTTGTTAGACACCCCAACCACATAATCATAAGCAAACGCCAACATCTTAAATGGTGCTTGGCCTTGCACATGGACACCAGTAAGGTGAGCATTCATGTTGCATAAAAGTGAGTAAAGGCTGAAGTTATATAATAGTGGGCGCAAAGGATCTCCTTGGCGGAGGCCTCTTTGGGGGTGAACCACATCAGTGAGGAAGCCAGGGCCACGCACGGCCATAGTGGCAGATTCCATAAGCAACATAGCCCAATTAATGAACCAATGGGGAAGTCAAAATTTGTAGAGGCAGGCTTTGAGGTAATTCCAATTGACTTTATCATAATCCTTCTTCTGTTCTAAAAAAAGTGCCCCAGTATCCATGGATTGGCAGACGTTGGCTACAGTGTGTATGTTGTCCCATATAGACCTCTTGGGGATGAAACCAAATTGTTCAGAGGAAATGATATCAAAGGCAAATTCCCCTAGGCGGTTGGCCATAATTTTAGTAAATAATTCTGTATCTGTGTTAGTAATTGAAATGGGGCGCCAGTTAACCAGGTCCAGCTTATTTCTTTTTTATATGGCTTTATTGTGAAAGCATCCTGACCCCCAGGAAGGAGGCGCGCTTCTAACTAACACTGATTTCATTGAGGCAAACAACAAAGAGGAGAAATAATTAAATATCTCTTATAGAACTCATAAGGAATCCCATATGGACCTGGGAATTTCCTGTGCAGTGCACCATGAACAGCACACCAGAGTTTATCCCAAGAAATTAAATTCATCAACTTTAGATAACAGTAAATGGTGCAGGTATGTGCACTTTTGAGAAATTTGTCAACTTCAGCTGTTCAACTGGATCAGAGTAATACAATTTGGAGTAATAACTTAAAACTTTGGATGCCTCTTTGGCTGGAGAAACTGTGACAGTGTGGTCCAGCCACCTCACCTGTGTGCAGGCCAAGCTCTGTCATGAAGCATAAAATTTTTAGAAAAAAGGTGGAGCATGTGTCAATCATTGTTATATTTTTTGCCTTAAACTGCACACAAATGTGATGTTTGTATTGCCTTACCAGTGCATTGAGGTGATTGGACACCTCTGCCCACTTGCAACTCAAAGCTGGGATGTAGCCTGGTGCAGGGACATTAGAATCCAGGTGGTCCACTTCTGCAAGCGTGCACAAAATGAATGCTGAGGCATCCTGAGAGTGATGTGATGAGAGGTGGCATGCCTTGTGAATGGTGTTCACTTTGAAGGTTGACCAAATAGAAATTGGGTCTGCACAGAATAGTGTGATGAAATCTGGCGCCAAGTGTAACTGTCAAGGCGTTGCCTGACCATCACATTGCCCTAGTCTTCCCTAGGGCGATAGTCGAGGCCAGGGAGAGGGGCTCAGCTGCACCAAATTTTTGTAAATGGAAATCTGATGAATCAGATGCCTCAAAATCAGTTTTAAAAATAAATCATAAGGCTGATGGGGAAGGGAAGCCTCAAAAATGGCGCTCTGGCCAACCAGATGCTGTCAAATCCAATATTACTAAATGTGGCAATGAGGGATCAGACTCTCAGACACAAATTTCTGGCCAATCAGGTGTGGCCAAACCCATCATTCATAGGAGTATTGACAAGGATGAAAATCCTTGTGAACGGCACTCTGGCCAACCAGATGTCACCAAGCGAAATATTCCCAAAAGAGGCAATGAACCAATATCAAGGAATATGGGTGAAGAGAACAGCCTGGGCTTCAAGAGTAAATCAAAGCTGAATAATAAATGCGGAGAAGTTTCTGCAACCCCAAGGGTACCCAGCCCAAGTTTGAAAACCGGCCTCAACACCAGAATCAAAGGTCTAGATTCTCAAATAGGGCCCACCATCAGGAAGACGCCCGTGGACTCCGCGGGGAACAGGACCTTCTCTTCCCCACTAAGCTCAGTATAAATCTGAGCAGGCGAAACTGTGTAAAGCATTTTCATCTTCTATAAATTAAATAAAAACTTAATAAATTTGAAAATAAGTTTTCGCATTTGCAAATCAGTTTATTAAGAGAAAACCCGGAAACCCCACATGGACAGCAGCTCAGACTTTGAAAAGGCCATCCAGCCCTTGTACGCCCTCTCAGGGGGTCAGGCCCTCCTTCTGAGCGCCAGCATAGTCTTGACTATAGCCCAAACTTTCATAGTAAAGTGGTTTCCACACAGTCAGATTAGGGACATCTCCACAGCAGGGCTATCCTGCCTGTGGGCACTCACCTGGGCACTCTTGCCTAACTGCTTTGTGGCAGTTTTCAGAGACCCCATCCATCACACCAAGGTTTTGGTGTCCACCCAGAGAGAAACCCTATGCGACGTGATCTCAGCTGAGTGAAATTTGCACCACTTCAGCACCTGTGCCGCTGGGTGTGACAAAGAGAAGGAAATAGACACCAACCTGTGGTCAGAGAAATCGATTTTTGTCATTTAAAAAGTGTACAATCTGAGACCAAAAGTTCAATGGAGCAAGAATAAGGTCAATGCGGGACATAGACCTCAGCTATCCATTGTGCACATGGGGATGGGACATGTTGGGGAGCAGCAGTGCATGTTTAGGTATGTTATCAAACAGCCCCAAGTGGCTTTTAGAACGTGAAGTTCTACATGCCCCTGCGGGGGTCAGGTGCCAAAGGCCAGCATTTGGTGGCCAGGTTGGCCCAGCAGTTCATGTCGCCCACCACAAATAGGTCAGGGGGAAGTGATAGGGAAGTAACAGCAGAGAAGAATTCCCAGTGAGCTCGCGCACAGGTTGGGGCATAAATATTAACAATAGCATGTACTTTGTCATCCCACAAAAAGGAAAATACAAGCACATAACCACCGAGGTAAGAAATTTTTTTGCAATAAAAAATTATAGGTCACACATATAAGCACCACAGTACGGCGACCAAAAAGAAAGTTAGGGGAGGAGCATGGTTTCCCATGTTTACTTGGCACCATGTGGACAGTGGGTTTCCTAAATGGCCAGGATGTCCACAGGTAAATTATTTTTTAAATAATGCAGTTTTCTAGCCTGGGACAGCGAGGCCTTAAGTCCAGCAATGATCAACGTCCCTATTGTGAAGGCTCTCTCCATCACACTTTAGGTGTAATGGGAAGGGCCTTTTGCCCTTCCAGCTCTGCTTGATTAGCAGAACCTTTATGTGATCAAAGTGTCAGTCCTGTAAATGAGGTTTTTGGGACTCCTTCATGCCGGAGGTTTTATTTTTGTTTTTGGAGTTTTTCATTTGTGATTTAGCTCAGGTTTTCAAAACGGTGTTCTCCTGATGTGCTTCATCGAAGGTTGACAAAAATTCAGGTGGAAAATGGGTGGTAGAATCAGGTTTTATTGAGGATTGGTAATTCTGCTCAGGAAAATCCAAGTCAGTCATCGAGTCCTCAGGTTGGTTGTCCCAATCTGATTGGTGAATGGATTCATGAGCTTCCTCAGCAGCAAATTACTTAAGGTCATCCTGGGTCTGGGTAGGTGGGATCATGGATGAGGCCATGACCGCTGCCTTGGCCACTGCTTGGTGGGCTTACTTGGCCTTCTTGCGCTCCTGCAGGGACACAGGTTTGAATGGTATGTAACACCCCTGCACACCTCATTGGAAGGTGGTGTCAGTGTCTATAGCTGGCTCATAATGGGATTCTATACTTCCCATTGCGTTGGGGAGGATTTCATATTGTGTAATGCCTTCCTTAGCAGGGCAGGTGTAGCCTTGTGGCCAAAAGCATGACAGAAGATGCAGATAGGGGACGCGCTGTACACTGTGATGCAGAACGGGCAGGATTTCTGGAAATCAATGAAAACAACTGCAGTGTGGGGATTTAAGTCAAATCTTTCACAATGACTGTGGACGGGGTGATCACAGCAATCGCTTTGACCATGCACCGGTCTGGCATGAGCTTAAAGCGTTGCATTTCAGAGGAGTAAATTTCCTCATATGCTTAAAATCCATTCATTAGGTGGTGCTCCAGCACAGTGCGCTTAATAGTTGTTGGGAGGAAGTCAAACGTTACATAAATTGGTTAGACTTGGTCAATCATGTGCGCTTTGTCTCAACTATCCGTTGACCATTTGGGAGGTCTACCACCACATGCACCTGTGCATCTTCATCCACTGCTTGTTTATTTAGAAACCTGAGATCTAACCAACCATGGGTCATGGAGTGAAGTGCTACATATACTGCTTTCAGGAATTGGTTGTGCACATCTTCACAGAACTTTTCCCAAAATTACATTTGATTGATATCCTGGAAAACTCAAACTCTGTGCTCCACTGATGGCATGGGCTGGGAATGCGTAGTATTATTGAACTGGTTACACTTCACTTGCCAGTCTAAAATTTCTGGGAAATACTAACTGCCGGTTTTTTATTTTTATTGAGGCTGCCAGTGTCGCCAGGGCGTTTATAACTTTGGAAGTGCTGAGCCCAATCCTGTGCCCTATACTTTGCAAGCGCAACTGCTACCTAACATTGGGTTTACATTAATCTCCTTGAAGATATTATTAAACTTACCTAGACTTGAATAAAATTTGTTGCAATTAGTGATTGCAACAAGAGAGATAAGTGTGAAAGGTTTTGCATTTTAATATAAAGCATATAGAAAGATACCATTAAATTGAGTATTTTAATTTCTTGGACTGTCATAATTTACTCCTGAGACTATTGTTCTGAAGGATAAGAGATCCTTTGTCTATTTGATTGCTATCTCCGCGAAATCTGCGTCAAGGGATAAGAAAAGAACTTCTGAACATAGTACTAGGGTAAGTTCTACTTTTAGAATTTGATATGACAAGCAAAAATCCCTGCTCCCAAATTGAGCCTCGAACAATCAACTCTCAAAACAGCACAAGCGGAACCCAGGCCTGGAGGTCTGAAACCAGATATGATCAGAAATCATACGCATATGAGAATTGATGGACAAACCTTCAGGAATCCTGTCCTCACTTCTGAAATCTCAAGAGGCACTGTCCCCACTGCTGCAATCACTAGGATGACGAAGTAAAATAAGGTCACCAACTAGGATGTTGATCCAAAATTCAGTGAAAAAATCTTCTCTTGAGGGGCATAAAGGACCCTAAGGCACCATGTCCCCGCGCGCCCTATAAATATTGATGCTTTATAACAAATTAAGTAGTCTATATTCCCTTGATCTTTTCGTTCTTTGACCTCAACGCTAATTCTTAGCTTTGAGCCTATTTTTGGACTTTAGTGTCAGTCAAGAGAACTGTTACTCTGAGAGAAGTGGTGCTCACTACAGGGGCTCTGTGCTGTCCTAAGTGAAAACATCTATTACAAATAATGTAGGATACTAGAAGTCCCAAAGATTAATCTGCTTATTAGTCAAGAAGAGTTTATTGATGGATTAGTACCTCATGGCATGAAATTCCACCCACACGGCCTGAGAGTCTAGAATATAAGGCCACATTCCAGTTCTCTCTGCCCTCAGTTTTTGGAAGTTAGTATCAACATCAGTACGAAAATCTTAACAATATTTTCTAACAGTTAATAAACAGCATCTAATCTACTGGTGCCCACTCCATCTACTCCTGCGCCTTTTTCATGCCCTCTACCATGTGGGACTATATACCTCAGCCCAGCTGCCAGTTGGAGAGCCTACCCTGTGACTCAAGTGCTACCTTCAAAATTGTGTTCACCCAGCTAGACATCACCTTCTCCAGTTAATTGAGTTGCACCATCATGAAGTCTCCCAACAACTTGGGCTCATCTAAGCCTAACACCCCCATGTCATTGAATTCTACAATGTGACTCCTCCCTTCATCCATAACAACTGTGAGGCCATTATCAGTAATTGATAATTAATCAACAAGTCACGAGGTCAAATAGCTGTATTAGATAGCAGAATTTCCGGCTATCTTGAGGACCAGATGCATCAGAACATCCAACTCCTTGGGGCTACTGGAATCAGCGCCTCCAAGCTGAGGATCTAGTATGGGCCCTTTAGCAACACTATCAAGAGATGGCTTCTCATGACTACACCTCCAAGAGTGAGGTTCCTGAATGGCCTGAAGGTCTCCATGGACCTCGAAGGCCCTCAGGCCCCACGGCATACGCTCCCAGAGGCCCTGATGACCCCTGGAAAACAAATGTGTTAGCAGCTTTGGACGCCTTACATGATCAAATTCAGAATGTAGCACAGGGATGCAAAGCCAACTGGATGGAGTCCCGCTTAAGCCTTGGGTCTCCATTGAGGCATTGTTGGACGAAATGGACAGCTCTAGCGCCTTCATCAAGCTTACCAATAGCCACATCTCTCAGATCAAAAAAACTTGTTGAGGGTTCAAAACCCGTTGAAATCCCTCAATTGTCAGCTTCACTTTCAAGGCGACAACATTCAAACCCTAAAAAAGCAGGTTGTGAATAGAGCTTCCGTTTCCTCCATCAACTGAAACCGGAACAATAACCAGAAGGACCTCAAGGGCCTTCAACAACAGCTGACCAGCAGGTCCCCGCAATTATGTGGAGACTAAGATTTCTGATACAGCACCCATCCCTGGCATTAACACCTTCTCCAAACTTCTTCTAACTAAATTTAAACCTAGTTTTTATAAAAAGGCTCACCCCATGCCAGGAAAGCATCGCCTCTTTCCTGTAAACATATGAGAGTTCCATTAAGGAGGTCACTTTTTGGAAGAAAGTGAAGCATATCCACCCCTACCTCGACAGCATTGTCCAAGAGATCATAACCCCCATTTGAAGGAGTGAAACACCTGAGAACAGGTCCATACGGCCTTAATCCAGGAGTTTGGCAGCAATCAAACACTGGACAAAAAAAACAAGTGTTCATGGGTATTCACTTGAGTAAAAAAGTAAGCCATATGGAGTTCACTACTCGTTTCCACACTCAGGTGCAACTGTTGGTTACTACCATGCGTATTACCTTGGATGACGCTGTCACCACTGTCATCTCCACATTGGGATCTTACCCTGGGGTTTAAATGCATATGATTGGACAGAAGAACGGCTTTACCTGAATCTTGAAAATCAATGAAGCACTTAGATCCCTGCATTGACCCTACACTTTAAGGCTACCTCTACAGGTCCCTCCAACCATCCTTAAACCAGCTGGTCAAAAACAGATTAATCCTTGATTTTAATGCACCTACTGTAACACTTTTAGACATAGCATCAAGACATGCTGGAAACAACTTGCTGAGGAGGCGGGAAAAGGGCTGTCAGCATGAAGGACGAGGCGCTCAATGCTGACATCCCTACTCCGCCTCAAGATATCTCCATAACTTCAAACAATCCTGGAGCTATCATACTTGAAGAATTTTAGTACCCATTGACAATAAATATTTTTGATATTGCTTACTCTTCTTCTAATGTCTCTCATGTTTCTCATGATACCTCCCCATTTTTGTAATCCTGGTTACCCACATCCTAGTTTGAATTCAGAAGATTTTTGGTCCTTACCATAGTTGACAGTGGCTTCCAAGTGAAAATTATATTGTTTAAGTTATTGAAGCGCATTAAGATTGCTCCAAATATGCCCCACTATATGGAGTATGGAACTGCTGTTCCACAATGTACTCAATCTATAGGGGCCTAATTTTTTGCTACCTATACAGTTCAGAAAGCTCACTGTAAATACTCCCGCCATCACACTGGAAAACCCTAGCTATGACCTGCTCCTTGGAACTCAGTTCCTTTGAGACTACACAGAAGTAGTCTATTACAATGATGGCTTTATATCCTTACTAGGGCATTTGGTCCCCCTAATCTTTAATACCTTTCGTGACTCTAAGATGTAGGTTAAGGCCTGAGCCTGCCTACTGGAGAGCGAGGCAAAATCAATTAGCCCAAATATCATGTAAGGGGCTCTTGAGTCTGATTGCCCCCCTGCTGTTGATGGATAAGAAGGCATATTGATCTACTTACCTAGGGCGACTACAATCCCTCCAAAGTCCCAAGTCATTGCCAACACCCAGGTCCATGGTAACACCCCTCTGGATACCTACTTGAAATCCGAGGCCTAGACAATCTATCTGCTAAGGAGGTGCTAACCTGCCCAGGAATTTTAGACCCAGATTATGCTGGATCTAACTCAGTGTTATTTTTCTAACCTTATTGACAAACCCAAGGTAGTAAGCCCAAAATAGTTTCACCGGCTATGTCTGCCTCCTATCAGTGGAGACTTTACGGTGTCCATAGTTTTGAGAGCCTAAGGGAATATGGGTTGTAAACGTTCCCGTCAGTGGCCCTGGTTGACACCAATATTGGAAAGGGCCTCACTGACAACTAACGGCGCAAAGTTCAAGAAAATATTAAATGAGTATTTTAACCTAATTATGGCATCAACCTATGACTTTAGGAGAATGAACGGAGTCCTACATCGCATGGAGACCGGGAGGCTCCCCTTCCAGTCCTGACCTTACTGCAAGAGCAAGGTTGAAGAAGCCCAGGTGGCAGTGGAGCTCAAACAACTACTCGAAGCCAGACTCCTAGTGCCTTTGCGCAGCCCTTGAGCCTCTCCACTCCTGCTGGTTTGGAAGAAGGATGGCAGCCACCAGGTGGTGATGGATTATTGATGGCTCAACTCCATCACCAAGAAGTACAGTTATCCTCTGCACCAAATTAACAAATTTTTCGACTGCTCACAGATTGTAGTACTTTTCCGCCATGGACTTTGCCAGTAGAGATTGGCAAGTGGAGCTTGCCCCTGAAGACAGAGTCAAGTGTGCACTCATAGCCAACGAGGGACTATTTAAGACTACAAGGATGCCCCAGGGCCTCTATAATGCACTGATTACTTTCCAATGCGCCATGTATGGGATCCTCAGGGATTTGAAGCTGTCACGTTTCCTCGTCTACTAAGATGACATTACTGTTTTCTCACAAACTTTTAATGGACACATTGAGCATCTTAGGGAAGTTGTTAATCAGCTCTAAAGGGTTTTCATAAAGCTTAAAACTTTGAAATGCTCCTTCTTCCAGTCAGAAATGGAGTTTCTGGGACACAAGGTTTCAAAGGATGGCGTCCAGCCCATACCAAACAAAGTTGACACCATATAAATGATGTTGCACCCCCAGAGCTTAAGGAATATACAGGTGTTCCTAGGCATAGTGGGCTATTATAATCAATTTTTCCCTCAGTTTGCTGACCTAGCCGAGCCTCTATTCTACCTCTTGCAGAAGAATGTGCCGTTTAAGGGCGCCCTGAACAAGAACAGGCCTTTAATTAGTTGAAAAATGCTTTATATACTAAAACCATTATAGTCCACCCACGTTTTGACCAACCCTCTTGCTGTTCACAGATGCAAGATTCGTTGCCATTGGGGCTATCATAGCCCAGCATGACGAAAATCAGGTCGACCATCCAGTGGCCTATTTTAGAAAGACACTGAGTAAGGCTGAATAGAACTACTGCGTTACTGAGAGGAAGTGCCTGGCTGACTTGCTAGAAATCAAACACCTTCAACCTTACCTCTATGGCACCCAATTTACCATTGTCACCGACCATTCCTAGCTCCTGTGGCTCCAGCATATAAATGGCCCTGATGGCCGCTTAGCCAGATGGGCCTTATGACCATAGAGCTATGATTTCACCATTGTCCATTGTATTGTCTCAATCCACCAAAACGCTGATGGCCTCTCCAGGATTCCAGTGCTAGCAGTTTTGACCCCAATGAATACTGACTGTATGATCTTATTGGTCTACCTAAACAATGGTAGTTGGAAACTCCTGAGGTCCAAGCTGAGCTCTGAAGGATGACTTAAGATACTCAACTCAAGGACATGCTGCTCTACAAGAGGGTCAATATGAATTTCTTCCTTATGTCTGCCATTCTTCTTTAAATGACGTTATCATTGAGGGCCATACTCTGTGGGACACAGGGCAGTTAAGAAAACTCATAAATGGTTGAAATCATGATGTTACTGGGGCCAAATGGTGGAGACCATCCAAGAGGTCTTAGAGGCATGTATGACTTGCTGATCCCAAGGCTTAGCGATCCTCAATTTCAACACTTGGTCATCACCCTGACGGGACCCTTTAGCGTCATTAGTATCAATGTCGTAGACCCTCTCTTCACCAAATTAAATGGCCATAAATATATCCTCCTAGCCATGGACCACCTGACCAAAGATGTCAAAGTGATTTCAGTCCCCGCTGCTACTGCAAAAGCTACAGCCTTTTTCCTTATATAATCCATTTTCACCAAAAACAAATGCCCACAAATTTTAGTTTTTGACCTGGGTTAAATTTTAACTCGCAGGTAGTCCAAGAACTTACTTCATTTTTGGCACTAAACAAAAGTTTCACTACACCTTACAATCCATCAACCAATGGGGTGGTGGAACGCGCTAACAGTACCCTTTCTCTATTTTATGGAACATGGCCACATCTGACACTGCCCACTTAATTTATTATCTACCCAGCGCGTTGCTTGACTACCAAATAACTATTTCCAAGTCATAAAAAAGCCCCTTTTTAAGCTCTGTATGGATGTGCTCCACTGCGCTCAGGTAGCATATAGACTTAACTCAAAACATCCACTTGTGAGAACTTTTATTTAACTATGAGGGACTTACCAATAAAGTTATCCAGCTTCAAGCCCTAGCCATGTAAGGTATTATCACCACCATCGGAAGGGAGACATTCCAATTTAATTTTAGCTGACCCTTCTTTACCCATCTTTAATCATGTGACCTTATTCTCTTCTATCACCATTGACCTGGAGGTCAACAGAATAAGCTTGACATTATTTTTTCTAGAATTTATAAAGTCATTCATAAGGCGAACGTCAATTAATCCATTGCTGATGTCAATCAGGAGAATTTGGTGATTTAGGTGCATGGACGTTTCCTCCAGCCCTATACCCCCTCTGACAGGTTCTTGAGGGGAGCATTGTTGGGATTCAAGATGATGAGCAAGCTAAAATCCCTGCTCCTGAATCAAGCCTCAACCAATTGATTCTTAAACCAGTGTAAGCGGAACCATATCTTGAAGGCACTAAAACCATATTTGATCAGGAAGAATCACACATATGAGAATCATTGAATAACCTTCAGATATCACATCCCCATCTCCTAAATCATGAAAGGCACTGCCCCACCACAGCAGTCATGAGGACTATGAGGTACAATGAGGGCACCATCCAGGAAGTCAATCCAGAAGGTAGTGAAACATCATGATCTTTCAGAGCCTCCAAGGTCCCTAAAGCACCATGTCTCCATGCGCCCTATAAATATTGACACTTTCTAACACAATAAAGTAGTCTATATTCCCTAAGTCTTTTCGTTTTTTTGAACTCTCCACTAATTTCAGCTTTGAGCATATTTTTGGACTTCGGTGACAGTCAAGAGAACTGTTACATCAAGATCTGTCATAAGCAAAAGTCAGAGGGAGAAGTTCCTTAATATTCAAGAAGAACCTTCAATGATTAGGACAAGCACCTGTTTATTATTGGACCTAATAATCAACTTGGTTATAAAATTCAACTTTAGTAATAGTCTTTAACTATCACTACCCTATTCAATTAATCATCACCAATTTATTAAACGCATTACCAGGAACCTGTAAGCAGTTAACAAGAGAGCTGAAGCAAGCGTCAATCCTGGAATAGTACACAGTTATCAGATTCTGACAAGTGGCCAGTGCTTTGCAAAGTCCTTGTGACATTTAAGTCAGTTAAAAATCCTTGGGATATAATAATCGTGCATTTTTCTTGGTCTTCAGGAGGCAGGTTAATCTGCCATTATCTGTTTATAAGGTCCAGAGCTGTAACGTATTTGAAATTTCCTAATTGGTCTAAGGCATCATCTATTTAAGGTAAAGCATAAAAATTATTTTAATAATTATATTCAGTTGTCATTAAATCGTAATAATTCTCTTACATCTATCTTTAGTATTGACTCTAAGCACTGGGTGGCCCATGGACCTCATGAGGGGACAACCCTCTCTTGTTTATATGCTTCTCCAATTTCTCCTAAACAACCTTATTACTAGCTTTGACTCTCTGCATCATTTATATCTTAATAGATCTTGCAACCCATAGTATCAATGTGATTCTTTATCCCCACAGTGCATCTAAGGTCATAGCTGTCTGTCACATATATTGGCATATTTTTGTATGCGAGCCTTTACTTGTTCTTTACGCTTTTCAGTTAATCTGTCAATTTGTCAATAACAAATAACTGAATAATTCAGTAGTGTCGCCTCTGGTAAGCCAAACTCTACCTGATATTTAAACTCAATTACCTATCAAATATTACATTGGAGTAAAGTGTACAATTGCAATTTTATTCCATTTCTTGATGGAGATTGTCAGGATCAAGGGTTTAAACCTCTTATCCCTTTTTAATTTATAAACCAGTTGACCTAAAGCTCCTGAGTGTTAAAAATATCTTATTGCTTTTCTTGGTCAATAAGTCTTTTAATCCAGTTGCTACATCTGTAGTGGTAATTCCTAACTATATGTTGACCAATTTTTACTTAAAAAAGGCTAAAATAGAGATTAATCTTTATTTTCTCAGAATTGGAATTATAAAGGGAGATCAAGGAGGTTACCCGTTCCATTTTTTAGTAGTCCAAGCTAAGACTATAATTCTTACCAATTGGGGATTCTGCAGCAGGCTTAGTCATCTCAGTCAAATAGGATTCTCATGCATCATAAATCAGGTTTAAACTCCAATATCAGGTGGTTTTAGGCGATTAACATTTGACCAAAAAGGAAAGGATTACCCCAGTATTGATAGGGCTTAAAATCAGTTGGGGATTGGTCCTTTATTGAGAGGGCTTGAAATTTGTTAGGGATTATCCAAAATATTGGTTTCAGCTACTTTGCCAGCTCAGGTTTGATTCCCATCATCTACCTCATCCAAAGCTTTGATTCAGGAAGTAATCCCAATGTTGGATTTAGGATAGGATAAGCTCACTTGGATGTGTGAAAACCTAAATTACACAAAGAGGGGATTTTACCACTTAATTTAATAAATTAAATAGACACTAAAAGCTAAAAATTGTAAGTTGTTATAGTTCTATTAAGTGTTTCTGGGTAATTAAAAAACCCCTTTCAATATCTTACTGGTCAGTATTTAAACTGTATCAAGTGTCAAAGGGAATTCAATGATAAGTTTGGAATGGCTTGTTACAGTCCAAAATAAGGAAATATGTGAATTCAGCATACCTAAGCTCAGAAAACTCGCTTCACTTTGGCTGAATGACAGATGAGAAGTTAATTTTTGGCAAGACATACCCGTTGGGTAACAATTTAATAAATTTCAGCTAATTCTCAATAGCTTAAATTATTTACCTTGGGAGACCTCTGCCACGCCTATAAAAGGGGTGGTCCTCGCTTAGGTGTTTGATGGGAATTGGATGTGGCAGGGGAGGGACTGCTGATGTACTCCCCAGGTTCCCTCATGTGGTTGGGGCAATTTGATTTCCTGACTTCATGCTAATTGCCCTATTAGTATTTATATCAATGCTACCCCGATCTGTGTGGTTACACTAAGAATTGGCCAGAGTCTTTTGGCTGATAAAATTATTTGTATCATTTTAATCACCCTTATTATCATTGGGAACTTGTAAAGTCTGAAATTTTCCTGAATCAGCCCATTTTGACCCAAAACATTCTTTTCTTGGATCCATGAGGGCAAATGACCAAAACCTGACAATGCCCCCTATCTAGATATTGGCGCATTGGGGAAACGGATGGAGAAAGTGTCTATGTATGTGATTGACTATGGTACCCTGAATGACCTCTACAATTGAGTTTTCATTTCCCCACTTATAAATGACTTTGTAGGGCCCCAACAAGTTGGTGCCCAATTTATCAACCTCTTAACCAATGGTGATAAAAAAACTAGGTCACCCAGTTGGAAGATGTGCAGAGGTTCATGTTTGTAATTAAATTAATTTGTTCCTCTACTAGTGGTAGCAGATAAGTTCTCAGAAGCCTGGGTCTAAAGTCAAATAATTTTATTGTCAATACTTCACATAATGACTTCAGGGGCTTTGAGGGAGGCTTGGTCAAGCATAGACTGCACTTTAATAGGCAACTGGTGTTTCTTCCATACAATGCTTGAAAGGGCGACATCTTAATTATTTGATGATAGCTGATTCTATAGGCCAAAATTGCACTAGGCAAATATTGGGGCCAATGAAGGGGTCCAGTCATATCCATTTTCCAGAGGGTTGTAGTTAGAGTACAATTTTCCTGCTCAAAATTTTTCATTAGTTGCAGGATGGTAGGGGGTAAATAATACCTGTGTGGTTCCCTTCAGTTTGGCTAAATCATTCACCAGCAATAATTGGAAATTTTGCCCATTATTGGAAAGAATGTTGTTAGGGAATTCATGTTGGGTGATAATCTGATGATACAAAAACTTGGCGGTAGCCCTTTCCAAAGCTGAGGGTAGAGGTACTGCTTCAATTCACTTAGTTAAATGGTCCATGGCTTGAAGGAGGAACTGATGCCTATTAGAGGCTATGGGGGAGATGTCCCACAACAATAATGCAAAAAGTATGGAAGGGTCACAGGGTGAACCACCGTATGGTGATATTGGGGAATAGGTCTTCTTGACTTTTGCATAATAGGCAGGACTCTAATACATCCTGGATTGAAACAAGCATTCCTTCCTAATAACATTGAGTCTTAAGCCACTGGTAGGTTTTCCAAATTCCTTTGTGACTGACTTGCCGATGTCCCTCCAATATGATGTTGGTTCAAGCTGAAAGTCAAACATAGGGCACCCACTTTTTGGACACAAGTTTGAACAATTGACCATTCTCGACTTCAAGTCTTGCCAATTTTTTTGCTAATTCTCTCTGGAGGGTCGGTAATTCATCCTTCAATAAGTGTGATTGCTTTAGGGGGTCATAGAGTTAATTCTCTTTGGGGTTGATTAAAATTATTATGGGAAGCCAAGATAGGCAATCCACATTTTGGTATATGGGCCCTAGTCAGTGGATAATAGAAAAGTCGTAGCTTTAATGTTTTAACGCCCATTGGGCTAATCTCCCATTGGGGTCCTTCATTTTCTGTAGCCATCACAATGAAGCATGGTCAGTAATTGTGGTGAAATGTTTCCCATATAAATAAGGTCAGAAAGTCCTAATAGCCAGTAGGACTGCCCAGCATATGCATTCTGTAAAGCTATAGTTGCATTCAGCTGTGGATAAGGTCTTGCTATAGTAGGCATTCAAAATGGTCAACTATGTTTTTGTCATGTTGAGATAGTATATCTCCGATGGCTATATCACTAGCATTGGTAAAGAGGAGATAGGGTTTATCAAAATTTTGGGTGAATAAGTACTGGAGAGTGGGAGATAGAGACGCGTAGCAGGTCAAAGGCCTGCTGTTATTCTTCCTTCCACTAAAAGGGTATCACTTTCTTCATTAGATACACTAGAGGCTTGGAGGTGTCTGCAAAGTGGGGTATAAATTGGCGATAATATCCCACCATTACTAAGAAAACCTGTACGACTCATAGAGATTTATAGGGTCATCTTAGCAATGGCCAAGACCTTATTGTCCATCAGTTATTCTGGCTTTACTTACCTCATGGCCCAAAAATCCATCTCACTCTAAAAGAAAGAGCATCATTGATGGCTTTGGTTTTAGTGACAATTTCTGTAACAGCTGAAAGTCTTGCCTGATGTGATATAGATGTTTAGGTAAAAGTTTTATAAAAAACAAATAATTCTATCAAGATAAACTAGAACACATGAGTGTTTTGAATCGCCTAAGAGTCCGTCCATGGCATGTTGTAAGGTATCAGGGGCGTTACATAACCCCTGTGGCATTTTATGTGGACTCTAATAATCCTTCACTTGAGATGAGAGCCATTGTTCACGATCCTCAGGTAAAAAATTGACTTGCCAGTATCCTCTGGCAAGATCCATAGCAAAAAATAGTGGGATCCTGACATCAAGCGTAAGAAATCATCTATACGCAGCAGATAATAGCTATATTTTTGTGTAATAGAACTGAGGCGGCAATAATCCATGATAACTCGGTAGCCACTATCCTTCTTCCAAATTAATAGGAGTGGGGATGCCCACAGGCTTTTAAAAGGCACTAGTAAACCAGCCTATAACAGTTGCTATAAATCTAAGGTCGCTTGAGCTTCCTCCATTTTGGACTTTGGTATGGCCAGATTTTAAATGGAGGGTGAGCCTCAGTCTCAACCTGGTTAATTACCCTAGAGACTTTTCCGTAGTCACTTGGTCCCAAGAAAGGATATCACCATACCCCTCGAGGAGGTCTTTGACATTCTGGCGTTTGTTAGGGATAAAATTAACTCGAATTCTGCTTTTGACCAGAGCTATGGTGGGTAGGGGATCAAATCCTAAATATTGTAAAGAGCCAAAACAGCTCATATCGGCGATATTCTTAATGGGACATAGTGTTACATAAGTGATAGGGGAATGCTGAGGAACTTGGAGGGTATGATTTGTTAGATTCATAATAAGATAAAGTTAGATTTCGCATAAGTGGGACCAAAATCCCCTAGAAGGTCAACTCTTCTTTGATTGAAGGGTATGGGTGTCCACTTAGCTCCAAAATTTGATTAAGAGGGGTGAGAATCTGGATCCCTGTATCCATAATAACTTGTGAGCCAGAGGGTATTGTAGTTGAGTGATGGGCATATAAAGGGATCTCAACTTTGGCATCCACCGCCTATGGGGTAACTTAGTTTTTCCCCAAGAACTTTGTATTCAACTTTGCAAATGGAGGATGGGTATTTGAGGAGGCATTTCCATTTTTTGGGGGCTTATTTACCTTTTATGGGGATTTCAAATACTAACGTGATCTGATACCCTAGTAAGGACAGGTATTTTTCCTTGTGTTTGATGATGCAGTTAAACTCCCACATCAGTTGGACCTAATAAGCAACTCATAAGTATCTTTTTCTAATGTAATATTGGGGGCAGTGATTAAAAAAATCCCAAATTGAAGGGAAAAGCTGAATAGGCTCCTATCGCCTTAGTTAACTGATTACCAACCAACCCATATTCAGCTTTATGAATAAAGTCTGGAGCCATTTTTATCTTTTGGATAAGTTGTGAGGAAATAACGTTAACCAGGTATCCGATGTAAATTATCACCAGGACTTTAACCTTATGTGCAACTACCTCTAATCAAACCACCAAAGATCAAATCAGGAATTAACAGCTAGTAAACTGTCATTAGGAATTTATAGTAAAGCAAGCAAAGGATTCTTCTGTATCCAATCTCAGGGTTGTTCACTGCGTTTGAAAGTCCCATCTGCCATTGCTTAGCTTTCCATAGAAGAGCTGACCGCCAAAATTTGTTTGGGTAGCTGACCAATATAAAAGTAAGAAAGCTGGAAATTATTTTAGCTTAAATAGAAATAAGTAGTCAACTTCTACAGACGCAGCTAACACAAAACATCCTGAAGTTCTGGGAATAGATCTAGAGCTAGAACAAGTGTCTTGATGCACTTGATTAACGTCAGCATAGGGAGCCTCTTGCCCTATACTGACTGATCTATTGATGATCTATATTGAAGGGTACAACAAAAGTCTATAGTGTTTGGTTCTCTTGAAATGGGTTAATATAATTCAGGTGTAGGCGACTTGGGGGGTAACCACTAGCACTCGGGGCCAAGGCTTGTTATTATTCAAACGAGTGGGCCCAGTAGGTTTGAGTAGGTTAACTAGAATCTACAAAGTATCTGATATGGAGGAGAGACGTCCAGTTAGAATTTACCGCTTTGATATAAGTAGAATGTTAGGCATATTTTACCTTTCTTTCACCGCTAAATTTCAATTTTCGAATATTACAATCACCAAAAGATTTAGCCTAACTAATCTAACAAATAATGGTGGTAAAGTCCACTGAACGCACCTCAGATGCCTCAGAATTAACTCAAACTCACCCCAAATCACAGAACCCTCGGTTGCCAACTTGTGCGTCGACCCATACAACCCTCTCCCAAAATGCAGATGCAAAAGCAGAAGCAGACCAGTTTTTATTAAACCATGGTGGGATCACAAATGATACCACCACTGTACAGCCTACCCCAGTCAACTCTGTGTTGACTGAGGGTCACCCAATTAGTGCGCCCCACCCTGGAGACAAATATAAGGTTTTACCCATGGCAGTAGGGAGTATTGCAGCTCCCAATACCGCACATGGGGTTTGTATGGCTTTGCCAACTGCCTCAATTTCGAAAATCAGCCTGGGCGCCTAAACTGAATCGTCAGAAAGTGTTGAATCAGTTGGTCGTCATTTTTTTACTTCCAATCTTACTCAAAGCTGCCAAACTGAATCTACTGTATTTGGTGAATCAGTTGGTCATCATTTTAATACTTTGGAAGATAACCAACGCGCCTCAACTAAAACAACACGGAGTGGTGAATCAGCTAGCTGTAATGTACATCAAATCAAAATCGACATCAAAATTTAAATGGGACTAGCCAAATAGCCAATCAACCAGCTGAAAAATCCCTACCAATATCTGCTGATGGTCAGATGAAGGCTGGAGTAATAGATTGGTTTGATGATGAGCCAGAATTACCCAATATATTGGCAGATAATAATCCCAAACCAGGTAAGCCTACCCAACCTGCAAAAAGAGTACCTACTGGGAAGGCCCAGCAGGGGCCAGCGCGTAAATACAGAGGAATGCCAGCGCCTCCGTCTGGTATTCCCCCCATGGGGAATCCACTAAATTACATTTAAATTTAAATTTAGATGTAAACAAAAATAAGCGAGTGAAGGATGCCTCAGGCGCATGGCAGAAAAAACTAGTGCCTGCACCACCCACCATTGACCCTCGTGAAGCTGCTTATGTGGCTGAAGTGAGGAAGAGATGGGCAGAAACTTGCTCACAATGTGCACTCCCTAGGTCCACTCTTGCTCATGCAGTTAGAGTCTACTATGGGCATAATCCTGTTGAATTTTATACAAGGGATTATTTTAGTTATTTTGAAGCCATAGCAAGATCTTTTCCAGTTAACACCACTATTCATGAAGTGGTGGAAAGCCACTATATTGATGTAGAGCTTACAACTGCAGCGGATGCAGACCGTGCAGCCTCAGTTACAATTGAGATTCCACATGGCTCTCTTCATGTGCTGAGAACTAGATCTAACTTTGAGAAAATTTCCTGGGTAACTTTTTCAAATCTTCCAACTACAGTGGACCCAGAATCCCTTAAGCTTGCACTTCATCGAGGATTGATGGAATTTGAGTCAGTTCTATCAGTAGATCTGTGCGCACCAGCCTATTATACCCCAATCCAGAGGGCTCATATTGCTAGGGCATCATAAATCCCCAAACCAACGGTGGCTCGCAACATGGAGGTTATCCCACGTGTTGCAGTCATTGGATCCTGTTCAGAAATCTTTTTTGTTGATCCAGACCATGCATGACCACGTTGCTCATGGTGTAATGCTTTGGGCCACCTATATAATAGTTGTACCGCTTGTAAACAAGCTCTCTCCTCTAGTAGTCAAGTCCCTGCGACAGGTAAGAAACGCTCCCATACAACAGCAGCGGCAATCCCACAGCCAACCCACTGGGTGCCTGTACAGGATCTCACCCTCTCTGCCCTTCATGTAGCAGTTGAGAAGGCACAGCCAGTAGCACAACTTTATTCTCTTAGTGCGGAAAACCCTCTCCCTACGGGAACCCCTTCTAAATTTCCAGACCCTTCACCAGCCCAAAATAAGCGCAAATCGCTTCTCATCAAGCTAACACAGAGGAAGCCAGCCCAGGGGTGGCATCTAAAACAAATTCAGTAACGCAAAATACCCCAGGTGTGGAACAGGTATGGAGTACCCCAAGTTGGGGTGGAGGCACCAAGTCATTGCCACTCCCACCATCTATGGGTATTGCAACTCAGACGTCATTCTCAGTACTGAAGGAGGTGACTATGAACTCTGATACATCAGGTGATGCACAAATGGAGGAGTCTATGGAGCACCCTCAAGATACTCCTGTGAAAAACAGCGGGGGAAGGATCTTGGGCTGGCTTACAGGCTCTTCAGCCCCATCAACTCAGGATAATCCTCCTCCTCGTCAATCAGCACGGATTGCTGCAAAGAGTCAAGCTCAAGGACAAAAAATGAGAAGCATTATGGATGCAGGTGGAAGTTCCAGTAACCCCCTGGGATACGGAGGGGGACAGCTATGAGGCCCCT
This sequence comes from Massospora cicadina, assembly GCA_022478985.1. Taxonomy (NCBI): domain Eukaryota; kingdom Fungi; phylum Entomophthoromycota; class Entomophthoromycetes; order Entomophthorales; family Entomophthoraceae; genus Massospora; species Massospora cicadina. The sequence goes on from JAKSZP010006596.1 coordinate 111,683, forward strand.
GAGGGGCACCCTGACCCTGCAGTCCATTAACTCTAATGGGCTTCAGGATTACAAGTGGAGAGCCCGCCTCCTCTGCAACTTCAGGTTGACTCGCGTGGATATTGCAGCCATCCAGGAGCCCCATGTCCCCCCCTCTGATTTTGTAGCATGGAATAACCAATTTGGAGGTGACTCCTGTTAGACACACTATGTGGCCCTTAATATCCTCAACTTGGGTGAAAACCCACCAATTCTTGAAACACCTTGATGATCACCTTATATTGGCTAAATTATCAACCCCTGAGTTCTCATTCTTTGTTGCAAGCATATACCTTCCAAATTCAGGTCAAGAGCAGGAAGGTCTTTAGAAAGAACTTGCTCTACTACAGCTCCCAGGCAATACAGTGCTGATGGGGGATTTCAACATATTATTAAGTCAGGTGTGTGACACCTTTCCTCCTGCCACACGAGACAGATGAGGTACAGCTCAGCTTCAAATTTTCCTCAAGTCAAGTGGTTTCATGGATTCCCTCCCCCTCAGCATCTGGACTTGGCTGTATGTCTCAGATCCAAGGTGCAAGTCGGAGATTCACAGCAGCTTCACGGATTGATAAGGCCCTAGTGGGCCCATTACTGGTTGGTCGAGTTTCCTCTCCCATAACCCGAGATAACCTTATAAATGATCACAGATCCCTCATGGTGATCCTGAAAACAATCCTCAGACCATCAAGAAGATTTTGGCCAAGGATTGCTCCAGGGCTCTTAAACCAGTTTGCAAGAGAGAAGATAAATGCAGCCATTCGTGAGCCAGAGCACCTGGCCTCACCTCATTTGCGAACTTTACAAGAAAAATGGGCTGATACAAAAGCAAGGATCCTAAAGGTAGCCTACAATTGTGCTAAGGCTTGAATTACAGCGGCCCAGGATAAAGTCAGACGTGCTGAAGCTAGAATAAGACACCTTGAAAGGAATTGCCGCCCAGTACCTTCATCTTAATGGTTGGAGGCTTGGGAATTGGCCCATGGGACATACCAGCAGGAACTTACTGAGAAAGAAGAACGTGCAGCAAACTTCACCTCATCATGTTAATACACCCAGTGGGAACAGCCCACCCGTTTCTTTTACCAGAAGCAGAAAGCCCGCTCAAAGAATCAGGAGATTGCAACCCTGAGGGTGGGGACCACTGTTACCACAAATAAGGAGGAGATCACCAATGAGATCCACCGTTACTATTCATCCCTATTCAAGGCTTCCTGGGTAAGCCCAGCAGATGTTCATGAATTCATTGAAGGGGCTCTGGAACCAATGGTTAATTTCTCGGCGGATGAAGAACTTCTTGCACCAATTACACAGCAAGAAGTAATGTACATTCTACTCCACAGCCCACATCTGAAGGCCTCAGGCCCAGATGGTATCCCGTTTATATATCTAGTGGATCCCGTCACAGTTACAAAGGCCCTCCAGCCCCTCTTCTTGACCCTCTTGGCAGAAGGGGGAGTACTTTCTGACTCGAGAGGATCAATTATGACCCTTATCCATAAGAAAGCAAGCTGAGAGGACCTTGCAAAGTGGCGACCAATATCACTACTGAACACGGACCACAAATTATATACCAAGCTTCTAGCAAACTGCACGACTAAGTGGGCAGCACCACGCCTCAACCCAACTTAACATGGCTTTATCCCAGGGAGGTCGCTTTGGAACAATTACAATGAGCTTTTGGCAACCTTGTCAGCTAACTCATCTCAGACACATGGTTTTGTGGCGCTTCTGGATATGGAAAAAGCATATGATCGAGTAAATTGGAAGTATCTGGACGCCTCCCTAACCCGCCTCCACATCCCACCACAAGCTAGGATATGGCTATCAGCGCTTTACGCCCAGCTTCAAACTAAGGTACTGTCCCCAACAGGCTTTACAGCAGCGGTTATGGTTGAACAGGGTCTCCGGCAAGGGGATCCACTGAGCCCAATTTTGTTCAACATAGCTTTGGATCCTCTTCTGGCCCTACTCCAGGAACGACTGGTGGGTATTTAGGTTCCGGGGAAACCCCCCCACCCGCACCATAGCGCTTGCTGATGACACAGCAGTGGCAGTTGGATGTAAAAAGGACCTAAACCTGGCCATGGAGGCCCTGGATTGCTACTCCAAGGCGTCCAATGCAAAAGTTAATACTTCTAAAACCGTTATAGTGCAAGTTGGTATCCCATCTTTTCCTCCTCCTTTTGGTTTGGAACCTACCTGGGACACCTTTCAGCATCTAGGTGTCCTCACCACACCACAAGGGGTGGCAATCAAGGTAATGAGGACCGCTTTCTTAATGCAATAAACTCTCGTGTAGCTAGCTGGAGCTGCCAGCTTATCACCCCCCAGGGACGCGCCCTGATGGCGAATGTTTTTCTTCTATCAAAGCTATGGTTTCTCGCTCATGTCTACCCCCTTTACAGACAGTTTCTACAAGAGGTTGAATGTGACACTTCGCTGTTTGATATGGGATCCAACTACCCACACACAGCTCTGACCACAATCTCCCGGCCCCGCAGTGAGGGGGGCCTAGGTCTTTTGGACACTAAGTCTCATGCCACTTTAATACTGACCGGGTTCCTTAAGCCCATCATTTACTGGGATATGGCTCCAATGCCGCAATGGGCTCCAGACTTACGCCAGGGTTTAGCGGCCTCTTTGGGGCTCCTACAAACCTCACCTACAGCTGTGGGAGAGTGGCTAACAAACCATCCAGGCCACCACCTCAAACCTTCATCAAGTTTTTACTGGAATCAGGCTCTCCTTGCACTTAAGAGGGCAGGAGTATGGGTGTACCACGCCTTCCCTTATAAAAGGAGTGGCCCTGGGATCAGCCCCCAGCATCACACCCTGGTCCACAATGGGAGGATTGTTATCTCCCATCTCCACTATCTGGACAGACCCCCTATGTGGCCTCATCTCCTGAAATTTTTACCCCCCGCTGTGAAATGTGATCTTAAGGCGCTCTGGAAGTAAGTTACCCATCTGTTCTCTCAGAAAAAGTGTCAAATACACTGTGGCGTGTTCTACACTGCTCATACAGGACAGGGGATCGAACTGGTCCCACCTTCCAGCACAAGGGTTGCCCACGATGTGCAGAGCTGACAGACACCCACCTCCACCGCTTCTTTTCTTGCCCCCTCATAGCCCCTTTCTGAAGCAAGGTCCACAAACTCATGCGAGAAGAACCCTGGGTAGCGCACCCAGTTCAGGACTTCATGTTCAATCTTTCACTCCCAATTGCTCCCAATTATTAAGGGTCCTGGCATTTGGTGTAGTGATATGGAATATCCATAATTAATATCTTCGCGCCGCTTTTGATTCCACTATGTGGACGCTGCCCCATATGATCACTCACTTTCAGGTTCATTTTGAGATTTCTCTGAGAGTATTTACCATGTCGCCATGGGCCAATAGGTCAGTTCAAGTGGACACCTGGCTCTGGCAAAGCTTTCCCCCACCCTTTCTCAACACCTTCACTTACCCCTGCCTTCTCCTCAAGCTCTTAGGAGCTCAGGCGTGATTAAATAAAGATCGGTGTATCCCCCCTTAAGGTTGGGACCACTTAGTGTTAAAAAAAAGAATGTTTGGCATATTTTTAAATGCTAAAAACGAAGCAGTGATAGCGTCATCTAAAGTAGGACGTTTTTCTGCGACCAACTTTTTGAGCTTCAAGGTAAATTGGTGAGCAAACTCAGTGGCGGTATCTCCCTGATTAGGATTATACCTATATAAGTTTTTTTTGGTTGAATAAAGTTAGGTAGCTACCAAATTCCCAAAGCAAGGCAGGCTTGAAATCATCCCATGTCTGGAAAAGCATTAGATGAGATACCATAATGTCTTGAGCTACACAACTAAGACAGTTAGTTAAGTTGTTGAGACTTTGGGTTTCAGTGGATTTCTCCATAGCACTTTCATAACAAAATAAGAAAGAGAAGATGCTCTATTAGCCTGGGACGTACTTCTCTTTGAATGAAAGTTAGTTGTGTCACTGGGGGAGTTAACGGCTGAGCAATGTGAGCTGATATTGGGGGGACGTTTTCACCAAAAGAGGAACTGAAATTGCTGGCCGTTTAGTAAGGGTAAAGGGCGTCACTTTATTTTGTATGGTGTTAAAATCCTCCAATATTGAGTATACCCAATCATGGGCAGCACAAAGGGCTAAGTTTGGTGGCAATGATAGGGGTTAACTAACAAATTTCGCTTTTGAGCTCTGTAGGCACTTCTAAAAGTTTTAATTGGTGTTGTTCAAGGGAGCTTTGTTGCTCCATCCCACGTCTCATAGCAGGTAAACTTTCCAAAAGGTTAAGGCGTTCCTAATTTAAAAAAATCTGACGCTGAATTATTAATGTTCATTTTGTTATTATTTTGATATGTTCACCATGAACTTGGGGTGTACCTGGCAGGGAGCACCAGTTTTTTCAGGATCAAGGATCTAAACCTCTTTTCCCTTTCTAATTTATAAACCAGGTGACCCAAAGCTCCTGGGTGTTGGAATACACCTTATTGCTTTTCTTAGTCAAAAAGTCTTTTACTCCAGATACTACATTTGGAGTGGTATTCCCTAAATATATTTTGGCTAATTTTTACTTAAAAAAGTCTAAAAGAGACAGTAATTTCTAGTTTGATTAGAATTTATTTATAAGTGATATCAGGAGTTTACCTGGTCCATTTCCAAGTGGTCCAAGATATGGTCTATAATTGTTACAAATTGGAAATTCTGCAGCTGACTTTATCTTCCTATTCAAATAATATTTTCTCGCCACATAGATCAGGTTTGAACCCCAATATTAGTTGTTTTGGGCGTCTAGTATTTGACTAAATTTAGCAAGTATCGTCCCCAATATTGATAAGGCTCAAAATAGTCAGTGATTATCCTCAATATTGAAAGGTCTTAAAATTCGTTGTGGATTGTCCACAATACTAGTTCCAGCTACTTTTCCAGCTCAAATTCAATTCCCGTCATCTACCTCATCCAAAAATTTAATTTGGTCAGAAATCCTGAAAGAGATACTATAGGCATATAAGTTGGTGAGTGACACACAAATCTCCTGGTGATATGACTGAAAAGTTATTCCAGGAGCAGCGAAAGGTTAAATCCTTGTATGTTTCCAAGGATAATAGACTTCCCCCAGTAGTCCTTCAGGTGACTCCAGGCTCATCCCTGTGGACACAAGTTGTTCTCCAGAAATAATACACAGCTACTAGAGGCTTAATAGAGATACCTTTTTTCTAAAGGTTAAGTCAATGGTTGGGTAAGCTTCTGTAACCCCACTTTTTGATACCATATGATGACTACTCCATCATTATAAAACTACAATGATAAGAATGTTCCTATTAGTTAGTGAAAACGAATTATCTCTTGATTAGTGAAGGAGTAATTTTTTATCAAAGATAGTAAAAGTTTTCTCATAATAGTTTAAGACGGAACCATGAAATTTTTGTATGCTAATACCAACATGTATATGGTAGTTGATTTTTGGAAGCACTATAGCAGTTGCACTAATCTACAAGGAGACTGACCCCCTTGTTAATGCACCATACGCCCTTTCACTCATAGTATTCATAGGTCCAGCCATCCCATATTTCTGTTAGTGGGCCACATCAGGAGCTATCCTCAATAGTTTTGTGAATTGACCTGATATTACATTCTCAGGAGCGCCGCTGTCAACAATGGCTCAAACTCAGACTTTTCAATATGAATATTGGATAAGCACATTGAAAATGATGCAAATCTTTGATAAATTCAAGAATGGATGGAGTGTTAGCTTAATTAATCATAGTCTTGATTTGTTCTTGAACATCAGGAAATTATGTATTCTGATTTAAAGCATCAATGCGATTTTTAAGTCCTTTTAGAGGAGATAATTGTTGATATTCCTTGTATCTCAAAAGTGATTGGTTTGGAAATTTGATTGGCATAAGGTTGTGAAAATAACACCTTATCTACTCACTATATGACTTTTCGCTGATTTCAGGTTATGGCCAACAATGTAGAGGTGTTTTTTGGCTTCTTTGATATGAGTGTGGCTTCCATCTTTCTCTATGATTATGGGACAAGTCTGGATAATAGATGGCAGGAGAGCGTCTCCCTCTACTGCCAAGTTTCTTTTTATCCGGTTTTCATCTTATTGAAAGGTTACAAGGTTTATCCCAGAATGTCATTTTAGGACAGGAGGCTGCATAATGCCCCTTGGTTTCACAGATCCAACATATTATCTTAGTTTGGTTATGGCAGTTTTTATAAAACTCCTCAGTGTTGATGAAAGCTCTCCATGGTCTAATATTAGCTTCACTGCTCAGCAGGGGATGACTGGTTTTTCATCCAAAATAGATGGGCCAGAAGTGACTTCACACCTCTTCAGGTATTTAAACATGGATGGTACACAAATTCTTTGCAAGCGCCAGCATCAAGGAGAAGTGTATCTTGGTATAATACTTTGTGACATTCTGAAGCGCGTTTTGATGTCAAAGTTCACCATGTCTTTAGCACCCAGCAGTACTTGGGCCTCATGATAAAATTGGTCAGCAAGCTTGGTGATAGTTTCTTTCTTTTATGTATGATTAGTCATAAATTCAGCATTTTGATTGGCTGTTGGGACGAGGGGATTGTTTCCAACTGTCCCTTTGTAGAAAAGTCATGGGCACCTAAAGTCCTGAGTGAAGGATACATAAAAAAAATTTTAATCAAAAGCCTTCACTCAAGAGTAAAAACTCCTTGAGTGGCTTATCCATAAAAAATCTATACTATATAAAGATGGAAATTCAAAATATGACAAAAGTTGTAATCTTTAAATTCTTTCAAACTGAAATATATAGTATATCAAGGAACCTTTCATGAAAAAAATTTTCAAGCGCTTCCAAGCCAAGATTTATATTAAATAGCAATTGGGGGATCTGAGACAGTCTGGTTACTTCTAACAAGATTTGATCACCTTTTAGATTAAGTTTGGACTCCAATATTGGGGGTTTTTGTCAAGAGACATTAGATTGCATAGATCTGGTTTTAACCGTGATATCAGGTGACATTGATAATTTTTAATTTGGGGTTTACCCTGACAATTTTTTGTCTAAATCTTTAGTTCCGGTTCAAATCTTATCAACATATTGACTTGAATCCTTATGTTGCATCAGAATCCTGACAGTGGCCATACATTTAGGATTTTAAAGACTTTTGTGGAATCCCATTTTTTGCATCAGCAAAGGTCCGATGCTCCTCAGGTAAGTAGTGAATGGTCAGATATCAACTCTGGTCATATAAACACCTACATATGGTAGTGGCTATATAAAATTTTCATCATCTCTGTGCATGGTCATTTTGACCATTTTCAATAATGACTGAAAAATGCATGCTTGTTAGTTCTATGGAGATTAACTGGATAAATTGTTGGAATGCTGGATAGAAACTACCTTATCTAGATGTCAATGGTGCATTCCTAGTGCAGGGCCCTGGGTTACTATCATGGGGTTGACCCTGTTTGGGGTTGGCGTCTCCACAGAAGATGCAAAGCAAACAACAAAGTTGAATTAAATTAGTAAGTAGATGAATTGTTTTTGAGTAGCTTCTTTTCTCAGAGATTCTTCCTTAAATAGATATGAGTGAGCAGGGAAAACACTTTGATGAGAACGCTAACATCTACCATCCTGTAGATCGCTTACAACCTGTCATTCCCAGTTGGTTTGATTCTTTTGTTCCTGAAGGTATTGTTGCTTGAATTGGTGTACTTCCATGAGTTATCTCTGAATTTCACGTAATATAGATTGCAAAATATCCAACTAACCTTGTGATCTGTATCCATGACATAAAGTTCGCAGACTTGATGTAAAATTCATTGTTTGACTGAAGTTTATTTCTGCTATCCTGTTAGAGAATCAAACTAGCATCTTATCCCTTCATTATCCTACTACATTGCTTCTTATTTTTTTCTTATTTGTTGCAACTTGAACAGGAGATGGTTGGTGGTCTTAATGTTTCCTCCCAAGTGCTGTGCAGCCACCTACATTTCCTTTTGTGTGTATTAGTTGAGTTTTTCAACAGCCTTACCCTGTTAAGTGACATCCCCCCAATAATAGTTTATGAATGACTTCTTCTCTGAATTGATTCATGCCTTGTATCCATTCAATAGTGACTCCTTGTTTGACCATGGCTAGATATCTTATCACTTAAAAAGTTCTAATTTAATTGTTTGTTAAGTTAAATAGTTGTGTAATCTGCATACTAAGATTATAGCTATTATTCACTCACTGAAGGACACTCTGTAAACTGAAAAATGGTTGCCTACTCAAGTCCTGCAGTATTTCCACATTTTTCTGATTTTGTTGAGCACTTCCATAATCAAGGTGTGTTGACAAAAGATGGCCAATTGAGAAATTCTGTTCCATGGGTTGTCAATACCCAGTAACTTTTCCCCATATGGGCTAAATTACTAGCTTTCTGTTATATTAGCCTATTTCTATAAGATCAAAAAATGCTTATATTGCTGAATGAGCTGCTCCTGATTTTGCTGACAATTAAATAAGGCGGATACTAGATCAGATTGCAAATACTAAAGAGATGGATTAATTGAAGAACATGTCCCCTATCTTTCTCAGCTGCTAGCGTGTTGAACATTTAAGTCATAAAGCTCTCAAACTGAGGATAATATTTCTATCCATCTTCCTCTAGTGCCATTCAATTAGAAGTAGGAGGGTAAACCTTGAAGACTGAATAGTTTGCTCTCACCATATCCTCCTTTCTGAGTTATGTCCAATGTATGGTTTATAAATTTTTCTTTTCTACTACTAAAGCCCTTTGATTGATCACCACTTGTGCAGCAATAAAACCCTTTTTGTCATGGACCCAGTTAAGAAAGATTAGATTGGGCTTTCCATCAGGGTGTGTAAACACCCAGTGGAGAGCCCAGAACGCCAAGAGTACAGCGGTCTGAAAACTTGGAGTAGCAGTGTTCTAGTGTGGACTTGAGGAAAGCAAAAGTTCAGCAACAAACCAAAGGCCCCAAAGCAAACCAAATTGTCGTGATGAGTGCAACTGCAAGTCTTGAGGGGGCAGCCCCCAATGTAACGGGCGGGTTCATGCCAATATGCAACAAATGAATAGGCAGTAAGAGCCATGTTACTGACCATACTAGGGACAGGCCTGCAGAAGCCCATCCCCAAACCCAACTGCCATGCCTCATCATTGCCATGTATTCTCATACCACTGTTCCCACGACGCTGCACATCAACAGCAAATTCTGGGACCAGAAAAGGGCTTAGAATGACGCCAACGCCACACCAAGCTCACTGGTTGAGCTCATAATTCTGATCCAATCTGCTTAATAATTTTTATAAAAATTGATATTTTCTTTTGAGAAAGCAAATTATTCTTTATTTGATATTCGTTTTTCCTCATATAATTTCAAAAGTGAACTTTGGAATGGGCACATGCGCCATATAAAGGCAGCGCTTCAGGGACCTCACCTGAGCTATTGATTAGGCTTGCACAAACCTAATCTACAACTCAGGCGAGTCACAACCCAGCGTCTAAAACAAACAAACCAAAAATGCTTTTAAGTGATCTGACTAAGATTCAGAAAATACAAATCTGAGTCAGAATGTAATTAATGAGATAAACTCGTCCATTACACCCAAATGTGGGGGATGCATGGAGGATAACAATTTTTCATGGTTTCACAGTTGTAGGCCTTTTTGTTTAAAGAGATAGGGTTTTGGGTCTACAAAGGGCAGTTCAAGGTCCGCTTTAAAATCAGCAGTGGGATCATGGTGAAAAGGGGGCCCATACAGAACGTCAGGGCTGAGCTTTCCCTGAATGGGGCGCTCCAGGCCTCTCAGGTGAGCAAAATCTTTAATGGGTGGGTTGGGTGGGGTTCCTGACTCCGTGGACAATGGAACCAAGGGCTCTGGCACTGCCCTACCAGAGAGCGTTTTCTGGGAAACCAATGGCGGAATGGACCACTGGATTCATAATAGACCAGCGTGTGATAGTGGCAGGTAAGGCAGATGTGTCGTCCAGAGCAAACTGATTTACAAGATTTACAATGCACCACTGGATTGTGGGGTCAATTGACCAAAGATCCAGTCAATGAGCTATAGGTGGAGGATCTGGTCAATGGCATGCTTCTCCAGATTGATTAGCAGAATTTTTAAATACATAAAAAGAGCATATGGGGCTATGACAAGCTGAACATGAGTATTGGGGTTTATTTTAACAACTTGGTGAGAAAGTAACAAAAGAATGAACCAAGAACAGTTCCTGAATAGGGCTGTTGCCTTGAAATTTGGGGCAGCATTGGGGAGAGGCATCCAAGGATTGGATTTTGGAATTCATGAGTAGAAAAAGATTGACTGGGGGTTGGGCCAGGGAGTTTGCTACCCTCATAAAACTTAGAAACTTCAACAAAAATTTTCCTAATTTTTTGGTCCAACCCAGGTTGCCAGTGCCAATCCAGGACCTAACCATCTGAATTGGGCTAGCTCTGCATCCTGACCTTCACAATTTCATAGTGGAGGTTTGGGAAGATTGCGCTGTATCACTGGCTGATCAGCCAGATGTGCAAGTTGGAGCTCAAATTGCTTTTCTATCTTGGGCAGACCCAACCATCTCCCCCAACCCTGGATTTGTAGACTGGGCCTCGAGGTCATCACAGGAAGTTTTTTCTAAATTTTGGAAAAAGTTTCCAGGGGGTGAGGAGTTCCAGGGCCTGACTGTGGTCCTGTCTTTCACAACCTCTCTACAAACCCCCTCAATCAACCCTAACAGGGTTGAGGAGGGGAAAGAGGTGGGAACAGGATATCCTTGGGGGGTAGAGCAGTCACCCAGCGCTCATCTATCACGTGCAACAAATCTCTCAATTGTGATAGGGGGTCCGCTTAGGCCTTGGGATACCTTTCTGTCCTAAAGAGATGCTGTTCCCTGTCCAGGCGCAGGGGTAGGGCTCCATGACTTACACCTTGATGCGCTAAATGCACAGGTTCAGTTGGATATAACCAACTTCTCAACCTACTGTATAGAAATCTAGAGCGTTAAGTTAACTCAGCTTTGTAATAGACAATCTACTTCCAAAGATCTTAACAAGTTAATATAACTTGACAGTCAATAAAACTCTATTTAGAGTAATTGAGTAATAATATAATCAACCTTCACTAAAGATTTACTAGATCTCTCGTGATAAAGTTTATCAAATATAATAAGTGTTGGGACGTGGGGATGAAATCCAAACATCCAGGAAAAATTTAGGGCAACCAAAGCCCCTAGCGTAAAGATTTTTAACTATAATGAAACTTAATTTACAATTAATGGTTAAATCTCTTTAATTGACGAATATCTTTTAAGTTTTGCTATATAATAGCGGCAACCAAAAGTATTGCAAAAAAAGTAATTAAAGCTATTTTCTGAGCTCATTATTTAGGAAAATTCAGGTATTTAACGTCAGGGTAATTGCTATGAGCTTCCTCTCAAAGATCTATACTGTTCGCTGTTCAGATTTTCTGCAGCAATCTGGTATTTATCAAAGTAGTAAAAATTTACTGTTTGAATCTGGTATTGACTCCATCATCAAGAGTATTTGTCTCTAAAGTTAGAGGATGATCCCCAAAAGTGGCATCATTTGATCCTTTGGACTAGATTTAAATCTTGCTGTCAGAGGTAATTAAACTTTCATTCTGGGATAAATCCCAATATCGCCCCCTTCTAGAACTTGGCATATGAATAAAGGGTAGTAAATGTTTAGTATGTACTTAATTTATCACCATTCCCTGGGTGACCTTGAGAATTGGGTGTTTATTTCTTATTTTTAACTGACTTTGTATGGTCTTGACCAATTTGAACATAATTTGTTGTCTCTTCTGCTTCGATGATGATGATAAAAAAGGACCAAATCACCCGCCTGAAAGGTATGCAATAGAACTTGTTTAATACTAAACAAAGTTTTCTCTCTGGAGGTGGTAGCAGACACTTTTTCCAAAGCCAACTTTGAAGATAATTGATTTCATTAGTAATAACTCTTATAGTAACATCAGGGACTTCAGGGGTGGCTTGATCTAACATGTACTGCACTTTAGAGGTTAATTGGGGATCCCTTCCCTAGAAGGCTTGGAAGGGGACATTCCAGTAATCCATTGGTAACTAATTTAGTAGGTTTCAATTGCACTGCGTAATACTATAGCTAATGTAAAGGTTTGGTCAAGGCCGTTTTTGAAGGGTTGAGGTCAATGTAGTGTTCACTTGCTCTACCATCTTATTAATTCCAGGATGGTAAGGGGTGGAGAACACTTGATGGTCCCCATTAACTTGGTTAATTATCACATTAGCAATAACTAAAATTTTTTCCCAATATCAGATATTATTATGGTAGGACACCCATGTTGGGGGATGACATGATCATATAGAAATGTAGCAGTAGTTTTTGCCAAAGCTGAGGGAAGGTTATTTATACAATCCATTTTGTTAGATGATTGACGGCCAGTATGAGGAATCAATGTCCATTAGATGCTCGTGATGAGGACCCACAACGTCAATAATAACCATATGGAATTGTCTATAAGGAGGAACCGCTGGATGTTGGAGGTGAGACATATGGCCATCTTGGCTATACACACTAAGTAATACTCAAGTACATTGTAGTTGAGGGGAATCCTCTCCCAGTAGCACTAGGTTTTAAGCCATTATTAGATTTACTGAATCTCTCTGTGGCTAATTTTCAGATAAATATTAAAACAACACTCATGCTATCATAGGGTCAGGTTTATGGTAACCATTAATTGATAATAGTTGTAGTGGTAACCATCACAGTTGTATATGTTTGCTAACTTTTATTTAACAACTTCTAGATTGTGAGTGCCACATCTTTCCACAGTTGAGTTTTGCTTAGGAGAGAATAGAGTTGAATTTACTTGGGGTTAGTCAGGATTAGAGTAGGTAAATTAGACAAATAATCCGCTTTTTGATAAATTGTGTTAATGAAAGATGATAGAGAATCTGCAGTTTTGGAGCCTCAAATCACATCATGCCAATCGCCCGTTAGGAACTTTTATATGCTGGAGCCATCATAACGAGGCATGATCAGAAATTATATTGAAGTACCCATATAAATAGTGCCAAAAATGTTTGATGGCTAGTAAAACTTACATGCATTTTTATTCAGATACTAAGCTTTGCGTTCATCTTTGGATTAGTTTTTAGTATGCGATGGGATGGTCCACTAAATCTTTATTGTGTTGAGATAAAATAGCTCCTATAGCAATATCACTAGCATCAGTAAGAAGGAAAAAACGGTTTGTCAAAGTTTGGGCGTATAAGAACAGGAGAGTGGGTAAGAGCTACACTTGGTAGATTGAAGGATGCTGCTGCTCTTCTTTTCATTTTATAATAAAACTATTTTCTTTAACAAATAACCTAAGGACTCTGATGTATCTTTAAATTGAGGAGGATTTAACAGTAATACCTGACCATTCCTGAAAACTTGCACATATCAAAGGGACTTAGGCGGTGACATCTGGAGAAGGCTGTAACTTTGTTGTCCAACAGGGATATTCATTAATAATTTTTTGTCCCAGAAATCTATTTTATTCTGACAGAAAAAATATTTAAAGGTCTAATTTTAGTGAGGCTTGTCATATTCTCTGGAAGACCTTTTTAAGGTAATCTAGGTGGGCTGTTAAATTTTGCAAAAAAAATGGTTATGCCATCAAGAATACTGATATGCAAGATCATTTTTAGTTCATACTAATCCATCCATCGCACTTTGGAAAGTGGCAGAAACGTTGCAAAGCCTTTGGCATCCAGGATGGTTTAACAGCTCTTCACTATAGATAAGGGCAAATTTTTGTAATGTTCAGGGTATAAGTTAATCTGCTAATAACTGCTAATAAGATCCATTGCCAAAAAGCATTTTAGTCCTTGCATTAGATTAAAGAATCATTCATGCGTGATAAGGTTTAACTTTTTCTTCCAAGTAATGGAGTTTAATTGACAGTAAGCTACGAAAACTTATTGCCATTAATTTTTTATAGATTATTAGTAAAGGGGAAGCATTGGGCGTTTGTATGGTACAAGTAGCCCATCCTCTAGTAGTTATCTAACTCAAGAGACAATTGAGCCTTTTCTACTTTAGACTTTCAATAAGACTGAGCTTTATATGGGTGTCAGACAATAACAAGTCCAACCTTGTAATAAGAGTGCTTTGGTTTAAAGAAAGATAAAATCAGCCAAAAGACCCTGGCTGATTTCGGTGGAAGCCATCAAATTAGGGCAATTCTATTCCTTCAACTTCTTGGAAAAATTGTCCTTTTCTTAGTAGTCACCTTGTGCCAAACCTGCAACCAAATATGGGAAGTCTTGCTGAGGCTCCTCTCCAACCCCTCAACAATTCAGTTAAATACCCTATGTGGAGACCACCCTCTTTTATATGAATGGAGGGGGTTCTGCAAGGTGCAAAATTTTCTCATTCATTGATTAGTACAAAGATGTAAACTTGTTGCATCACAGATTTATCTTACCTGCAATTGATCTTCCATTGGCCATTATGCTTAAGCAATGTGAGTCTCAAGAGCTTTGAAAGGCCACAACTTTAATATTCCTTAATTCAGCTATTCCCAACCCAATCTGAATTTTGTATTGATTTTTCTTCAAACCTCAATATAGTTTAACTACTAAGCGGCAAGATATTGAGAGGATTTTCTTTTAACTGTCCTCACAACATTTGATAAAATATATGTAAAAATCTAACTTTTTAATTATTAGTGCTATATATTAATTTCTAATATGTGGTCTGCAAAAATTTCTTGAGTCAATTATTTCATCAGTAGAGAGTACTACTTCACCTGCAAAAATATTGTTGGAATTTAGGTGCAAAACGCACCTGCAATAACAATAATATCCTTGTCAGAATTTTAATCAGATGGAATCCTCCAATGATTTAGCAGTATATAAAAGAATATGTCCAATCCTTTTATTTTGCTTATTTACTAAGTATTCATGGCTGTTTCTATGATTGCTTGTTAGTTGCTCCCTAATTGGGTTGAGACAAATTAGTATTCCGTTAAGTTGGGAAGTTAGGTTTGAGTGGGGCCAATTGGTGGCCCCAAATTAGTATAAGGTCCACCAGCAACTTTTAGCTAAGGATGATCCAATTAGTTGATTTATTTTATGTCAGTAAATCCTAGTTTGACGCCAACTGCCAATATTGGCCAGCTATGGGATTTTCTGGCAGAAATCTGACATATTTGTTACAAATGTCTAATAATCCTAGTTCAAAGCTGACTGGTATTTGTGACTTATTGTGGGATTTTCCAGCGGAAAGCCGTTGTATTTGTTATCAATTATTTGACTATGATTTTGCTTTCCCAAATTAAAGTACTGGTAACTTATGACAATGATGCTCCAATTGCATTAATTATTTAATGATAGCAGATACTGAAAATCCTGAGTATGTGGTGGCCGAGGTTTTTTCCAGCATCTCATATTCATTAAATCAACTATCGCCTAAGAAAGGCGATTCCCAAATTATAGACTAGAAGAGTCAAAATGTGCCATTAGCAAGAAGCAGAGATATTCTGAATTAAGCAAGTGGCAAAGAGTTTTTGGCATATTTATTAAGCAACACAAAGGTCAAATCCTAATTTAATATTTAATTATATAAGTAATTTATTCAGCACCCCAGCGACTGAATGCTGAGGATGAGTCATAACTAATATTTGGTCATTTGGAAGGATAGGGAGAGAGGGTCAACGCCAGGAAGAGATTAAGCGCAGCGGGAAGAAGAGAGAGTGCTTGTCTGGAAGAACCAGCAATGAGATGATAGGTCAGCAGTCAGCACTTAGCCCTTTTGTAAATATAAATACCTGGCACTTCTCTTTCAATAAACATCTCCCTTTGCCTATTCTCCTTTTTGATTTAGGTTTATGTTTATACTTGTTGGCTGGTTTTTAGGCTGAGGGATTCCCAAATGGCATGGGGGACACGCCAAGGGGTCAGCTGGCGCTTCTGGTCCCATGACTAAGGCAAAAATGGCAAGGGCCAACCAGTCTTCATACTGGTTGGCCTGCTAACTAGCATAAACCACATTTTTTGGAAAAACAATTTTCTGAAAAGCCTAAAATCCAACGATGGTGGATGATCTTCGTTTTTACTTGATGTATTACTCCAGACATTTTTCTATAATCGCCAGGTCCCTTAAGAGAAGACACTTACATATTTTTTAAGTATTCTACATCTTGGAATTGGTTGGGGTAAGGGTGTCACTAATTATACTCTTGACTAGGGTATGATATTGGGAAATCAATCCTTAATTCTTGTAAAGCGTTAAAACTTCTTATATCTGTGATATATTTATTAAGACAGAGTTTTACATAAATGATGACATATGCCAAGTGAATTAGAGAGCCTAATAAGTTAAATTTCTCAATAAAATGAAAATGAATTTTGTAGGCAGAGTCTAAGATCCTGGGCAGGTTAAAGCTTCCTTCATAGAAGGGTTAGGGTGTAGATATAATTCTAAAACATGATTACAAGGAATGTGAATTTTAACCCAGGAGCCAATACCATTACTTGAGAACCTGGAGGTAAACTAAAGGAATGGGGGATAGCGAAGTAGTTTTTCTTAGCATCCACTGTTTTGAGGGCAACATAGTTTTAGGTCCCAAAATCTAGTATTCTAACTAAAGATAGAGGTGGGATACATAGTAAGGTTAGTTTCTTTTGGCCCCCTTATTTTTTTAACTGGAGATTGAATACTAGTGGTATCAATATCCCAGAAATGAGAGGTATTGTTCCTTATGATTAATTAACCACTTAAATTCTAGCATTAGTCAGACTCTGATGAACAATTCAAGTTACTTTATTCTAAGGTGATAGCGGGGAAGTAATCAGAAGCTTCTAAATAGTAGGGGTATATCAGAGTATGCTCCAATCACTTTAATAGGCTGAGCTCCAATGGTACTATATTCAGCCCCATGGATTAGGTCAGGAGCCAAATTTAATTTTGTATAAGTCAAGAAATTATAACGCCAACTGGGGATCTGGTGTCAATTTAAACCAAAATTTTACCTTTATGGATGACTACTTCCACCATACAACTGAGGATCAAAACTGGGAATTAAGACTAGGAGATAGTCAGTAGGTACTTGCAGTAAGGCTATCTGAGGTTTTTTGTCTAGGCCAGGATCAGGGTTTTTCAAGTTGCTTTAAATTTTGTTAGTTAATGCCTGGCTTTCACTAGTGGAGCTTACTGCAAGGATTTGTTTTGGTAACTTTCCAATTTTAGACATAATCAAGCTTAAGCTCTTTTTCTTGCCTTGAATGGAAGGAGGTACATGGAATTAAAAAGAGGCTGCTAATACAAAGCAGCTGGAAGTGCTAGGCATAGAACTAAAAATTTGAGGCACTTGGGTTTCGTCATCAAAGGTAGCCTTTTTTATATAAGCTGACTAATCTTTTGCTTCTTTTTTTCAGGGGGAAGTTGGCAGCAATTGTCCATAGTGTGGTTTATATGCTTGCAATACTTGCAGTACAGGCCGAGGACAAAAAATTTGGGGTGAATTACAACTAAAACTTGAAACTTATGATTTAAGGTAGGACGAGGAGGCCCAGCAGTTTAAAACAGATTAGAATGAATTTCCGTAAAAGCTTTCATAATATGCAGGAGGGATGTAAGGTTGGGCTTCACTGCCTTGAGGTATAGCTGGATGTTGGGCATGGTTTTGAATCTTAATAAAGATGCAGTAATAGCACCATCCAAGATGAGCCAATTTCTTGAAACTATAGTTTGGCATCATGATTAAACCTTTGGCGAACTCGGTGATTTTTTTCTTTCCAATTGAGGCCCATCTTCATAAACGTCTGTTTTTGGTTGGCTATAGTTATATCACTCCCAAGTTCCTGGGGTAGATCAGTCTTTGCATTTTTCTAAGTGCGACAGGTTATTAGATGGTGTACATTATATCCTGCACTACTTGGCTGAGGCATTTAAATAAGTGCTTGAGCCGCTGGTAGTTGGTACCTTTCTCCATTTCACTCTTATAGCAGTACAAGAAGTAGAAAACACTATATTTCCACAGGGATCTATGTCCTTAAAGGAGGACTTGAATAAGATACTTGGAGGGGTTATGGAGTATTTGAATAGACACAGGAGGTACACATTCAGCTAAGGAGGAAGAAGTATCTTGATAATAAACTCAAGGACTAAGGGCATCTATTTGACTATGAAAGTTGTTCATGTCATCAGTAACCAAAATGATTTTTTGTGGGAAACACAAAGATCCGTTTTAGTGGCAAAGAGATAGGCCAACTGCTTTAATGATCTTATTAACTGGCAATTGTGTCCTGAAGCTAGAGTTGGTGCTGTTTGGTGGCAAGAATTTGCAGTACTAACCTCTTTATTGAGGAGGGTAGTGCATCCAAATTTCAAGCTGACCATGAAAGGCTCCTTGGGAAACTTCAATATTTATAGGTACCAAAACTGAGTATGTTCCCCTCACTGTGCTACGCATCCTAATTTAACATCAATAAGTTGTATTTGCTGATGTAACAAGTTAGATCTGTCCTCCAGGATTTCTGGACCCAGTACTAAGCCCAAGAGACCCACGACCCAGGGAATCCAGGTTGACCTGGCATTCCAGCGCGTCTAGGCACTCCAAGAGTTCAGAGGTGGTACTAGGGCCAGGTATCCAGGGCTTCCAGGAGGCTTGTCCTCACCCAGCATACCTGGAGGTCTAGTGGACGAGCGTTGTCCTGAGTATCTCTGGTATCATAAACTAACTCCTTGATGTAATGGAGGAAATCATCCATGAAATCTCTTAAGTTGTTAATTTGGGTTTTTACTTCTGTGGTACTAACCCTAATTTGTTTGTAGATGATGATTTACAGATCTCTGAGATGGCTAAATAGCTAAGAACAGAAAAATCTCATTATTCTTTCGTCAAATGGGTTAACAATACTTGCATATTGTTGATGAGTTGCCAATTCTATAGAATGGCGCTTCATTTCTCACCACTATAGAGGGAAGCAGAAAGGTAAACTGGAGGATCTGAGTGTTCTTGGTTTTCAATAGATGATGCAGAGTGATTCTTGGTGATGAAATCTGGCTACTTGTAACGGATGATACAGGGTAGTTGACAAATTGCGGAGTTAGCACTCAAAAACTGCTTATACTTTACCTTTTCACCACCATGAGTTATAGAGCATAATCCTATTTTAGGGTCAGTACACTGAGTGTTCATCTTCTATTTTATCTTCCACCTGGGACAAAGGCACCATATAAGAGGATTTTGAGTGCTTTCATGAAGTTTGAGACTTGTAATTGTTAATGCTCCATGGAAGGGTGGGGAGGTCCACCTCCAAAGATGTGTGTAATAAAACTTTACATTATGCAATGAGTTCTCCATTTGCATTAGAAGCCTAATCACTTAGGATGGCAATTTCACTGTAGGAAGAGTTATTTGTTGCCAAGTCACTATCATTCATTTCAGTTGATGAGTTTTGTGGAGACTTGAGGAAGCCTGGCAGGGAGCAACAGCTTTTTCAGCATATGGGGGATGATATTCAGATGTCCAGGAAAATTTCAGGACTGTTAAAGACCATGGCGTAATATTTTTAATATGATGAAATTTAATCAACAATTAAGGGTATAAGCTCTTAATTGACAAATATCCTTGAAGTTTATTTATAATTAGAAGCAACCAAATATTTTTTAAAAAGAACGTAATTTAGTTTATTTGCTGAACTCTATATCTAGGGAAAAGCAGGTATTAAACGTCAGGGAAAATTGCTATGAGCTTCCATGCCAAGGTCTATACTTTTGCTGCTCAGATTTTCTGCAGAAATTTGTTAATTTTTCAAAGTAGTTTAATTCAATCATATAGTTTGGGTTAGACTCCACATCAGGTATCTCAATTCTTTAGTTTGAGTTTGATCCCTGAGAGCAGTATTATCAATCTTTTGAATTAGATTTAAATCCCGCCATCAGAGGTGAATGAACTATCCGTTTAAGCTGAAATCCTGTCATTTAGTTTAGCAATTATTAAGGTAAGTTGAAAAACATTATAAGAAATTGAATAATGAGCCATCCAGTCATATACAATGGATACCAGTTATAGAAAATACAAGATCAGTAGTTGGGATTATAAAAACTCTCTTTCTTCATGATGTGACTTTCTGAGCAAATTATATGAAAACAAGAAAGTAAATTTCAATCACCCGCTGTAGTTTCACTCTGATGTCCTTAGCTTCTCTGCCAGCTGCTCCGGTGTGGAGCAGCGGTGAAACTCCCCCCACCATTTTCCGTCCAGCAGGAAAATGCGCTCAGACTGGTTTTTCCAGTCATACCAAACCCCTGGGATGATTTGTCCCTCACAAGGATCTTGACGCTCACTCTACTTACCCAAGCGGTACCTTGCTGCCCCCTGGTGCTCCCCTGGAGCAACATGCGTTTCAGCCTAAGGGTCAACTATGGGAAACTCTTTCCTTACCATGACCAAGCCATAATCAAAATGGTCAGGCGGTTATGACCCCCGCCAGATTTATAGATTTCTGCCTTTATAAGGGTATTTCAATCTTGGCTTCACCTGTAATGTCAATATCACCACTGCGGCAACTGTGCCCCTGGTTTTCCAGGGTATCCCTCTCCCACAATTTGGACCCAGCTCCCAGTGGATACCACTTTGGTGGTCCAGTTTGCTGCTTTGCCCATCCACCTCCCCCCTGCGGTGCTCCACCAGGAGCTGCTGGACAGTTTGGCATCCTATGGCTCCAACCCCATCTCACAATTTGTGGTCCCAAATGGAGCCACATGACTCGCTGGGCCTCAGGCATATGCCACAATCAGCCCTGAATTTAGTAAAATCGCTATGTTAATTCCCCTAGCGCCATCATTCCTTCTGCCCCTGATCGTCCTTTTTGGGCCTGCGTCAAGGGCGGGAGGACGATCAACCCATCCTTTTTGAGTTGGACCACTCAAAACGCAAGTGCCCCTCCTTAGCTAATTCTGACAGCTCGGATTTTTCATCCACCAACCTCCAATCTGTCACTCACCCCGCACCAGTTCCAGTATAGGGTACAATCCTACCTCCCTCTCCCCCAAAACCTGATGCTGCAGCTGCACCTGCAGCCACCAATCAGCCTCCTTCTCACCCCAGTGCCACACACAATTCCTCCAATCAAGCACCAGCTTGGACCCCAGTTCAATCCCAGCTTCCTTCAATGAATCAACCAAACCTCAACAATACACCGATTCCCCAATTCAATTCAACCAGAACCCATTGGAGTTATTGGATGAAATTGACAAATTAGGTAATCTTATTGAAGAATCATCTCCGCAAATTGAGTGGTTTGTTAATGAAGAATGGGACGCCAAGTACCCCCTCATTTATATAACCCACATCCAAATACTGAATCGTTTTGTAGTGACCACCAGCTTGCAGTCAAAGCAGTGCCACACCAGATCGTCAACCCCTCCGCAAAGCTGTTGCCAATTCAGTGGCGATGCTCACAGGAGGTATTCCCCCTCCTGTTATCCCCTCAACCCTCACCCCAAAAAGTAAAATTACAGTGAATCAATTGCTCAAAAATGTTAACGACGCTATCCAGAACGTGGTAACTGTAGCATGGCATCCTAAAGCTAAGATTAGCCAAACAATATTGCAACGTTCATTTAACTCCCAGATGGCCACATTAAAGCTGAAAAAGCTTTAGCTGAATAGATCAGAGTCATTTCTTAGCTGGAAATTTCTATGAAATACTAATCACTAGTGATATTGAAACACGCCGCCAATGTCCTTGCTCTCCGCCTTGACATGTACCCTACTCTGGGATAAGGAAGCTGATGCCAAAGTTGAGCCCCTCAATCCCTCCTCACCTTCCGCCATGGTTGGATAAGCGGTTTCTGCTGCTCAGCAGGTTGGTTATATTTGTTTGGTGTGTTTTATTCAATTAGCTCATTTTGGGCGTTTTTTTGAATTGATTAGTTACGTTAGTTTTCAGTTTTTGGTAATGTCCATCCCCTGGTTGGCTTACCTCAAATAAATTATCAGGATTTGGGATTATATAACAATTTTAAACTACAAAATAGTTAATCAATTTGACAATTATGCAACAGCAATAAATAAACTGGACAAAATATAAAAGCGTACTGTGTTTACTTAGTCTGGGCAAAGTTTCAAGTCTTTAAAGGGTCACGCCTTTTTTCAGGATATTTTGCCCCTTGAACAGCAAGATCTTTTTTAATCTTGATGGAGCTTTGTCATAAGTTTTCAAAGGTATTGGGCCCTTTGTACTCACTAAGAAGGTTTCATAATTGTTTAGACACTTTGTACCCTTTGAGGTATAGGTCCTGTTAGAATTTGAGATAATATAAGTATTGAGTTTTAAACATCGATGAATCCCCCCCTTGGGTTGGGACCATCTAGTACTAAAAAAAATAAGTATTGAGTTTCATGATCCTGAATATAACATTGATGAGAAAACTATCAAACCCTCTAAATAAGAACTGGCCACCAAAGGCGCGCGTGTGAAATTTGATCAGGATTTATCATGCACACAGGAACCATTAGAGATACCATCTGGATTGACTCCTCACCTTATTGCGCCATGAAAAGGATGACTCTGATTTATGATGTTATTTTGGCTTTGCTGATGGAGAACAATGGAGGCTCAACTGGGCAGTCAATCTGGAATGACTTGTAAGATCCTGGTCATAGGGAACCATGAAGTCTTCTTGGTAACGCATCCTGACTCACTATATAAATGTCAAATCCTTTTATTATTAAATTAATTTTTAGACCATCTTCTTTATCTTTTTTAACTGCTCCACTAGTTTTACAGCTTTACATCCATTAGAACTTTTGTTTACAGTCTAGAGAACTAACAAGCCAACATAAGTGGTGCCACTATGGGTGCACTCTGAGCTGTATAGTGAAAACTTCAAATACAAGAAATGGAGAACATATCAAACCAAGTTAATTAAATCACCAATTGGTCAAGAAGTGCAACCCAATGGATCAACAAATCTCAATATGGAGGTACTTCTTTGCAGCCTGAAAGCTTGTAAATTTTAGGACACTTTTTGAGATCACCCTACCCTCAGTTGATCACGCTCAGTATCAACTTCATCATGAAAACATAAATGAAGATTCTTCAGCAATTACTGAATGGTATACACTCTGTGGGAGGCCATTCTAGTCATTCCTGAGCCACAAACATACCTATTTCAATACAAGATCTATATTTTACAGCTCTAATGCCATAAGGAGAGCTATCTGGCAGAAACTAAATGTTATCTTAGAGTCTTATTTATCCGGACATGCATCATATCCTACAAGTGGTAGGACTAATTCATCATAAAGTAGCTCTTCAGTTAGGACTTACCCAAACCCTGCAAGTAAAATTGCAAATTTCTACAACGCAGCCTCCTTGTTTGTGACAACTGGAAGGCCATTGTGAACAATAGCCAATTAATTAATAAATCTTGGGTTCATCTTGCTATGCTGATGATGTTAACTCAAGTTACTTTGAAGCCCAATTTTCCCAAAATATGCTACTCCTCAATTCCTACTGGAGTCAACTCCTTAACCAAAAATGAGGCTCTTCTCCAATTGCTACAATATCATCATTAAAAATTAGCCTTACGTAATAGCGCCCCCAGGACTGAGGGGTCAAAAGGGCCTAGATGGCCAAAAGATTCCGCAGACCCTAGGGGCCATCTGATTCTTTGATTCTAACCCCCAACGACTTAAGCGAATTGTGGAAACAAGATTTCCAAACTGCACATGCAGCCCTATAAAATCAGATAATAATGTAATCAATAATGTAAGATTTGTCTGGTTGGGGTCCCCTTGATCCCATAGTCTTACTTATTGCCCTGTCAGATGAGATGAACAAATTCACCGCATTTTTAGCTCAATGACGAGCATATCTCTCAACTTGAAAAATTGCTGCTAAATGGACAACTGTCTGCTGCATTTCTGAACGTTATGGAAGGTCATCTATTAATACAATATAACTAATGGGGCTTTGGTGGAGCCACCAAGACAAGTAAGGCCAAAAGTTAGATTAAAAGCTTTTTCATTTAAAAGAGCACTTGAAAGAAATGAGCCCAAAAGCCTGAGAATTTCAAGATGAGGTTCTCTTAAAATTTAAAGTGCTTAACCATTGAACGTCAGGAAAATAAGCGCAGGACATAAGGAGGGAAACTCACCAAAGAGTTGGCAAAATTCTGGCTGCGCCATCAAGGTTTAAATTCATGAACTTAATAATGCTAATGATGTGAGGCCAAGAGATCAAGCACCGCACAACAAAGAGTGAGTTTCACTAAACTTTAAAAAGGTAAGTGTTTGTGAGGAGCAATCCTCCCACCCCCAACTTCAGCTAATTCTGGCGCTGCTTACAAAGCAGCAGCCAATCAAAATTTAAAAAAAAAATAAAAAAATCGTCATTATTATGGAATTCTGAGCTGATGGCTGAGACATTTTTGGCTGAGCTGCCATGGTTACCTGTTTTCAACCAATCGGGATATGCCACTACACTGGCTCTGGTGGCTGGCCCAGCATTAGCCAATTTAAATCTATTTGAAGCGCTCAAATGGATTGATGAGACGGATCAGCCTTATAATGTTAAGACAAATTCACCTTGGAGAAGTTTTTTTAAATTCACCCAATTTGTGCCCCGGCCATTTTAGATCTAAAAATGGTTTCCTTAATTAAAAAATATTAACAAAATGGCGGTAGAAGCAGCAGCTGTTCCCACCAACACCCTCCTCCGCCAACATTTTCATGGGGCAATGGAACCTCTTGTTGAGGGTATTCCCATCCCAAATTTTATCCATGATTTTGATGAGGATGCAAGATATAAAATTGATGAGCTCACTTTAGGTGAAAGATGTGCCTGTATTGATGCAGCAAAAACTTTTCTTTTCAACCCAAATTATTCACAAACCCGCCAGTGCATCAAGTCTTTCAAATGTGTGCCAGCTCTCATCACTTTTGCTAAGCATTAACTTGTTCAATACGTTGAGGCGATGGACTACACTGGTCTCCTTAATGAAGAAAACCCCCAATTATGCCTCATTATGCCACATGCTGCTGATGCCCCAAACCCTATATTGTCTGCTATGGTCTGCCAGCTAAAGCAGGCGCCGGAAAAAAGCTTCCTCAAAGCATCATCACCTTCTAATATGGCTTCCTAGGCTGATAACTAGGGGCTATATTAGGAATTTCTTATTTTCTAATAATCCGTTTATTTGGCTCATTTGCAAATAAAGATGTGTGGTGGCTCTCCTTTTGGGTTGGGCACCAATAGTGCTAAAAAAAATAAAAGGTAAGTGTTAAAAAATAAATTAAATTTTAAAAATGCAAATTCCATGATTGACTTGAGTCTGTTTATTGACAGCTTAAGTTTTGAGACCCGCTTGAGTGATTGTGAAAACCTGCTTCTTTTCCAACTTTCTGATATATAAAATATAAAGGAACAATTAGTCATCAAAGCCTCCGTTGCCTCTATAAACTGACACTGAGAAGAAGTTTAAGAGGATTTGGAAGGATTATGACGACTATTTGAATCAACATGTCTCTTGATGCTAACAGAAAAGAGATTTCTGAGCCATCATATGTCCCTGCTATCAAATCTATCTCAACCATATTGTGATAAACTTTAAACCTAGCTTTGAGGAAGGATATATTCTGAGTCAAGAGAGCATTGCCTCCTTTTTATATGCTTATGAGAGTTAAATGGAAAAAGCCATGTACCATCAGAAAGTGAGCATATTCACTCTTGTTTAAACAGTACATCCTGTGAGACAATGACTCCTCATATAAAAGATTGCCAAATCTGGGAACAAATTTGTATGATCCTAGTTTAGAAGTTTGGTAATAACCAAACCCTGTAAAGCCAGAAGAAGGCGTTCATGTATATCTGTTTGAAAATAGGAGAAAGTCAAATTGAGCTTGCCAGTTAGCTCTGTGCTTAAGCACAGCCTTTGATTACCAAAATCAAATTTACGCTAAATGATACTATAAGCGCTGTGATCTCCACCTTAGGATCTTATCCTGAAGTCCAACTACATATGATAAGGCTTGTGAGTGAATTCACCTGTATTTTAGAAATCAAAGAATATTATAATGAGATTCTAGCGCCAACCTATAGTCTGAAGCCCTCTGCTTAAGCCTCTCTTGGCCATCCTTATATCTAAACTGTCAAGGATCAGAAGAACCAGAAACTTCGATGTAATTATTGTAACGAGTTTTTCCATAACGCCAAGGACTGTTGGATGAGACTTGCTGAGGAGGCAGGAAAATGGCAGTCATCGTGAAGAATGAGGCGCTCCATACTGACATCCCTGTACTCTTTAAGAACCCTTGATGACATCTTCCAAATCTGATGCTGATTTACCTATGGGGTACAAATTGTACTAGGTGATTATAAAGAGCCCAATGCTGCTTACTCTTTATCTGATGAATCTCCCATGTTTTTTACCTTGCCCCCTCAAATTAGGAGCTGAATACCCAATCCATTGTTTGGGTTCATAAGGTTCCCAATCATAACATTTTTGATAGTTGCTCCCCTATTATCTCATCAAAATTGATTAAATAAATCAAGATATCTTCTGATTTACCCCACTATATTGAGTATTGTAATGTGGACCACAGTACTTGGTCCAGTATAGCTTATTCCTTGTCACCAATCTGTTTTAACAAGTTGTCTCTGAGTACACTTAGTTTTAGCCTTAGGTAATCCTAGCTATGACCTCCTCAGGACTTAACTTCTCTGAAACTACTTGGCCATTGTACATTATGATGTGAGTTCTTATCCCTATAGGGACATAGGGTCCCAATGGTACTTGAGACCTTTCAAGATGCCAAGTTGGAGGTCAAATTATGGTCCTGTCTCTTGTAGAATGAGATTTGAATTGATATGATCAAATACCATGTGAGGTGCTTTCAGGTGCAGATACCCCTTCTGCAGTAGAAGGACATGAAGGCATGCCTATCTACTTACCAATATTGACTACTTCACTGCCTAATTTCTGGGCTAATGTTTACACCAGGTTACATGCGAATATCCCACCAGGACACTTACTAAAGATACAATGCGTGGATACTTCATCCATTAAGGAAGTCCTGACATACCCCAGAAATTTTTGATCTCACTTATGCTGGCTCATCTTGGTGCTTCTGGCAAACCTAACTGGCAATCTAGTGCAGTGGGCCCCAATGCTCCAACCACTTATGTTCGCTTACTGCCTGAAGAAAAGGTCAACTAATTTCATAATTTTGGGAGTTTACAGGATTTTGGGCTGGAATCTCGACCTTTGGTAGCCTTAATAGATGGCTCTACTAGGATTGAGTTAACCTTTAAACAACGGAACTGAGTTGAGCAGTTACAGAGGAGTATTATACCTTTTTCAGCCTCCACCTTTGACTTCAGAAAAACTAATGGCGTCCAACATCATGTTGGGACTGGAGATTCTAGGCCTATTTAATCACATTGCATAGGAAGAGCAAGGTCAAAGAAGCTCAGGTAGCTAGTTGAGCTCAAGTAGATATTAGAAGCTGGATTTCTGGTGACTTTCTCATAGCCCTTGGGCTTTTCCTAACTGATAGTTCAGAAGAAAGATGGTAGCCATAGTTTGGTAAATGGCTCTACTGAAGGCTCACTTTTATTACTAAAAAGGATATCTATTTTTGCCCCAGATTTAATGACTCCTTCCGCTTGCTTGCCAAATCACAATGTTTTTCTTTAATGGATCTTTCCAGTAGATACTAATTAGTAGAGTTAGCAACCAAGGATTAATCAAGTATGCGCTAATTACTGATAAAGTAATATATAAAGCTGACCAGGATGTGAAGATCTCTGTAATATGCTAACCACATTCTAACGCGTCATGTATGGTATTTAGGTGATTTAAAAATGTCATGTGTTCTTGTCTACCTAAAGGACATTAATGTATTTTCAAAAATCTTCAACAGCTATCAGAGCACCTCCTGGAAGTCTTCAAAAACCTCCAAAGAAACCTTTATTAAGATCAACCCTCAAAATGTTTTTTTTCCAATCCAAGATATAATTATACAAGTATAAGGTCTTGAAGCGAGGTATTTAATCCATTATTGCATAACTATAGCAATTTATGGGATGTCACGCCCCTAAAGCCTCTTGTATATCCAAGTATTCTTGGTTAGGGTGGGTAAATAATGCCAATTATCCCTAAGTTAGGTGACTTAGCTGAACCTCTTGTCTATCTTCTGCAGAAAGCACCCCCTTTGAAGGGTGACCTGAGCAGGTTCAGGCTTTTAATATGTTGAGAACTTCCTTATGTACAAAGCCTATCCTAATTCATCCTTGGTTCATTGGCCATTCATGTTGTTCACTGGTTCCAGCAATGTAACAGTTGAAACTATCTTAGTGCAACATGATGAAAATTTTATCAACCATTCTGTAGCATACTACAGTAAGACGTTGAGCAAGGGCAAACAGAACTACAATGTTACTCAATGCAATGGCTAGCTGTGCTACTGGCAATTAAGCACTTTTATCTATAAAAATTTGAAACTCACTTTACAGTCATTATCGACTATGTCTTGCTCCAATGGTTGAAACAAATGAAGGACCCTGACAGATGATTAGCAAGATGGAAACTACAACTGCAGAATTACAATTTTCCAATATTCATCAAGCTGGGGAAATAAATCAAAATACTGATGGGCTCATGAAAGATGTGGGTGCTAGCTTACTTAACATCCGAAGAGGACCAATTGTACAATTTAATTAACTGGATAAAAAGTTGAGAACTAGATACCCCTGAGACTCAAGCTGATCTATTGAACAGGACTAAAGGCTTCTAGGTTAAAGAGGATATTTTTACACGAAAGTTAAAAGAAAATGGCACCCTATTATGCACTTATTCCCATACTGATGTCATCCTTGAATGACATTCAACTGTGGGACATGAAGCGGTGAAGAAGGCCCATGAGTTTGTTGACAAAAGCTGTTATTGGGAACAGATGGTTGAGACCATCCAAGAAGCTTTAGAGGCCTATTTAACTTGTTTTACAAAGTATTGGGTTAGCCCGTGGTATCAACGTCAAGTGGTGGCTCCATTGACTCCTTTAATGTTGTCAGTATTGATGTGGTGAGCCCTTGCCCGCTTGTTTGCAAGGTCATAAGTATATCCTATTATCTGTAGACCACTTGACAAAATGAGTCAAAAAAGAGCTCCATTATGACTTCAAATGCAAAGGCTATAGTCTTGTTTCTCTTTAAATCTATTTTCACTCAGCACGGATGTCCGCAGACTTTACTTTTGGAAAATGGACTCAACTTCACTGCTCTGGTGGTCCATGAACTAATATCATATCTGGTACCAATCAAAGTTTTACTGTCCCATATAAACCATCTACCAATGGGGTATTGGAATGCGTTAATAGGAACCTTTTTTTATCCTGTAGAATATGGCCACCTCCAATCTTATGCGCTGGAACTACTATCTGCCTAGCGCTCTATTAACTTTTCATTGTTTAAGTCACCATCAAATAATCAAGATGTCCCCTTTCAAAGCCCTATATGGGCATAATCCTTGACTGCAAAGTAGTGTGCAAATCTTTCTGGATTCCTCAATACCAAAGAACTTCAAACTAACTATGAGGGCCCTAGTGAATAAAATTATTCAACTTTAAGCCCTTGCTACGCAGGCTTTATCTTAACTACCACCAAGGATACATCTCATTCTAGTGCTAAAAAACCCTTCTTGCTGACTTAACAACTAGGAGACCTGATCATTCTCTATCACCACTGTTCTGGGGGTTGAAAGAACAAACTTAACGTCCTTTGGGCAGGACCCTAACATATCATACATATTGTAATTCTGAGTACTCTATTGCCAATGTTACCCAAGGACAGTGGTCAAATAACTTCATGGCTGATTCTTACAGTCATATGTTCTATTCTGAAAGGATCTTGTGAGGGGCGTTGTTAGGATTTGAGATAGTAACTAAATTAAGTTTCTACTCCCAAATTGGACATTGGTAAGCAACTATCAAAACCTCTGAATTAGAACTAGCCACCAAAGGCGCGTTGGTCAAATATGATCAGGAGCATCACGCACACAAGAACCAATGTTGATTCCTTCTGGATTGAATCCTCAGCTTCCCATGCCATGAGGATGATGACTCTGATAGATGCGGTTATAAGGCATTTTCCAATGGAGAACGATGAAGGCCTCAATTTAGCAGTTGAACTTCAATGATTTAAAATACTTGGATCATAGGAACCATGGATTTCATCTCAGCTATGCGTCCTGACGCACCATATAACTATCAAATCCCTTTAAATCAATAAAGTACTTTGTTTAACTCGTCTTCTTTGTCTTTTTTGACCACCCCACTAATTTAACAGCTTCAAGTTCCATTTGAACCATTGCTTGCAGTCTAGAGAGCTGATAAGCTGACAATTCCAATTGATGAACTCATTGGGTGGTTATTTTTGCTAATCAGAAGGTGATTCATCAGAGATTAAGTTCATGTCCAAACTTATTTTTAATTCTTCTCTCCTGACAATTTTAATGAAAAGCACCAACCCCAATAAACAAATTTATTTGATGAACAAAGCTAACTAGGTAATGAATAAAAAATGAAATTACACTGCTCTACTTAGCCATGAAAGATCTGTTACTTTGCAATAACAGTCCTATATCTTATAAAACATGAAGCTTAATTAGAAGGCCCATTTTCTATCTTATAAAACATAGCCACCAATGCCTTTTTCTAAAATACTTAATTACTGTTGATAATATATTAAGTGCATTCCAGGTTCCTTAGGCAAAATCCATTTAAACCATACAGAAGGCCATGACTTTCTAGTTACTGATATGATCCTCGCTCATTTTTGTTCTTTAAAAGTGATCAAGTGATAGAAGATGTTGTAATTTGGTCCGACCAACCATCTGAACAAACTGTTTTATCTAATTAACTTTGTTATTAGCTAGATTTTATTTGAGGTTTTTTATTAAAGTTGCCTTTCTGCCAATGTTAATCTACTGTGTCTCAATTTGTCATAATAAAATGTGCTTATTGGGCACCATTGCAACATTAGATATTACTAAAATTATGATTGATGCTTCACCATCCTATTGGCACAAACACTGACTTACAACTGACTTCAAAATTACTTCACCCTTATGTCTGTGGCAATCAAATCAATTTATATATTATCATTATTACTCCCAAGCTGCAGCACCACTAAAGGTATGTCTTTATAAATGAGTTTATTATGCTCAGCCTTTTTAAGTCTGGGGTAGCGCCCCCTACACTTGGACAGGGTGGCATTCCCGTTAGCATCAAAAAAAGGTCCAAGAAGGCCATCTGCCACTCTTGTTTCCCAGGGTGAACTCGCACATGTTATGGATGAGCGATGGGTAAATGCTTACCTATGAGGACCCCGCCACCCATCCCAGTAATACCTTAAATGAATTGATACTATAGATGTAGAGGATTTGTGCCGAGCTATCAGAGAGTTGGCATTCTCATGGGATGAAAGGTTTGAATGGAGTTGATGGCAACAAGCCTTCAGAATCAAGTCATGAGAGCTCCAAACTGTCAGCAACAAAGTCCAATGGGCACATACTTTCAGCAAATAAGTCATCTAGTTTCAAATCTTTGGAAAAGCTCACCAATGGAATCAGGTCATTGAGAATTGTTGCCACCAGTTTGAAACCCTCACTGGCAGCATCAAAATCATTGTCTGGCATTTCTCGCTTGGTCAAATGGACGCTGGAGCAACCATGTGTGGTTGAGTTGGGCGCCCCAAAACTGTTCCCAACCTCATGGGACTGCCCTCATGTGGGTTGGACATGGGAGGTTCCTGCTGCCCGTTAGGCAAGACGCAATTGCTCTAGTTGTTGGAATTAATAAAATTTACAATCTGGGCGTCTGAGGATGAACTGACAGCAACTCAGCCCACCGCCAATACTTTGAAAGTCAGTTAAAAGTTAAGTTTGTTTCCCCTCTCGCTCAAAGTTCGCCAGGTTAGGCCAAATCTAAATGGCCCCAATCCTGTGCTTTCCTAAGCTGATCTCCAAAATTGATCATCTATTTAAGCAGTCATAATACACTGAGAAAATTGATGGTCAATTCTCATATTTTTAACTTCAATAAAGATCTTCGCACACTCAAAATTAATTAAATTAAGTTTGAATTTTACCTTGTCAAACCCCCATGACATTTAAAATGTGGCCCTGAAAGTCATGTATTACTGGGCTGTCTCAGTCATATTTTTAATTTTGATCACCACCATAGTCACTTGTGACTATTATGCCAAGACCTTTAGGGAATTTTCCCTGATCTCACAACTCCCTACAGCCAGGCCCATTAGCCCTGAGGCTGCAACAGCCTGGTTTTTCTCCAGGTTGTTCTTTGCACATGTGGCCCATTGGCACTCCATTGTTATCAATATCCCAGCACTTTTTAATGTCACTTGTGAAGCAATGCCCCCGACATTATGGCTCACCTTTTGGGTGCTTCTGCATCCCAACTGGAAGACTAGTTTAAATTTTATCTACCATTGCCTTGACATAATCAACTGTCTATTGTTTCCAGACATTTCCGCCCTCCTTGTTGAGATGGGCGACGCAGTGGTTACCATCTTCCTTATGGATGTTCAGTCAGTAGCCTGCCTTTGATGGATTATCTGTCAATCGCCAATATTATGAGCAGTTCCCAGATGGCTTTGGAAGAATTTCTTCGTGGTCAACTTGTTCCATTACCCTCTACTTTCCCCTCAGTCCACCCTCAAAATGGGAACCTCATGATTGTATTTGCCAATTTGGCCTCAGGTTCTGTTCCCACTGTTGAATAAATATCCATATTAATTCCAGATCCAAACGCCACCTTTGTGCCTGAGTTTTGTGCTCCAGATCGCATGTCTTTGAAATCTCTTTGGTGTCTGCAGAAATGACTATATCCGCCAATAAACAGAATTCCGCCTATTTCTTATTACCAGTGAAAAGTAGTATTGGGGCTCACTAGGTGTCCTTTGAGGCCTTGGTCGACACTGGAGCAGCGGGTAACTTCATGATTCTGGAGTTGGCCCTGAAGCTTGAGCTAGGCTTGGACTTGGGGCCTGTGGTGATGGTCGCCTTGTTGGCCTCCCAGCTATCCTATAAAGTACTGTGCCCAGTACCCTTCTTGGTTCACCATTTAGTTTTTGTAATTGCTTCTCAGCAATGCCTAACCTCATGTTACTGGTGATTTTGGGTGTAGATTGGTGTCATCAGCGGCATGTGAGAATCTACTTGGAATCTAAAATGCTGTCATTTTTCAACAGTCAGGTGGATGGCAAGTTTCCCTTATTGGATATGCTTACTAAAGCTTAAGGCTGTGGATTGGTTACATTCCTTGTTTCTCCTGTAGGTCCTCTGCCAGAATTACCTGCTGCATTGATGGGATACCAAACCATTTTGATTCCAAAAGGGCGGACCGCCTTCCCCACATATGGAATTCAATTCAAGTTTTGGGCAACGTTGTAGATGGTGAACATAAACTTCCCACTGTACCCGCATACAGTGGAGGAGGAGGCTTCCCTCAATGCATGGTTAGATGACATGCTCAAAAAGGATTAGCTGTTAAAAGAGACATCCCCTGTTGCATCTCCCAATGTCTTTGCCAAGGAGGCAGATGGTTTCCTTTTTCCCTGCGTGGATTATGGCCAACTGAACAATTTACAGTCCACGACCCTTATCCACTGTCATTAAAACAGACAATCAGTCAAGCAACTGCCAAGTCATGAGTGTTCATAAAACGCAATATAGTCAATGGCTTTAATTAGTTTCAGGTGAAGGAAGGTCAGTAATGGCTTACCGCTATCCAGACAAGATGTGGCATATCCCAAATTCTAGTGATGCCTTTTTGGCTGAAGAATACACCCAGAATCTTCCTAAGAATGACCAATAGTGTGCTTGAGGACATCCAGTTTACCTGAGAGGTCTCATTTATTGATGATATCCTGAGACGTTCTCCCATCCCCCAAAAACATTAAAAGGACTTGAAAACAGTAGTGGCTGCCCTGCATAAGGCTATTTACTTGTCAAGCCATCAAAATGCGAGTTTTATTGGGAAGAAGTCACCTTTTTAAGCAATCTTGACTTAAAAAATGGGTATCCTATCCCACCCAGAAAATCAAATGCCATCCACAAGTGGCCAACCCAACGACTCAGAAGCATTTTGAAGCTCCTTGGGTACCATCATATTCTAAAAATGTCTTCCCTGCGCTCTAGCAGCTAGCCACCCCTCTCCATTCACTCACGGGAAAAAACGTTCCCTTTTTCTGGATGCCTGAGTGCCCACAGGCATTTGATTCAATTAAGTAAGTCTTTTCTGTCACCTCCCATCCTTAAGCACTCAAATTCCTCCAGCCTTGTATTGTAGTTTGCAATGCATCTTCCACTGTGGTAGGGGCTGTCTTTATTTAAAAGCACGATGGATTGGAACACCCAGTCACTTATTTTTCCAACAAGTTTTCTTCCACTGAGCAATCCTGGGCCATCTACAACAAGGAGTTAGCAACCATGGCTTGGGCCTTGGACCACTGGTGGTATCTCTTGAAGGGAGCTCAGCACTAGTTGACTGTGCATATGGATCACCAATATCTCCTTTATCACACAAGCCACAGGAGTTGGTGACCAGCAGGCCTGAACCTACCAGAATTAATACTGCTTTAACTTTAAAAATGAGTCTTTTAAGGGAGCACTTGATTTCCTTCCTTGTTTTCTCAGTTGCAATCTTGCACTTTGCCCAGCTGATTCAGATGAGGCGGAACTTTTCACGTTCATTCCCCCAGCTCAAATCTTAGCCATTGTCCCTCCCAAAGTTTTGGCAGCGGATCTAGCTCCAGATGCGAATTTGATTTTTGAGTCTTAGCAGCATAGACAGCATGTGCATAAGGTGTGTAACTTTTGGAGTGGTTGTCTCCCTAACTTCCAAATATTCCGTATATTCTTTGGCTTAGGGGAACATCCAGCTTAGGTCACAGTTTTAGGTTCCTCCTCTCCTCCAAGCTGAAGTTATTCAAGCTCATCACAATCCCCCGCAGTCAGTCACCTGGGGAATAATAAATGCATTTATTTAGTGAAGCGTACTTTAATTGGCCGGTGTTGTCAAAAGATTTTCCAGAATGGATTGCCAACTGTGTGACTTGTGCACAGGCCAAATTAAACAGTTCTGGTATGAATGGCCTTCTTCACCCCTTGCAGCAAGTAGAGGACCCATGGACATCTGTGTCCATGGACTTTATTGTCAAGCTACCCATCTCTAAGGGGTTCACAGTGGTCATGGTGGTCGTAGACCAATTCACTAAATTCTCCTTGTTTATCCTGTGCTCCTCCGCTATTACATCTGAAGAAACTTCCCGCCTATCTGTGCGCCATGTGTTTTTGATGTTCATACTCCTGCAAGAAATTTTCAGCAACTGTGGGCTCTAATTTATGGCAAAGTTTTGTTATGAGCTCTTGCAATCTTGAAGATCATGCCCTGTTGCTCCACTGTGTACCATCCACAGTCAGTGGTCAAACTGAATAAGTCATTCAGATCCTGGAACAGTACCTGCGGTGTTACTCTGCAACTGCTCAGGGTACCTGGGCGGACGACCTTCCCCTCACCCAGCTTTTGTATAGCAACAGAAAACATGCATTCATGGGCTTCTTCCTTATGATGCTACCTTGGGGTATAAACATTATTTTTTGGTTGGCCCATGCTTCTGCCTGGAGGTACTGGCTGCAGCTGAACATGCCCAGAACATCTGGGCTATGCAGTCCTTGTTTTGGGAGCACTTAACTAAGTAAATAAGTGACTATAAATGGTTTTCAGATCAAAAATGACTCCCAGAGCACGAAATAAATGAAGGATCACATGTTATGCTCAGCACGTTCCACCTGCGCATGCAGGTGCCATCACGTAAGTTTGCAAGTAAGCGCTCAGGCCTCTATCTGGTGGAAAAAGATTTTGATAATGGTGCCTTCCATTTAAAAATTGCCACCCCACTGTAAGTAACATCCAGTCTTCCATGTCTCATAGTTGTCACTGTTCAAAGGGCAATTCCATCAGACCCAGAGCCCATTGTGATTAAGGGCGCAGAGGAAGCTGAAGTAGAAGGCATCCTGTCTTCCCGCTGATCATGCCATCTAATACAATATTTAGCTTGGAAAAAATATCTGGCCTATGATAATAGTTGGGTTGGTGCATGGGACTGTTCTAACTGATAAGAGCTCATCAATGCTTTCCATGCCACCCACTCAGATGCTCCCTGCCCTCCCCCAAAAATTGCTACGCTAATGGTGATCAAGTTGCTCAAGGCCAATAAGGATGTGGCCTTCTCTCAATTCCCCAGTGGTGGCGCTCCCCTTTGGGAAAATGGAAGGGCAATGTAAGTCCAGAGGAGTGCCCCTCCAACTGGACTGGGTGTCATTCTCGTTTCCATCAAAAAAGAGTCCAAGAAGGCCATCTGTCCCTCTCATCTCCCAGGGTGACCTCACCCATGTGGTGAACAAGCAATGGGTAACGGCTTACTCTTTAAGGACCCCCTACCCATCCCATTTAACTTTGGATAAATTGATACTACAAATTTAGGGGATTTGTTCCAAGCTATTAGAGAGTCAGCATTCTCATGGGATGATAGGTTTGAATGAAATTGATGTCAACAAGCCTTTGGCATCAAGGCCAAGAGCTCCAAACTATTGGCAACAAAGCCCAGCAGGCTCATACTTTTGGCAAATAAAGCATCTAATATTAAAGCTTTTGCAAAGGTCAATAGCATCAGGTCATCGGGAAATGTGCCACCAGTTTAGAACCCTCACCAAAAGCATCAAAATCCTTGTTTGACATATCTCACTTGGTCAAACAGACACCAGAGCAACTGGTTGCAGGTGGGTTGAGCGCCCCAAACCTGTTCCTGACCTCATGGGACCTCCCCTATGTGGGGTGGCCTTGGGAGATTCCTGCTGCCCTTCAAGCAATATGCCGTCGCTCCAGTCATCAAAACCAAAGATAATTTGCAATTTTGGCGTCCATGGATTAACTGACAGAAACTTGGCCTACTGCCAATAGTTCAAAGTCAGTTTAAATCAAGTTTTCCCCCTTTCACTCAAAGTTCGCTGGATTAGTCCAAATCTTGAGGGCCCCAATCCTGCGCTTTTCTAAGCTATCCTCCAAAATCATTTGTCTATTTAAGAAGTCGTAACACACTTAGGAAATTTATGGTCAATTCTCTTATTTTTAACTTTAATAAAAATCTTCTTGCACTCAAATTTATTAAGTTAAGGTCATTTTTCTTGCCAAACCACATGACATTTACAATGTGGCCCTGCGGCCCATGTATTAAATGCTGTGTCAGTCATATTTTTAATTTTGATCTCCACCATAGTCACTTGGGCCTATTGTGCCAAGACCATTAGGGATTTCCCCAATCTCACAACTCCCTATGGCCAGGCCCATTGGCCCTGGGGCTGCAACAGCCAGGTTTTTCGCCAGGTTGTCCTTTACATTTGCAGCACGGCAGCGCCCCACTGTTACTCATATCTCAGCACATTTAGTAGTTGTTTTTGTGATAATGCCTCTGGCATTCTAGCTTGCCTTTTGAATGCTTCTGCATCCCAACTGGCAGGCCATTCTAAAATTTATTTACCGTTGTCCTGACATCCTTGCCCCCTGAATCAGCATAAAATCTTTGTTAGTTTGTATAATGATTACACTGGCTTACCAAAGTCTAAAGTTTTCTCTTTCCTATATGAAAATATTTAACTATAACCAAATTGGAGTCATGGAACAAGAATATGATACAAAATAATATTTTAGCTTTTTAGGCAGAGATATCTATATATGTGTGTATCTACAGAACTCTTCCTTTAATACTCCTAACTATTTAACAATTCACTGGATCGTTTTTTTTATAATTGTAGCTTAATTCTTGGGCATCTATCATAATATTTCAACAATTGTCTGCAAGCCTAGATGATCTCCACTTGCCCTAATACTTCTTTACATTGCTGAAATGCCTTAATGTAAGTGCTATGCGTGTTTGTCATTCAAAGCGCCATAATTTCTTAAAAAGAATTTGAGCTGAGAGTGAAGAAAGTGATTTTAAACATATTACAATTCAGCTCTTGGTATGTCTTCAGAAGCTCGTTAACAGCTAGATTGTGATTTTTTGCCTTTAAATTTCCTCAAAAAATTGTAAAATTTTTTGAAGGCTTCATACGCTTCTTTCCCTTTTGCTCATATATATTTCAGCCCATTTGTAGTGCCCAGGGTTTCCTTAATCTACTTTACAGTCAAGTTAATAACAATCCGCTGTATTAATAATGGAGTCAATCTATTTTTATAAGAAGCAAAAGTCACTTCAGCACACACATTACACAAGATTAGCTACACTATTAACACATCTATAAGCATATCTAGACAAGTTAATCTGAAATCTAAACTATATAAAAATTTATTTAATCAGGGTAGGCTGACCAGGGGATGGACACCACCAGTATGATCTAGATAGAATTGGAAGAAGGGAGATGAAGTATGAGCGAGATTTAGGCATCCCAGAGTAGACAAGCTACCCCAGTTGCCAGCTGATACTGCCAGGTGTATAAGGGTTGGATACTCTATTCCAAGGGGCTTCCCCTATTATGGAGCAGGTGTGAAGGAAGGGGTCCATATGAAGAAACCAGATTAAGAACCATGACTTAATGAGTCTTTGTTGCTTTGGCTTCATGTATCCATATAGCCAGGATTGGAAGTATTCCAGTAGGTGTAGGTGAAATCTGCTGACTGTCCCATAGATGGTTGGCACAATTTTCTTGAGGGCATCCAGTGATAAAGTTTGTATTGTCCATAGTGCAATGGTGACTATAAGGGAGCGGAGCGTGGG
Organism: Massospora cicadina; assembly: GCA_022478985.1. Classification (NCBI taxonomy): domain Eukaryota; kingdom Fungi; phylum Entomophthoromycota; class Entomophthoromycetes; order Entomophthorales; family Entomophthoraceae; genus Massospora; species Massospora cicadina. The sequence continues at coordinate 150,570 of JAKSZP010006596.1, forward strand.
TGGTATTGGGAATTTGGTTTGGAGTGCAAGGAGGCTTCTAGAGTTTGACAGCTCCTGGTCATTGTAGTTTTAAGAAGATGCGCAACTTCACGCCATATTGCTTTAGATGGCAGTCATGCTTTGAGGCAGTGGTGTAGGGTGCCATTTCCTTCACACACTGCACATATCGCATCTAAAGAGTTAGAGAAGTCCGCTGTCCTGTAAATTCATCTGAGGAAGTGCCAGGTGTTTGCTCTTACCTTGGCTGGAGTAGTGGATGATGTTTGAGCCTCCATATTGCCTTCTGTTGTAAGAAGAGTGTCTATAACTATCCTGTTCCTAGCGTGGTAGTGCACGGTGCACAGGGCCAACGCTAGGGAACTAGTTACCCGAATAAAATTACTAGAGCCCAGCAGAGGGTTCTGGAGCAATAATAACTTAAGTAGAGAAGTGCGATCTTTAAGGTGAATAACCAACCAAAACCGATGTGGTGCACAGAGGGAGAAGGTGTAAGCGTCCCAGGTTGGAGGGAACCAGGGCGAACCAATGGTGCACTAGGGGATAACCTAAACATATTTAAAATGGAATGGTTAATGTAGTGTGAGACCTTCTTGAAGAGGTATGAGCACAGAATCATTCAATGTAACATAAATAAAATGGAAAAATGGGAAAGTTTATTGTGGAAAGTCGACCAATAAGGAATTTTGGTCACAAAAATCAAATATAAACTTCGTTGGGGTAATTCTGGGTCTGCCAAAGCGGTCTTAAGCACCAATTCACCAATAGGCAAACACTTCCATCTGAATTGGTAGAATACACCAAAACTGACTTCACTCAAGTAATCAATTAAAGTTGTACCCTACCCAAACGCATAATTTTGTAAATGGAACGGGTTTCAAACCTAATTCCTCAATCAACTGAAACAAACTACCTTTTTTAATTTAATAACTCATCCATTTTAATGCCTGAGCCAATACAAGGGACTGGGCGTTATGCACCTCACTAGTACCACCCTGGGCATATTTGGCTTGTACCAAGCGTTGGTCTAAAGTGTGCTTGAGGTCAGGGAGGTCCTGAAGTTTCACCTTCTGGGCCTCCTGCCGCCCAGCCTTATCCTTAATTGGTGCCAACTATCAAGTTATTTAACTATGACATCTGTGTCATGAGGTCATAAAGGATGTCCAAGGCATCCAGGTAGTCAATTCTTTCAATGGCTGGGGCCATATCATGTGTGTCCCTCTGGGGGTGGTGGTCCAGTTTCCTTGGCGTGAAGCTTGCTTTGGGCCTTCCCCTTCTCTGACTAGTGCCCGTTATTGTGACTGTCCATTCTATGTGCCGGACAGTGTGGAGGAGGCGTTTAAAGTGAGGGGGTACCATGTGGGCCCGCTGAATTGGGACAGTTTGTGAGGTATGTGGGCAGGCTGGACAGGTTGTGAGGGTTGGATAGTTTGAGTGCCTGTGCAAAGTTGGCCCTCACCGCTCTAGACTAGTTTTGGTGTGGAATATCTGGGGATAGGACTTCCTCTATCCAGGCGCCCAGTATGTGGTTGGCGTGGTCTTCAAAGTCTATTAGGCCCATGCCACCTCTTGAGCGCGAGCCAAAGAACGTTTCCACTCATACAGGTGGCCAGGACCCAGGCCACAGCCATCCTTGAATTAGGGTGCGGACTGAGGAAATGAAAAAGGATGTGAAGGATATTGCATGGGTGGGGAACCACAGCATTTAGAAAATAAGTGAATTGGCAACTGTTACTTGCCTTGTTAGTCTTGGTGACCTTCCCTTAAGGGAGGTACTGCAATTATACATCTGCTGTAGTAGGTTTCTCTCAATTGTCTCATTGACATACCCCCTGTTTCCAGTCACATCCCAAGGTGGCGGACAGGATTGGCTGATGGGGGTGATGTGAAGGGCAGGATAATTGGATTGCTTCTTCATGATGATCTGTGGGGCTCAGGTGTAGTGGTCCAGTTATTAGTGTACTTGCCTAAAAAGGATGATTTATGCCTTCTTTTTGTTGAGTGATGCATTTCTCACATTGGAATACTCCTTAAGGGTGCGCTCCAACTGCAGGGCATCTTTGCTACTAAATATTCCTGCTACGCAGTCATCTGAAAAGGCCAGTATCTTGACTGCATATTGGCCTTGTGCGGTTATGCCCATGAGGCATGAGTCAGCGGCACAAAGGAGTGGATCAAAACTGAAGTCATACAGCAGTGATCTGAAGGGGTCCCCTTGTTTGAGCCCTCTGCACGTTATGATTGTGTCAGTCAGAAAGCCAGAGCCGCATACAGCCATGGATGCTGATTCTGTAAGGAGCATCGCCCAGTTTATGAATCTGGGTGTGAGTTTGAAAGAGCTCAGGGAATCCTTTTGTACAGCTAGCTAACGCGGTCATATGCCTTCTCCTGGTCTAGGAATACCGGGGCTCCAGTTGCTCTGGATTGGCAGACGTTAGCAATGGAGTGTATACTGGTCCAGACAGATCTCCCTGTTATGAACCCAAAATGGTTGGAAGACAGGATTATAGAGTCTATTGTGCCAAATCTGGTAGCTAAAATTTTTGTTAATAGTTTTGTATTATTGTTAGAAACTGCAATTGGGCGCCAGTTGGCCAGGTCCAGTTTGTCGCCCTTTTTAAATAAGGTTATGACATAGGAGTTTTGGCCACCAGGTAGGAGGCGTGTCTCCAGCAGGCACTGATTCATTGATGCCAAGAGGAAGGGGCGATTAGTTTGAAGTATTTTTGTAAAGTTCATAGGGTATCCCATCAGGCCCAGGGCATTTCCTACATGGCGCACCGTGGACTGTGTCCCAGAGCTCCTCCTGTGTGATTGAATTTAATAAGATATAGTCTGGCGGTGTGCTTTGGACTATGGCGTTGTGTAAAAATTTATTTTGGGGATCAATTAGAGTGTCACAGTATAGTTTAGTGTATTAGCATTGCACTTCCGCCTTGACCTCCATTGGGTCAGTTGCCATAGTGTCACCTTTAAAGACCTATGTGAACGTGGGCTGGTCGCCATGGGAGTTAAATTGGCAGAAAATGTATGTTAAGCAGGTTTCGCCTTCCTTTATAAAGATTACCTTTTTTGACACTTTGATTCTGTGCTGGTGTTCAGAGATGAGGGCGTTTAGGTGGGCGGATATTTCCACAGATTTACGCACCCAAGTGGGGCTAAACTAGACTTTGGGGTGTTGAGCTCAAGGTGTTCCAGTTCTGCCAAGGTGCACCTAATTGTGGCTGTGTCAGCAGTGTACTTATGTGAGGTGAGTTGGCGAGTTTTATTTATTAATCTGACTATAAAACATGTTCATATTGCAATGGGGTCTGATAAAAATGGAATTGTAAATTTGGGGTTCATGGTCTCATTTTCAACCCAGTTGGATAGTTCAGGTAAACTTTGTTATCTGAGTGTATTTTTCTCCAGGCTGACGCCTGTGTGGGAGTGCAGGTTGACAAAAGCTGCACCAAAATGAGTCAGTGGTCAGTGAAGTTTTTCTTTTTGGTTTAGAAGTTAGATAGGGTTGAGCGGTGAAATTTTGGTGAAAGGATGAAGTTTATGCAGCTCTTTGAGATGAGCTTGCTTTTGCGCATGTTGGGGCAAGTCATGCGGGGGAGGAGTGGTGACCTGGGGGAGGGTATCATGCAGGCTGAGGGACAGCTTCATTGCACGGAATTAAATATGCCCCAGGATTTAAACTAAATAACAGACAAAGTAAGAAAATGTAGGTTATGGATGTCTTTTGCATTAATGAAAGTTAGATAAAGGTATGTGCTTGTTATGTACGTTTCATATTTGCCTCTGAATCTGAATGTCCTAAAAACTTCAAATACAGTAATTTACTGAGAAAAAAGAGCAGATGTGTTTCCTTAAGAATAATAAATAATGCATATGTAAACAAAATGGCTTCTTTAGGAACAAAAAATATTTTACTCAGTGCTGCCAATATATATTTGTACCAAAACAAAAAATTACCAACTCTATAATATATTCCATCTGTTGTAAAGATTTGTAAAATAAAAATCATATGGTTAAAGAGAACAAGAGCTGACTAAACATTCTAAACATTTTATTTTTTTAACTCACATCAAAATGAATGGGAGTAAACTACGTTAAAATCAGAAATACTTGAGTGTAGATATAGTGTTATTATCCTCATCTATTTCCAGGTGTCTCATTCCTGGCCTTAGTTTCCCTGTTTTCCCAAAGCAATTATGCAAATGCCCAATAAACATATTTCTATTTAGTTACAAATTATTTGGCACCTATAGGAACCTGTGATTTTATGAGTTTGAGAAAGGAATTGGTATTTTGAAAAGGGATCTTTTTAAGGTTTTAACTAATTTCTGCTGTATTTTAGCTTAACAAAGGAAACACAAAACCCCAGCAAGTTGTTTAGCCTTTATTAGTACTAGACACTACAGTGTGCTTTTTTAAATTTAATAAAAACCTGATAGTGTAAAATAAGGTTTGATTGTTTGTTAATCAAGGTCAATGTCTTCATACAGTACCTTGCTCTTTAGTGCAATTCAACCTGATCCGTTGTAATATGCTGCCTAAGCGCCAACTACAACACCTAAAATCAACATTATGAGCAATTCCAATTTATATCAGGCACTAGTTATTGTGAAATGTTACTAATTTTTACGTGCTAAAAATTTATGGCAAAGTTTGCTGCAATTTTTGACATGATACATGACCTATAGCTGGGGGGTATGTTCAAGTATGAGATCATAGTGTGATGAGCTTAAATTCATATAAGTGTGTATCATTTTTGCATAGATTGGCCAATAAAATTAACTAAATCTAAAATGATATTGTAGATGACGATCAGTAATTTTATTTTCAGATTAACCAATTAAATCAACTAGATCTAAAATGAATTATTGTAGATGGCAATCAGTATTATTATAGACTGACCAATTAAATCAACTAATTGATATTATATATAGATATGATATATGTCCTATGTCTGAGGTATGTTCAAGTATGAGATCATAGTGTGATGAGCTTAAATTATTATGGGTGAGTATTATTTTTCATAGGTTGCCCAATAAAATCTACTAGATTAGAATGAATTATAGTAGATAATCAGTAATTTATTTTTATTTAACTGAGGTAAGCCAACCAGGGGATGGACAATACCGATATATGTAGTGGGATAGGGGAGGTGAAGCATAGCAAGATTTAGGCACCCCACAGTAGACAAGCTACCCCTGTTGCCAGCCATAACCGCTAAGTATAGGGGGTTGTATGCCTTACTCTGAAGGGGTTTCCCCTGCTATGGAGCAGGTGTGGAGGAAGAGTCTGTATGCAGAAACCAAACTGGGACCATGATTCAGCAAGTTTTGTTGCTTTAGCCTCATGTATCTGTATAGCCAGGCTTGAAAGTGTTCCAGTAGGTGTAGGTGAAATCTGCTGACTGTCCCACGGATGGTGGGTATGGTTCCCTTGAAGACATCCAGTACTATGGTGTGGATTGTCCACATTGCAATGGCGACTATCATGGAGTGGAGTGTGGGTGATATCAGGGATTCAAGTTGGAGTGTGAGGAGTCTTCTTGAGATTGACAGCTCCTGGTCATTTTGGGTTCTTAATAGACGTGCAACTTCCTGCCATATGGCTCTATATGGGGAGCATGCTTTGAGGCAGTGGTGCAGGGTGCCATCCTCTCCACATACTGCGCATGCTTCATTAAGAGAGTTGGAGCAATCTGCTGTTCTGTAGGTTCTTCTGAGGCAACTCCAGGTGTTAGCTCTTACCCTTGACTGGAGGAACAGATGATGTGATAGCCTTCATATTGCCTTCTGCATTGTGAGGTCATATGGGATGTCTAGAGCATTCAGGTAGTCAATTCTCATGATGAATGGGGTCACGTCATGTATGTCCCTCTGGGGGTGGTCCTCTGGTTTTCTTAGCATGAAGTGAGCTCTCAGCCTTTCCCTTCCTTGACTAGGCCTGTGAGAGTGACGGATCATCCCATGTGTCAAATGGTGCAGAGGAGGCGTTTAGAGAGGGGGCTCCATGTGGGCCCGCTGCATTGAAGCGGTTTGAAAGGTATGTGAGCAGTCTGGATGGGTTGTGTGAGTTAGATAGTTTGAGCGCCTGTGCAAAGTTGACCTTCGCCGCTCTGGACCAGTGTTGTTGTGGGAGGTCTGGGGCTAAAACTTCCTTTATCCAGGTGTCCAATATGCGGTTGGCGTGGACCTCAAAGTCTATTAGGCCCATGCCTCCGCTGTAGTGTGGGCCAAAGAGTGTTTCCACCCGTACAGGTGGCTGGGACCCAGGCCACAGCCATCCCAAGATAAGTGCGTGGATTGAGGATATGAATGTAGGTGAGAAGGAGATTGCATGTGTGAGAAACCATAGCATTGGGAGGATGAGTGAGTTGGCAACTGTTACTCACCCCATCAATCCTGGGGATCTTCCCTTGAGGGAGGTGACGCGGTTAGGCACCCACTGTAGTAGATTACTCTCAATTGTCTCGTTGGCGTACCCTCCTGTCTCCAGCCATACCCCATGGTGACTGACAGGGTTGGTAGAAGGAGGTGATGCGAAGGGAAGGATGAGAGGGTTGTTCCTTCATGGGGGCTGTAAGGTTTTGGTGTTGTAGCCCAATTGTTGGTGTACTTGCCTAGGAGTATTATTTCCGTTTTCCTTTTTTTGAGCAACACATTGCTCACAATGGAATATTCCTCTAGGGTGCATTACAACCGTCAGAATCATTGTTGTTAGCTATACCTGTCATGCAGTTGTCCACAAGGACTAGTATCTTGATTGTTGGTTGACCTTTTGCGGTTATGCCCATGAGGCATGAGTCAGCGGCACAAAGGAGTGGATCAAAACTGAATTCATAAAGCAGTGATCTGAAGGGGTCCCCTTGTTTGAGCCCTTTGTGTGGTGTGATCTTGTTGGTTAGAAAGCCAGGGCTGCATTCAGTCATGGATGCAGATTCTATAGGGAGCATCACCCAGTTTATAAATCTGGTGGGAGTTTGAAGGCGCTCAGGAATTCCTTCAGGTACAGCCAACTAACGCGGTCATATGCCTTCTCCTGGTTTAGGAATACCAGGGCTCTAGTTGCTTTGGGCTGACATATGTTGGCAAGGAGTGTATATTGGTCCAGATTGAACGCCCTGGTATGAACGAATTCTGATTGGGTGACAGGACTTTGGAGTCTATTGTGCCTGATCTGTTTGCTAAATTTTTTGTAAACAGTTTTTTATCAATATTAGAGAGTGCAATTGAGCGCCAGTTGGCCAGGTCCAGTTTGTTGCCCTTCTTAAACAGGGTTATGACATAAGAGTCCTGGCCACCAGGTAGGAGGCTTACCTCCAGCAGGCACTGGTTCATTGATGCCAAGAGGAGGGGGCGATTTTCTTGAAGTATCTTTTGTAAAATTTATAGGGTATCCCATCAGGTTCTGGGAATTTACTATGCGGTGCACCGTGGACTGTGTCCCAGAGCCCCTCCTGTGTAATTAGGTTGAGGAGATTATAGTCTGGCGGTGTGTTTTGTATTCTGGCAGTGTGCATAAATTTCTTATTTTTGGGGGTCAGTTGGGGTTTCATGGTATAGTTTGGTGTAGTAGTGGTGTACTTTCATTTTGACATCCACAGGGTCAATTGCCATGGTGCTGTCATCTTTGTGGATCTGTGTGCATGCAGGCTGGTTGCCGCAGGAGTGAAATTGGCAGAAGAAGTATGTTGAGCAGGTTTTGACTTTATTTAATAAACTTACCTTTTCTCAATACTTTAATCCTGTGCTGGTGTTCAGAGATGAGGGCGTTTTTTTTTAGTACTAGATGGTCCCAACCCAAGGGGGATTCATCGATGTGAGATGAGGGAGTTTGGTGGGCGGATATTTTTACCCATTTGCGCCCTCAGGTGGAGCTATAACCATACTTTGTGGTGTTGAGCTTGAGGTGTTCCAGTTCCGCCAAGGTGCACCTAATTGTGGCTGTGTCAGCGGTGTAATTATGTGAGGTGAGATGGCAAGTTTTGTTTATTGGTTTGGCTTTAAAATTTGTCCAGTTTTGAATGGGGTCCATTATGAATGGGGTTTCAAATTCTGGGTCTGTGGCCTCATGTTCGACCCAGTTGGAAATTTTGGGCAATTTTATGGTTTTTGTGTAGCTTTCTCCAGTGTGACGCCTGTGTTGGAGTTTGGGTTGGTGAGAGCTGCACCAAAACGAGTCAGTGGTCAGAGAAATTGATCTTTTTTGTGAATTTGGAGATGTTTGAGTGTGGGTTTTTGGGGCAAGGATGTAGTCAATGCAGCTCATTGAGATAAGCATTCCCTCACATATGTTGGGGCGGGTCATGTGGGAAAGGAGTGGTGATCTGGGGGGAGGGTATCATGTAGGCCAAGGGATGCCTTCATTGCATGGAATTCAATGTGCGCTGGTGGGTATCCACTGGGGTTAGGCCATTGGTCCATATTGGGGTTATCTCAGCAGTTGAAGTCACCCAACAGGATGGTATCTGGTGGGAGGGTGAGTGTTGGGACGGTTTTGAGGAATTGTTTCCTCTCAGTTGCATTGCACAATGCATAGATGCATTCTATTGAGATCATGTCCTCTTGGCTTATGATTGTTCTATCAGGATGTGGCCATGCAGATATGATGAGGAGTTCATGATTTTTAATTTTTTGTTATTTTGAACGACCACCCCACAGTGGGACGTCCATACCAATAGAGATGGTGAGGCCCTGGCTGTTTAGGCTCCCTCTTCCCCTTGTAGACAGTGGGTTTTTTGGATGGCCAAGATATCTACAGGGGGTTTTTCAGGAAGTCCAGCTTTTTGGATTGGGATGCTTGAGCTATGGCTCCCAGGATGTTTAACATCCCTAGTGGCACTGAGGTGCCTTTGAAGCCTCTGGAGAAGTTGGGAGGGCTGCCCATCCCACTTTTAATGCCCATATTCTGGTACCTGCTCCTTGTCACTGATCCAGTCCATTCTGCATCATTGTTCAATCCCTTACCCTTGCCAATTTCTCTTGGGTTTTGCAGTTTTGGGTTTGCATCATATTTTTCTGCTCATGACTCATGGTAGTTCAGTGCGGTGTGCTGATTGGTTTCTGTAATTGCAGGGTGCAAATTTAAAGAATTGTGTCTTGCATTTTCACCCATAGTGAAGCTGAATTGTCCTACTAAGTTTGCTTAATTAATACAACTTAGAAATTAATTGAATTGTTAAGAAAATTTTCAGCTTTGGCATTCTGCTCTGATTGGGTGGCTCAGTTAATTTCCTCCATATCCTCTTAACTTTAGAATTCTCTTCTGATTGGTTGGCTTGGTTGATTTCCTCTATGTCCTCCTGAATTTGGCCAGGGTCAATGGAGGAGGCTGCAAGTGATCAGCCTTGGCTGCTGCCCGCTTGCAGGCCTTCTGTACCATTTTGCGTATATTGGGTGATACTGGGTCTATGAGGATATAGTTCCCATCATCTCCCCAGAGGAAATGATGGTTGGCATCAGGTATCTTGCCAGTCTCCATCATTTTTGTCCATGGTGTCATCACAAAAGTCTTGGGCCAAAGTGCCATCCTTCATGGAGTGTGCATGTTCCTTATGCCCCAATGCAGTGCAGTGGTTGCAGATAGGTGGTGCACATTCCAGTGTGACATGGAATGGCTTTAACACTCTCCCATCTGGGAGTTTAAACACCACTGTGCGTGGGTTTTAGTGAGGTCTGTGGCTAACTCAGGGATTGGGTTGATCACAGTGATTGCCTTTCCTGTGCACAGGTTTGGCATCAGGTGAAACTGCTGTAATTCAAGTTGTTTAATTTCTCTGTAGCCAGCAAGTCCAGCTCAGAGCTCCACCTCAATTAGCTTGTGAGAAAGGTTGGTAGGGAGCGAGTAAAAGGATATGAACAAAGAGTTTGCTTTGTTCCATCTGGTGCACATGATGCACACAATTTGTTTGCTTGGGGAGGGCAATTTCAATGCATCCTTTTGCAGCAGTGTCTGCATCATCTTTGGTTTTAAAGCTCATATCAATCCAGCTGCAGTGGATGGTATTGGTGGTAACATACACCACATGGAGGAAAAGGGAGGCCTGTTCCTCACCCACTTTCTCCCACAGAGTTAGAGATTTGACCTCTAGGAAAATTTGGAGCTCATGCTCTACCTTCAATAGGGGTTGGGCATATTGGATTTCTATGTATAAATTCTGTTTCATGGTAAACTCCACAAACCTGGATAATGTCTGAGTTTGTGGTTTCTTGGCAGCATTGGTTCCCATTCCCCTCCAGGAAATTTCTTGTTTTTTGGCACACTGTTTAGTCCATTGCCTTATACATCTTTTGCTCAGTTTAATTGGGATTTGTTGAAATTACCCATCTTTCCATGTGATTATCAAAAATTGCTGTTTCAATAAAATTGTAGTAACTAATGTTATTGTTACAGGAAAGAAGACCTTATCAGTAATTTTATTATAAATTAACCAATTAAATCTTTTAGATCTAAAATAAATTATATAGATGGCAATTAGTAAATTTACTATAGAGTGATCAATTAAATCAATCAGATAAATAAAATGAGGTAATATAGATAGATATCTAAATGTTTACCATAAAATTGACTTTTAAATCAACTAAATAATAAAAAAATAAACAAGTAAAAACTGCCAACCTTATATCTAAAATATTGGACTAATCAAGTTAACTTATGAAAATCCTGCTTGTTGATGCTCACAGGTGCTGATATTCAGCAGGATTCCACAAACAATTTCTTTTATTATCTTGCAACCAAATAGTGAACATAATCTAAATAAAACTAAGAATAGAATATTATAAATTTTTTCAAGAAGTCACTTGGGTGAGAAAAACAATACTTTATTAGTTGTCTTCCCTTAGTATTTAGAGTTGTCAATGGCTAATAGGGGATAATTATTGAATTTAATATAGGATGGGTGGTGCACTTAAACAGTTTAACAATCTGCAGATCCATACTCAAGAAAGCCATTTTTCTTCATCCAGTATTAACATATTATTGGTGCATCATAGGTGGGGTATACCCATGGGGGAACTTTTTATATATTGTACTCAATCATTTGCTTCAGATTTAAGCTCAAGGCTGACTAGATCCACCCTGGTTAATGGAAGGCAAGAAGCAAAATGATTTCTCCAAGTCAACTTATTTTGCCAAGAGTTGGGTAATATCATACGTAATAAATTTGAACAATTCTGCTCAAAGTATTCTTCTCCCAAATTCAAGATGACAATTGTCTGACACAACTGAACATATATATATATCATAGAATATTTGTGTCAAGTTTATTTGAGATTGGTAAATAGTCTAGGAGTAGGTGTTGAAATAAATATTTATTTATAATGATTTATTTATAAGATGATTTCCTAAACCACCACAACTAAAATGCTATCTAATTTAATATAAATTAAATAAATTTGAATCTATTTACCAGCTACTTGCCTGCTATCATACACAGTTTTAGTTAGGCTAATCTAACCATAATAAAGTAATCTAACCATCTCAAATATAATTCTTTTAAAAGCTAAATGATAAAACATAATGATAGTATCCTATCATAACAGTAGATAAAATATTAAGAAAGTTTTTAACAACCTTCAGCCATAAGGAATATATCATGCTCTTAATTCTTTTACCATAAGGTAAAACTTGAATCATTTTTTACCTTAAAACCAATTAAAATTTGATAGCAAGGCAAAGCCTAATGGTTATACTTACAGGAAACACTTTACTTAGAAGTAATTGCATTACAATAAAAAATCATGTGAAACATCTAATTTAGTAAACGTTGTGTTGATTACCTTCCAGTTGTGTTATCATTATTATTTCAACTCAGATCACTCCCACGATACCACATATATTTGTTAAGTAGGTTTTAGAAAAAATTGCAGGCAAAATTGAAAATTAGAATTAAGTTCAAAGTTGCTAAATAGATATAAGAGTAAATTCTCGGTAACTATTTTAGTTATTTATATAGTAAGCTCTTAAAATTAATTTGAGCTAGCTAGAAGATACACTTATTTATTTCTTTTTGGGAGGATTATTGCTAACATTAAACTTGAAGAAAATAATATCACCATCCTCAACTACATAATCTTTTCCTTTTTGAAGATATTTACCAGCAGCTTTAACAGCAGCTTCAGTCCCTAGTTCATGAAGATCGTCATACTTCATCACCTCAGCCATAATGAATCCCCTTTCAAAATCACTATGGATCACACCTGCAGCCTGTGGTGCTTTGCTTCCTTTCTATATAATCTTAGATAATATTTAGTAAAACTGTTACCCTAACGGTCCAAGCACGCACTTCTTTAGGTCCATAGGTAAAATAGTAACAAAGATTAAGAGCAGAATACCCCGAGGTGATGATTTTGGGAAAAGCTGATATGGTTCCCAATTCTTTTAGTTTTGCGTCTTTCTCTTCAGCACTCAAAGTTGAAAGCTATGAAAAATAAACGAAATGAAAAATTTAGATAATCACCTCTAATTCAAGGGATGCACTAAAAGGAATCAAAAGATCTCCTGGATTGTTTTGGTCAATCCAAGCTTTGATTTTAGGAAGCCTTCATTGAAATTAAAAAAATATGGCCTATTATAGATTACCATTTGTTCTTCTTACGAACATAATCGGTTTGGCTACAATTGGCGAGATAAATGACTGGTTTTGCGGTTAAAAGTTGCAGTGTATTTATTATTTCAACCTTTTTTAAAATTAGTATAAAGAAACATTCGTGATTACCTCCTTGTTGGACCAGTTGACCTTGCGAATATCTATTTTATCTTCTTTTAGAAGTTTGTAGGCCTTCTCAGTAATTTCCTAAAAATGAATTTTTGTTTTTTGAGAAGCGCTTACTAGTTCTTCCTTCTTTGCCTTATCATTATTTGAACGAAGTGCCTTTTTGCACAACTCAATATGCTTAGTTAAAAATTCTTCATCCTTTAAACGAAGTTCCTCGTGAATGATTTCGAGATCACGAATAGGATCTAATTCACCTTCTACGTGAATAACATCGGCATCGGAGAAGGCGCGACAGACATGAAAGATGGCATCGACAGCACGGACATGGCTCAAGAAGGCATTACCCAAACCGGCACCACCAGCGGCTCCCTTGACCAAGCCAGCAATATCAATGACAGTGAGGTAAGCTGAATTGTAGTATTTGGCTTCATATTCGAAGTCATCCAAGTCAGACGATCGTCAGGGACAGCAACGCGGGACTCTTCAGGATCTAAAAGTTGGCAAGTAAGAAATGCTAAATAATGAGTTAAAATACCGATTGTGCAGAAAGGGAAATTTTCAGCAGGTGCAGCTGAATTTGTAATGGCATTAAAAAAGGTTGACTTTCCGACATTAGGCAAGCCCACAACCCCAATCTTAAGGTTGTTGCCAGGGCGGCCTAATATAATCTTCTCTTCTTTAACAACTTTCTTGGGAGGCATTTAATTCTATAGTCTAAATTTGAAAGAGAATACAGTAGCTATCCCCTTAGCATATAAAACTGGTTTTGAACTTCAAATCTAACATTCAATTCTGTCGTTGCATCATATATTTTACAGATTCATGATGCTTGCTTATCGAGTAACGCGAGTGATGATGGAAGCAGATGACCACAGTATCGAACCATATTTCAACTCGGTTAATACCTTATTCCACATTACCATAAAATTAACTTTAGCTCCTATGCTGATTAACTCAACGTTATTCGAGTTTATAATTTACAAAACGATTCTAATCGATTATTTTAGTTCTTATAATGGTAGATGAGATGGCTGGCCATTGATAAGTTTAGGGAAAATGAATCTGAATCTGACGAATTAACCAAAAACCATCCACTCGGCCAAAACTAATTAACTTATCAGATCTACGTAAAGCTACCAACCACTTGGCCAAAACCGATTTAATCCATCGATTCAATTAAATCACCATTCACTTAAGCAAAACAATTGCGCCTATCAAATCAACTAATCACCAAAGGCTTGTTAAAACCATCACACCTATTGGATGAACTATAAACATAACCCACTTGACTAGTACTAATGAACCTTATGAATTGAATAATTCACGCCTGCATAGATGAAACCATTAAGCCTATCAAATTGCCCAAAAACTACCAATCACTTGACAAATCCATTTAATCTATCGAATCAACCAAATAACCCTAAACCGCTCAGCTGAAATGAAATATCAATTACCATTAAGCCCTTATATCATTTTTAAACCTTATGATAACTTTTATTTATATTATTTTAATTGAGGAAGAAAAACCAGCTTACCTTGATTCTCCGAAATGCATAAAATATTTTTTAAAGTTTGTTTATTTTTATTTCATGTGTTTAGGGGATAATATGTCTCAAATATACACATACTAGTGGAGTTACCCATGCTCCACTATGATATTTATAGAATTTCAGATGATTCAAATTGATTAATTTAAATTTATATTATAGATTAAACTCTCAACCATAACACGGGAGGATACCCCAGTGGTAGAGTATGGCCCTCTACCACTGCCTCCCGAGTTCGATCCCGGTAATAGACTTTGGGTAGGGGACGATTTTGACTGTGTTGGTTTTGCGCGCCAATGCCCCGAACCGAGATAGCGAATAGCAAAGGCGGTTCGTGGAGTTCCTGGCCTATCATACGCCGCGCATGGAGGTTTTCCGGGTTTTATCCTCCTTCCTATTTTCTTCATTTCCCTAATCGGTGCGGTATCGTCCCCAGGTCGGCCCACCTCGAATAAAAATTTAAAATTTAAACTCTCAACCATAACAATTAACAAATACCATCAAAATATATAGAATATTCACTTGTTATATATAAAACTTTTATTTTACTTTAGATTTTCAAAGTTTCTTTTTTTAGTGCTCACGTACATCACATAAAAGACCTACATACCAAGTTTTAAGTTTCTAGGTTGGTCTTTTTTTGGAGATTTTATGATTAGTCAGTCAGTGGTATTTCTCTTTTGTAGATATAGATAAAACGATCCACTTATTAAGATCTAATACTGACTGACATTGAGTCTGATAGGTTCAATTTATTTGGCTGGGTGGTAGTGAATCATCAAATATATTAAATAATTCATTAAATGCTCACCTGAAAGTGAACAAAAATCAGTGTTGGAGTTTTAGGTAATTAAGTAGATTTAGGATAACCAGCTCACCAACCACGAGGGCAACAGTGGAGCTGTTGGTCTGAGCAGGTTGAGAGTAGTGCTAACCCAGTCTTTGGGCTGTTGGACATTCTCCTTTTTGATGTAAGAAAAAGAATGTTGGAGGTATTAGTGCTCCCAAATCTACTGCTATGATTGGCCCATCACCTGCCTGATCTTCTAATAATATTGTGGATATCAACGCTATGAGTACCCACAGCAAAAAGACCTTAGTGGATTCTCAGTGGAATCCTAACAACTGGAAAAATACAATTTATCATAAAAATTGGCTTAAAAAGGTAATAATTAATAATAGGATTACTCTGACTCATTGGTCAAATTTGAGGAGTATAATATCATACAGATCTGAACCTCTGCAAGGCAAGAAGATTTTACCTGTCAATGATTGGGTGTGAGTTAACCAATCATTACTATCTGAGTCTAACCACTGCTGAGGTGCAAAGATTTTATTTGAGGAAGATAGGGTAAAAATTAGCCAATCATTACCATCTGAGTCTGACCACTGCCAAATTACCCAATAATTACTATCTGAGTCTGACCACTGCCAAGATAAAAAGTTTTTACTCACTGGTGATTGGGTACAATTTATCAAATCATTACTGCACAGGTTGGTTTTGCCTCCAAAAAATTTTTATCTTTGATCTGATAGGCTAAAAGTCTATATTTCCTAATTTAGATAACTGAGCTTTGTATTCTTTTGCCTCAAATACCCCTGGTCTCAAAATTTGAACTAGTTTAAATAGGAAAAACTAGTATCAAGAAAGGGACCTTTCCTGGTTTTGCCCTGTCTGAATAATAAAAAACATAAAAAACTTTAATAAGTATTATTTTGTACTTTTATTAAAAAGTAGATATCTCACTTAAATATATTATTTGTGGCATCCATTGGCAGATCCCATAAATTGGTGCTCACTACAGGGGTCGAGCCCCTGAATACTTTGATAAGTATTAAAAAGAAATGGAGAGTGTCACCCGTTGGGTGCGAAATGGGGAAGAGACTGAAGAAGATGATCACATGGACAATCCTACTACTCTGATATTTGAAAGAAAACAATTTGAGCACATATTAATACCTGAGTCTCATTGCATCACCTGGCCAGCCACTGAAGCTGTGAGAGATCTTACTCATGGCATTCTTAACCCTGGAAACATTGTATCTCATGAATGAGCATTGTTGGTAGAGGGACGCCACTTGTTTCTCTATGAGACTAGTGTCCTCCCAGAGACCTATGGTCAGCTTATAAATTTGACCACCTACATATGCAAGTTTGCTCATCCTGCCTTGGTCCATATGATGCATCTCTTAGCTGGCCATCATGAAGAGCTTCATTGACACCTAGACACCCATGCAACTCTGAATTTAGCTTATGACAAGTTGTATCAACTGATCTCTGAATATCTTGGAGCAGTTAAATCTGGTGTGGAAGCTAATCACAACTTTATCATACAGCTGCATGACCAGCTTAGTACTATGGACACTGGGATTGTAAAGTATGTCGAGGAGGCCATGAAGATATTCTGGGATGAACTGAATGCATCTTCCGCTAGTACTCGCTTATTGTTGGAGGAGTTTGCTAAAGAACTTGAAAAGCAAAATGAGCAAACATATTGTGACCTTTCAGCCCCTGACTCTGTCCTTCAAGAGAAATATGAACAGCGTGTAGCTGTGGTGAAGCAACAGCTAATTCAGGCCTTTTCACATGTTGATGAGCTTGAACATCATCTGTTGCTTGAACCATCTAGTGCCACCACCACCCTTGCAGCCAAGGTTGTTCAACTAGAAAAGGAGCTAGCTCTCAGAGCTTTGTTTGAAAATACCAAATATTTGGCACGTCATCTGACTAAATGTGAAATAGAAGATAAATCAATGAAAGCTTCGCTGGAAATCCCTGTGCTATTGAAGGAAGTATTTAGTCAACTAACAAAGGTTGAGCGGAAGTATGAGCAGATCAAGGATGGAGTACAAGGCCCAAGCTCTCACTCTTGTGATGATGAAGGGTGTAAACAAATGAAAGAAGATCTGAAGAACCATGTGAAAGCCATGGAAACTGCTCAATTAACCCTAAGTTCAATGGTGTCACAACTCCATTTTCAAGTCTCTGCAATGGAGAACTGAGTGGAAGATCTTGAAACTCAAAAATCAGGGATCTAAGTTCAATTGAGACTATGTGAATCTGGGCCCCTAGAAGCCCTCTCTAACATGGAAACCCGGCTTGAAGCCATGCATGACCATTTCAATTGCCTTTCATGGGCCTTTGATCAGTTAAGCTACCGCTCTGAAACCTCAGAAGCAGAAGCTCCAGCTATTCATACCCTTACTGGTAATGACTATCATTCATTCAAACCTACATTTAAAGACAAGTATTTCCCGGTGAGGGTAGCATTGCTTCATTTTTATACATTTATGAAGCAGCTATGGAAGGGGCGACTGATCATCAGAAGGCCAAGCACATCCTTTCCTGTTTGGGTCACATGGCACAGGAGGTGATGGTCCCACATATGGATGCTCTTAGCACCTGGTCCAAAGTTAAAGAGGCTCTCATAAACACGTTCAGCTCAAAACAATCTATAAGCATGAAAAAGTAAGCCTTTATGTGTATGAGTATCCGAAAAGGAGAGTCAATGGCCGCCTTTGTGAAATGATTCTATATGGAAGCC
Organism: Massospora cicadina; assembly: GCA_022478985.1. Taxonomy (NCBI): domain Eukaryota; kingdom Fungi; phylum Entomophthoromycota; class Entomophthoromycetes; order Entomophthorales; family Entomophthoraceae; genus Massospora; species Massospora cicadina. The sequence goes on from JAKSZP010006596.1 coordinate 168,374, forward strand.
CAGACGTTGCTAACCTCAAAGATGTTGACTTTGGATGATGCTAAAGCCGCCGTTTTGACTGGAGTGGCTACTTACCCATTGCTAGCAATGCACATCACCTCCATTAAACGCTATTTCCATACCGTCCAAGACATCAAGGAAGCGTTAATAGATGTCACTGATTTCCATAAGCCCGAAGTTCCACGTGGAGCCATATCTCGTCCTCACGTTTTAACCATTGAGGACTCACAGCCTAAGCCTCGGGCTTTAGCTATCAAAGACAAGAAGGAGCCCCTTCAGATAATGGCCTGAAAGAGCAAAACCCCAAAGAAAAACGTCCTGAACGCCCTCAGTGCAAATACTGCAACAAGTTCAGACATAAGGAGGCTATGTGCTGGAAAAAGAAAGCTGATGCTGAGGAACAGGAGCAGGGAAAAGAAATGTCAGCATAGAGAAAGGCACCCCTATTGCTGACAAAACTAATGTGCCTAACTCACTCAATCAACTTATGCCATTACCTCGCGTCACAAATACCCCAGGGGATGATTCTGAGGGGGTATGGATGAGGTCATCTATTACATTGTAGGAGTGCCTGCTGGAGTGGAAGTCCCCAAACGCTTAAATGCTGGAGGAGTGGATGAAGCCACCATACCTGAAGAGACATATCTCAGTCAAATTCTAGGGGAGCCAATTGACATCAATACTTCCAGCAATGCAGATGAGGTGTTGTCTCACCTTATTCGTCCTATCCAGCATAGCCACACCATGAAGTCCATCAAGGAAAATTACCCCAAGACCGCATTTAAACTAACCTCCAATTTTTATCTTAGGGAGGTCTTAGCGCTATTGCCCACTTTTGGGGGTATACTTACAAAGGTCAAAGTGGTGATCCAAAAAGTTTGGTGATGGCCATTTTAGATACAGGCTCCCCAGTGAACGTAATCTCCTCCAAGCTGATGAAAAAGATCAAGCTTGCACCTGACTTGGAGTACAACCAAGACTTTGGAACCGCTGGTCCTAACAACACCCGCGCACTTAGTGCTTACTCGTTGCTTCCCATTCATATTGGGAAGCTTATTCTATCAGCCCCCGCAGTGGCTTTGGATAACATCGCTTATGATATGCTTATAGGTACTCAGTTTATGATTGAGTATGATGGCATTATCAATATGAAGCAAGGGTTCTTGTCATTGCTTAATTACAAAGTTCTTTTAGTTCTAGCCAATACCAAACCCAGCAAGAAGAATTACTCTTGCATGTACACCAACCTCACAAAAACAGCGACAAAAAAAGGGCAGGTTGCCAATAAGCTCTGCACCCCCTTCCTAACTCTTAAGTGGATAAAAAGGTACTACACTACCATAACTGCAACAACCCTACCAACATTCTTGAGGGGGCAATGTTGGACATTCTCCTTTTTGATGTAAGAAAAAAAATGTTGGAGGTATTAGTGCTCCCAAATCTGCTACTATGATTGGCCCGTCACCTGCCTGATCTTATAATAATATTGTGGATATCAACACTATGAGTAACCACAGCAAAAAGACCTTAGTGGATTCTCGGAGGAATCCTAACAACTGGAAAAATAAAATTTATCATAAAAATTGGCTTAAAAAGGTAATAATTAATAATAGGATTACTCTGACTCCTCAGTCAAATTTGAGGAGTATAATATCACATGGATCTGAACCTCCACAAGGCAAGAAGATTTACCCATTGATGATTGGGTGCAAGTTAACCAATCATTACCATCTGAGTCTAACCACCGCTGAGGTGCAAAGATTTTATTCAAGGATGATAGGGTAAAAATTAGCCAATCATTACCATCTGAGTCTGACCACTGCCAAATTACCCAATCATTACTATCTGAGTCTGACCACTGCCAAGATGAAAAGATTTTACTTGCTGGTGATTGGATACAATTCATCAAAGCATTACCGCACAGGTTGGTTTTGCCTCCAAAAATTTTTATCTTTGATCTGATAGGCAAAAGCCTATATTTCCTAATTTAGATAACTGAGCTTTGCATTCTTTTGCCTCAAATACCCCTGGTCTCGAAATTTGAACTAGTTTAAATAGGAAAAACTAGTATTGAGAAAGGGACCTTTCCTGGTTTTGCCCTGCCTGATAAGAAACATAAAAAACTTTAAAAAGTGTTATTTTATACTTTTATTAAAAAATTAGATATATCACTTAAATATATTATTTGTGGCATCCATTGGTGGATCCCACATGGGCTATGACAGTGCGAGCTCATAAATAAACCTGAGCAACGCCAGGTAACTTCACTAGTTTATATATAAAGATTTATCATCAGAAAATCTATTTCTATGTATATTCTAACACTTGCTCTGAGTATTTCTTATTAGCTGCTATATTGTCTCAAGTTGAAAAGCTTTTTAAAAACATCAATTAGCTGTATCAAAAACTTTTCTTTCTCATTGCAAAACACTTTTGCAACCTATTCAATTCAAGACTAAATCTAGTTTGATAATCTCATAGAGGAGATTAGTCTGCGCCCATGTCTGGGAGCAGTTGGGCAAGCAAGGCAAGAGGAGCAGGTGGAAGGCCCGCGGCCTCTAACGTTCAAAAATGCCCCAGAGAATCTGGCAGAATAGAAAAAAATCTAAAAAAACTGGCGGTCACAATTTCCCCAGAGATACTCGCGTAGCAAGCATGATGCAACCAAGACATCAACACGCCACACTCCCAGCCACTTTTGTCGGTAGAATTCAGAGTCTGTGTGTATCTGGACATCCAAAAAATTGCCTTATGGGAAAAATTTTGTGAAGATGTACACAAAATTTTCCCAACCGCGGTGTACGTTGCACCTCACTCCATGTTGCACGGTTGGCTGGACCTAGGTTTTAAAAGCAAAATAGCAGCAGATGAGGCTGCAGCGGTGCGCATAGTGGTCAACCTCCCTGAAGGGCAATGGGTTGTTGAAACCAAATGCACCAGATGGACAAAATCAAACCAAATTTTCCTCACATTTAACTTTTTGCCTACTACAGTAAAATGTGACATTTTGGAGCAACACCTGAAAGATGGTCTCGCCATATACAGCAAAATACAATCTTTTGAAATGCAACATTTCACGCTGATGCCACATCTGTGCACTGGCAAAGCCATCGCAGTTCTGACCCCAACTGGGGAGATCATGAAGGACCTAACCCAGATCCTGCACTCCACCTTTATTGATATTGCAGGGCATACCACCCACCCTTTCCAGGTAACCGTGGACAGCGCGCCCCCTATTTGCACCCACTGTGATGCATTTGGCCATAAGGCGCATGCATGCCCCATCAAGGAGGGCGTCACATTCCAAGAGCACCCCTCAGCGGCCATGGCCAGCGGAGAGGCGCACTACAAACCAACCGCAAGCACCAAGGAGGCTTTCCCATGGGGAGCACAAGGCTGCTACCTATTGGTAAAGCCCATCTCCCCGCAGGAGTGGAAGAAGGCCAAGCAGGCCTGTAGGGCTGTGGCCAAGGAAGCGGCCAAGGCCACCACCACCATCCCACACTCACAATGCCAGGAGGACATGGAGACCTTCGCAGTGGAAGCGACTTGGGAATCCATCACCCAATCAGATTGGGAGGCCCATGCTGAGTGGGCCACTCAATATGAGGATCTGATGGGAGATTTGATCTCACCCAATTGCTGCACCCAAGCTCCGGTCAAAACTGACTTGGGACCTATCCCAACCAAAAATTTTTTTTGCCCCACTCGGACGGTGCACTGAACTTATCCGCACCGCAAAAAATTCATCTGACGTTGGGAAAACAAAAAGCAAAATTCCAAAGCCAACGCGACTCTTTCCAAAAAAATTAACAAAAACCCCGATAGCGTTGCTGCTAACACCCACGCTGCTGTGAAAGCCCGTGGGGACCTGGAAGAGGCTGGTAGGCCCGGGGGCCCACCCCTCGCACCTAAGGTGCGATGGGGGAAACCTTCACTCTAGGGATGCTGAATATCGCCGGACTCAAGGCCTCCCCATCCCAGGCTAGGAAACTGAGTTTTTTACAAAACAATTTACCCTTGGATATCCTGGCCATCCAGGAGTCCCACTGTCCACAAGGTTCCAAGGAAGCTTGGAAAACAATGCTCCTACCATCCCTATCCTTTTGGTTGAAAAACTGTGGGGTGCTAATTTGGAAAAACATTTTTTCAAATTCACATCCTCAGAAACATTACTAAATGGCTGAGTGCTCATTGTCACCTTCTCGTGGGCTGATGTTGCACACACAATTGTCAACATTTACACCCCAAATGGTGCACATGAGCGCCAGAAATTTTTCTTGTCGGTCAAATCCCTCCCGCTACCCCCCAATTCTTTCCTAGTTGGTGACATGAACTGTTGGCTAACCTCACCAACGGACCAGTGGCCACCCTCACCCCACGCCCCACAGGGTCACATAGAACTATGCATTCTAAAAGCCACCCTTGGGTTAATGGATGCACTGCTGCGACATGCCCCACTGCTCAAAAATATGACACGTCCCCACGTTCACAATGGCCAATTAAGGTCCATGACCCATATTGACCTTATTCTAACACCAGCAAAATTCCAACCCCACATCTCCCACTTCAAAACAATGAAAATGGAATTCTCCAACCACTGACTGGTCTTGATAACATACCACTTACCCGTCACAGTTGCAAAGGCCCCACATTGGTGCAAAATCTGCCCCCCAAGCTCGCGTCGCCAGGATTTTCCACATGGGTGGAAGAGGCAACTTTGGCGAAATTGTTTGTTGCACCATTTTTCGTGGACCCCATTTCCACATGGGCAACTTTCAAAGAAGACACCATCTGCCACTATCACCATCTCTCCTCCAGACGCTCACAGCCACATTGGCGGTTATCTCGTGTGCGCTGGTGGAATTGGCCCACTTGGAGTCCAACATTCCAGCCACAGGATATAGCCCTGCATGGGGCTGGAAGTGGGTGGAGGCAGCTGCCCACCTCAACGCACTCGAAAGGCAACACAAACATTGGGTTTGTGTCCAATACAGGGCCACATGCATCACTAAAGGTGACAAGTGCACCGCATACTTCTTTAAAAAAATTTTGCACCACGCCAGAGCGTGGCCTGCACACAGGTGCAAAGATTGGATAATTCCATTGTGGATACACCGGCCAAAGTGGCAATTGAAATGCAAAGATATTACTCCAAGTTATACTGAGCTGAACCAATTCAGCTGGCCGAAATGGCAGAATTTCTCGACCGAGCTCATATCTGCACCATTTTCTGATACCCAGAAATAATGAATTTAATTACTCTGAATGAATTATGGACATCCATTTGCGGTGCACCAAACCAAAAATGCCCAGGTCCAGATGGCATTCCATATGAGTTCTACAAAAAATATTTTAAATACATATCCCCATTGCTGCTAGCCTCACTCAACCAAAGCCTGTTGGAAACGCGCCTCCTACCAGGAGGACATAAGGCCTTTACTGTCACACTCTTTAAGAAAGGGGACAGGCTTGACTTAGCCAACTGGTGCCCCATTTCTCTAACAAACACAGACACCAATATTTTAACCAAAATCATGGCTAACCGTTTAGGGACTGTAGCATCTGCCACCATCTCCCCAGAACAATTTGGTTTCATCCCCAGAAGGTCGATTTGGGATAATGTGCACTCTGTGGCTAATGTGTGTCAATCCACAGCCTCTGGGGCACTTGTATTCTTGGACCAACAAAAGGCCTATGATAGAGTAAACTGGGAATACCTAAGGGCCTGCCTCCATCAATTCCGCCTACCCCCCACTTCATAAACTGGGTGATGCTGCTCATGGAATCTGCGACAATGGCAGTTCGTGGCCCAGGCTTCCTAACAGAAGTAGTCCGCCCTCAAAGGGGCCTGCGACAAGGGGACCCCCTCAGCCCACTCTTATACAACTTCAGCCTTGACCCACTACTGCGAAATGTGAATGCCCAACTCACTGGGGTCCATGTGCCAGGCCAAACCCCAGTCAAGATGATGGCATTTGCAGATGGTTGCGTGGTGGGGGTGTCTAATAACAAAGATGCACGCGCGCTTGAAGCCCTCATCCAGGAATATTCCCGGGTAAGCAACGCGGCACTGAACGCCTCCAAAACCAAAATCATCCTCCTCGGTCAGTTTCAGAACTGCTGGGCCCCAGCAAGTAGTTCCCAACCTGGCCCATCTGCTCGCCCACGTCCACGCCTTACTAACTCAACACACACCGCTCCACTGGTGCTCCCCTTTGTGCCACGTCCTACCATAGTACTGGTACACCATCTGGGCGTGTGGATGGAGGCAGGCGGATACGCGTCAGCAGTAATGGAGTGCCATATACTGGACAACGTGACGAAGCGAATCGCCTCTCTCAGAGCCCACCCTACTACCCTCACTGGCAGGGTTGTTCTTGCCAACTCTATGCTCCTATCCAAAGTCTGGTTCAGAGCCCATGCCATCCCCTTCTCCCCAAGCTTCTTCAAATCCCTGTATGCTTTGCTGCAAGGATGGCTTTGGTCAGGCCGCCCTCCACCAATACGGCTAGAGGTCATGTTTGGCCCTCATCATCAAGGTGGCATGGGCCTGCTTGACTTCAAAGCCCATGCTGCCAAGATCCTGGGCACCTGGATTGCAGCCGTCACCGCTCCTACACTCCCATCCCAACACTGGTCCTGCGCGGCCCACTCCAACTTCTCCCGAGCCTTGGGCCTCAACAATCCATCAAACCCCACTCCCTGATGAAATACCTCGCATCACACTTTTTGGCCACAGGTCCTCACGGGACTAAAACCCACTACAAACGAATCCTACTCTCCATGTGAAGCGCAGAGTGGAGAATTTGTATTAGTGGACATACAACCCGAAGAGGCCGCCTTCCCCTCAGTTCACACAAGAGGTACAGGGGCTACCCATCCATGATGGCGTGATCCCCATTCGACCCCAAGTCCTATCCAGGGTGGACTACCTGGACATAATGGACATCCCTTATTCCACTGAGACCCAAAAGACTATCTGGAAATATGCACACCATCCTCTGTTGCAGCCTCAAGTCCACTCCCATGTGTGGCGCTACCTGAGGCGGATGTTTCATACAGCTGAGCGCTCTAATGCTTTACACTCATCCTGTGTCATGTGTGGCCAGTATGGAACGCTGTTCCACCGCCTGGAGAAGTGCCCCACCTCTAAAGTGATATGGCGCGAAGTCCAACGTCTGCTAGGCCAGGATCAAACGCATCCCTTCAGTCTGTCAAGAGATATGTTTGCTTCATCAATGGCCTCCCCCTCCCACCCTCCCTCCGTGCTCTGGTGGTTGCAATCGCCATGTGGACTATCCACACGATTGTCTTGGATGCCATCGCTGGATCCATCCCCACCCTCCCAGAAGGTGTCCACAGATTCTGGTCTCATTTGGTGGACCACTTTCAAGCGTGGATGTTTGGATATCTCCCACCGCGTCGCTGACAGCTGGTCTCCTCCTGGTTCCCAGTCTGGTTCATCAAATCAGACCCCTTCCTCCACACGTGCTCAATAGTGGCTATGGCCCCTACACACGTTCCCTCCCCCTCCCCATAAGTGGCGTTCCCGCTGGCAACAAGAGATAGCATCGCTTCTCTGGGGTGCCCCCCTGGTACTAAGTTTATCTTTCCTGAGTCATATTCAGAAGTGTCCGTCCCACGGTCAGCCTTCCCCGCAAAAAAATCTAAAATCAATTAGCTGTATCATAAGCTTCAAATCACCGTGGATTTGACAGTATGACAGATTTTATTTCATTAGATGACAATTGATAAGTTAGAAAGTGATTAGCTTTGTTAAAGCAATTGAATAACCATCAATTACTTAAACAAACCCATTGAATATATCAAACCATCTGAATAATTACCAATCACTTAACTAAAACCAAAGAACATATCAAATGAACTAAAAAAAGAAAAAAGAATCGCCTTCAAAAAAGGCATTAAAAAGGATGAAATAACCAATAAAGTATGGATCTACTTAATAAAACATAAAAACTTTTCTTTCTGCTTGAACTCACTTTTGAGCAAATTCCAATAAAAAGATAAAAAAGTTTATTTTATCCACCACCTCTGGCTACATCCACTTTCCACTTGATATCAACAGATCTGCCACCTGCCACCCCAGTGTGGGGCATCAGTGCTCCACCCCTTAGCATTTTCCACCCTGCAGAGAAAAATGTGCAAATAGGCTTGAATAGCCAATCAAACTCCTCTGGCCAATTTATCCCCCCACAGGACTTAGCACTCCACCTAGCACGCATCCACCTGTATTTCCCTCACCCTCTCACCCTTCCTTGGTCCAATATCTACTTTTGCCTTCATGTCAATTATGGGCAGTTATTCCCATATGCTGACAAAGCAATCATTGAGCTCGCCACTGCTGCCTTTGTGCCAGTAGGTTTTATTAATTTCTGCCCTTTTGGAGCTATTTTGATATATGTTTTTAGACAGAGGAGGATGCTGCAGCAGCAGCAGCTTCAACTCCACTTATTTATAAAAACACTTCCATCCCTACTACCCATATTCACCTCCTATCTGACACCACACTGGTAGTATCACTTGTATCCCTCCCTTCCCATCTTTCCCCCAACTTTTATATGATCAGCTAATAGTGGGTCTTATAGCTTATAGCACTCAGCATAACCTTGTCTTTGATGTTCCCTCTGGCATGGAGTGCATTGCTGCCCCTCACACAACCACCACTATAATACTACACCACCCTGCCATAGCCCACCTGATCCCTCCCAGTGCTCATATTGCAGCAGCGCATGAGCATTCCTTTTGGGCTTGTATTGATAATAGCCACCAAATTTGTCCCCTTTGCTTTGGGCTCAATTATTCAAAAAAATCCTGCCCCCATGCCACTTCTGCTGATATAGCTTTAGAGCCCTATTTAGTGGATTTTGAATAGGGCAGTTTGCTGCCCTCTCCCACTCAATAATCCCATTTGATAGGCCTGAATGGGAAATCAGCCCACACCAACTCAACTACCTATACTAGCCTACCTAGCTTTACCCTAGCCAATCAGAGTCAGGCTTGGACCACTCTATGTACCTAAGCAACCAATTCACCTCCTACCCACCTGAATTCATCCACTATAATTTGTAAACCAAAATCCATGGGACTTATTGGCCAAGGTTAATGAATCAGGTAAGGTTATCATGAGTTAGATATCCGGTCAACCACTCATCCAGTTCAATTATGGTAAGGCTGAATTTTTTGTTTCTGATTTTGACAATACCCCATCCCCCAGATGTTTCACTCCTAAGCTCAATGCTGCCCCCTACCAAAGTGACCACCAGCTCACCTTTGCAGTGGTGGCACCCCCCATTGCCCAAGCCTACGCAAAGCAGCAGCCCAATCAGGGGCTCAATACTAACTAGGGCTTCCCAAACTCTACTTCCCCCTGATTTCCCCAAATAAGCCTGCAGCAATATTTCAAAACTGTTTGACGATGCTGGATCCTCTATTGTACATGTCACTAAACTAGCAATAATTTAACCCATTCACTAAAATCACCCTCCATAGTGTCTCCAATTTTGCCCAGCTCCCTGATGCCTGCATTAAGCTGAGCATCACTTAGTGGAATATGTCAAAGAAGGTTACCATGCTGCTCTCAATGAAGAGGAGGAGAACTCTTACTACACTGCCATCCACCCACACTATGCTGATGCTTCAACGCCCTGGATATCCACTTTTGTCTGCTTACTTAAACAAAATGATATTTTTGGGGCAGAAACATCTACAGAAAACCTACCTGACCCCCTTGCCCTCTGCCATGGTGGGATAGCAGTTTCTGCCCCACCTGGTTAGAAGTTTTTCTTTGTTTTTCCTTCCCATTCATTCTTTCAATAAGGTTCTTTTATTTTGTTTTTATTTTAGGTACTATCCATCCCCTGGTCAGCATACCTCAAATAAAATCATAATTTTTTTAGTACTAGATGGTCCCAAAATAAAATCATAATTACTTAATAAAAAGCATTCACTGAAGTACTGACGTACTGACATCTGAAACCTTTAAGTCTGATAAGTTCAATCTATTTAGGTGAGTGGGTGAGAATTGCTAAATTTTTGAATCTTAAACCATTGAGTTTAATGGGTTTAATCTATTTGGGTGAGTGGGTGAGAATTGGCAACTTTTAGCTGATAATTCATCAAATTGCTCACCTGAAGCTAAAAAATCAGTATTAGAGTTTTAAGTAGATTAAGTGAAGTTAGTATAATTGGCTCAATAGTAGTGCTGGCACAGCCTCTAGGCTCAGTGCAAGCTTATAAACCTGAGCAACGCCGGGTAACTCCACTAGTAATAAATAACACACTTTTTGAAGCTGGCGCCATATTTAAAAAAACTTATAATAGCCATGTATAATGTATATGCTTAGCACTTTATATTTTTAGTTTCTTATAATTTACACTTAAACAATCCAATATAAGCTCTAATTTAAATTTGTGAGCAAAGTTCTATAAGTCAGGGTGAAATATGGTGCCAACTTCAAAAAGGGTTTATTTTTTTTTAGTACTAGATGGTCCCAACCCAAAGGGGGGATCAAAAAGGGTTTATTGATAAACCATATTTTCTCAATTATTCCTTACTTTTTAGTACCTTTTTGAAGACAAATTTTTCCCAAAGTTTTTTTTTTGAAATCAAGTTTTATTTTCTAAAAAAAGTAGTGCATTTTTAAAAGTTGCTTTTTTCTATTTTTTTTTGAAAACTCACTAATTTTATATAAAAATAAAAATCCTTACATTTATATTATATATTATCTCATAAATATTTATACCAAAAATAGCTAAACTTGGCACAAATATTAATGAACATTAGGAACCATCTTAGGCTTTTTTGTTTCTTAATTATAGAAAGATAAATAATGATTATATAGAATATATCAGTGATATATAAATTATAATGGTAATCTTTATATTATTTTGGCTGAGCAGTTTCATATTTGGTCATTTTGATAGGTGCAATATTTTTTAATGAGCAGAATGTAATTTGATCAATTTATTAAGCTCATTGGTGTTAGAATTCTGGATAGTTGGGTTGATTACTTGGTGTCAGCCCAGAATTCTAACAATATGGCAGATACAGTATGATTAGTATATTAAGCCACCTAAGAGGAAAAGTTTTCCCTAAGTTTGCAACTTTCATCCTTGTTAAAGAGGAGATTTAGTAAATTATATTAAATTAAGGATAGTAAGATAAGTGAAAGTTCATTGAGATAGAGCCTTTCACTATTTAAAGTACTAAGGCTAAAAGTGGGAGAAGAGAGAATTCATGAAGAGAAGGAGGTAAGATATCAAGCAATAGATGAAAATTGTTTGCTTCACTTAGAGAATCTATCAGCATTAGTTGTCAATAAAATAATAATAATTCATAAGTAATAATAGTACATTAATGATTGAATATCCTCAGCCTTTAGTCACTAGTAGTTATAACTCTAGGTGGCAGAATGGTTTTCACTCACTTTAATATCAGAAACCTTGGCATTCCCCTGGAAATATAATTATCTTCAGCATAAGTCACCAGTAAATCCTTACACAGTCAATGATTGGCTTATCCTTAGCATTTAGTCCCCTGTAATCCTGAAATGAAATAATGATTGAATCTCAATGTTGAGCTAGCAATCTTCTATAAACCTGAATTAATACAATTGGTTTGAAATTGCAAGTCTGGGGGAGCGTCCCCTCTGCCTAGATCAAGTAGTGTCCCCATTCTCCACTAAAAAGGGTCCTAATAGGGCAGATGTTTCTCTCATCACACCAGGCGATCCTGCCTATGTGGTAGATAGGCGTTTGGTAACAGCTATCCCTTTGAGGATCTCACCACCTGTCCCCACAATTGCCTCTGCTAATTTAGTATGTTAAATTGAGTTATCTGCACTAAAATAATTGGAAGTCACCACCCCCATGAGCCCAAAAGGTAAATATTAAGATGACGGCACCAAGCCCTCAAAATTAAGGTCTGAAGTCATAAACCATTGGTAACAAAGCCCAATGGGCTCACACATTCTGTAAATGAGGAATCAAGGGTCAAATCCTTAACAAAACTCGCTAATAACATCAGGGCATTGGGAAATGTTGTCATCAGTTTCAAACCTGCTTCAAAAACATTATAACAACCCAATAGACATGTATCTATTAATTTTTTTGTGTCCAGTTACAAATCCTCAGCTAAACTCACCAATGGCATTGGGCCATTGGGATAAGTTGTTGCTTATTCAAAACTCCCTCAAAAATTTCAGGACAAAGCCTGACAGGCATGTACCCTCTTCTCTTAAGATTTGGGAAAATCACTTGTTGCATCTTGCTTGGTTGAATGGATGCCAATTTAACTGGGTGTGGGCAGGTTGGATATCCCAAACCTATTTCTGACCCTTGGGACTACACCTATGTGGGGTGGCCTTGGGAGGTTCCCATCGCCTGTCAGGCAAGATGCTGTCACACTAACTGTTTGAAATGTTGTGAAACCACAATGAGGGCATCTGAGGTCAAACTGACAGTGACTCAGCCTTCCACCAACAACTTCAAAGTTAGTTCAAAGTAAATTCATTTCCCCCTCCCACTTGAAGTTTGCCAGGTTAAGTAAATCCTCATGGGCCCTAATTTTGAGTGTTTCTAAGCTATTCCTCAAATCAATCATTTATTTAATCAGTTACAACACACTGAGAAATTTACAGTTGATTTTCTAACTTTACTTTCAAATAAAAATCCCGTTTCCCAAATCCAATTTTATTATTATGAAATTTAAACCACCCTCCCCAACCCAATTTTAGCCAGCTCCTAAACCCGCAGGCCCTGGGGCCACGTTTGCCTAATTTGTTGCCAGGATAATATTCACATTCATAACCTATCACTGCTCATTGGCAATTTTTTTCCAATCAACAAAATGTCATTCATGCAGCAGTGCCTCTGGCATTTGGGCCTGCCATCTGGGTGTTTCAACACTCAATCTGGCAGGCCAGTCTAAACTTAATTTGCTGCAATCCTGACATGATTAACTGTCCATTATTTTTAGCCATCTCCGCCCTCCTTGTAGAGATGGGCGCAGCAGTAGTCATCTTCTATAAAATAAATAAGGCTGTAAAGGAGTTTTACTATGGCCGCACTGCCCCAGTGTATCCAACCTTTACTCATCCCACCCTCCAAAATGGGATTTTCATACTAGGAGCCGCTGAGGTAGCCTTGGGTTCGAATCTTAGCTCCAAATCAATATCTGTATTGATTCCAAATGTTACCACAGCCCTGCAACCGTGTTAGTATATTCTGGCACTCTGACATATGAAGCATCTGCCCCTGTCATGAGCCTTGTGTTTTCCCCAATCTAATTGCAATCTATTCCTTATCTACAAACTCGACCATATCTGCCAATAAAGAGAATTCCATGTACCTTATACTTTTAATGAAAATTAGCATCAGATCAAACCAAGTGTCTTTTGAGGCCTTGGTTAACACTAAAAAGCAGGTAACTTTATGAGCCTAGAGTTGGCCCACCAGCTCAATATTGACCTGGATGTGGGTCCTAAGGTGATGGTTGCCTCGTCAGCCTCTCAGCCATCCTATAAATTTTGAAGCCCCATGCCTTTCTCAATCCATCAGTTTAGCTTTTGTGACCACTTCTCTGCTATACACAACCTCATGTTCCCAGTAATCTTATGTTGGGTTGGTGGCATTAGCAGCATGTAAGAATCCACCTGGAGACATAAATGCTGTCTTTCTCCAACAGTTAGGTGAAGGGCGAGTTTCCATTATTGGATATCCTCACTAAACCTTATGGCTGTAGTTTGATTACAGTCCTTGTTACTCCCGTTGATCTTCCACCAAATTTTCCCGCTGAGTTGATGGAATATAAGAGCATTTTTGACTCTACCAAGGCTGGTTACCTTCTCCCTCATATGAAATTTGATTTGGGGTTTCAGACAATGGTACAGGTAGTTAACATAAACTGCCCACTGTACCCACATACAGCGGAGGGGGAGTTTGCCCTCAACAAATGGTTGGATGAGATGCTTCAGAAGGGTGGATTTTTAAAGAAAAATCCCTAGTTGGCTGTCCCATCATCTTTTCCAATAAGGCCAATGGTTCCCTTCATCCCTGTATGGATTATGGTCACATTAATAAAATTACAGTCCATGATCCCTACCCTCTGCCTTTGGAACAGATGATTGGGCGAGCAATTACAAAGTGCAGGTGTTCTCAAACTTGATCTTGTCAATGCCTTCTATCAGATTTGGGTTATGGAAGGTCAGGAATGGCTTACTGAAATTTGAACAAAATGGAGCATTTTTTTAATTTCGAGTAATGTTTTTTGGGCTAAAGAATTCATCACCCACGTTCCAAAGGATGATCAATAGTGTGCTGAGTGATCTCTGGTTCACCTGCGCAGTTGCTTATATTGACAATATCTTGATACACTCCCCTACTCCCAAACAACATAAAAAGGACTTGGAAGTGGTTGTGGCGGCCTTACATAAGGTGGGCCTGTTTGTCAAGCCTTCAAAATGCAGTTCTATTGGGAGGAAGTCACATTCTTGGTCAATCTCATCTTAAAGGATGGGTAAGCCATTCCCTTAACAAGTTAGATGCCATCTCGAGTGGCTGGCTCCAACAACCCAAAAGCAATTGAGAAGCTTCTTGGGTACTATAATTTTCTTAAATAAGTTCTCCCCTGCCCTATCCCAGTTAAACGCCCCACTTCATCCAATTTATGGGTAAGAATGTCTCCTTTTGTTGGACGCCTGAGTGCCAGCAGGCATTTGAGTCAATTAAAGAGGTGTTTTTGTCACCCCCATCCTAAAACATGTGGACCCCTCAAAACCCTATATTGTAGCATGCAATGTATTATCTGTTGCAGTTGGGGCTGTATTGCTTCAGATGCATGAGGGGCTGGAATACTCAGTTGCCTACTTTTCCCGCAAGTTCTCCCCTACTGAACAGTCCTGGACCATCTATGATAAGGAGCTGGCAGCCGTGGCGTAATCTGACCCACTGGCGGTATCTTTTGCAGGGCGCTCAGCATGAGTTAACAGTGCAAACAGATCATCAAGCCCTCCTTTATTTCCACAAACCACAGAAGTTGGCACACAGCAGGCCCAAACCTACCTGGATTTGTACAGCTTTAACTTTGAATATGAATTTGTGAAAGGAGCGTTGAATGTTCTTCCTGACTTCTTAAGTCATAACCATGCACATTGCCCTGTAGACTCAGATGAGGCGGATCTGGTCACTGTCATCCCTCCCAACCAAATCTTATCCATTGTCCCTCTTGTGGTTTTGACAGTGGACTTAACTCCATATGCAACCCTAATTTCTGAATTTTGGCAGCGCAAACAGCCTGTGTAGAAGGTGTGGACCTTTTGGAGCATTTGTCCCTCCCTACATCAAACATTTCTTGTATTCTCTGGCTGAGGGTCTCATTCAATTTCAATCAAGGGTTTGGATTCCCCCCTCCTTCAAGCTGAAGTGATTCAGGATAACCACGATCCTCCCGCAGTTGTACATCCAGGAAATAAGAAGTGCCTCAAATTGATCAAGCATAACTATAATTAGGCAGGCTTGTCAAAAGATAATCTGGCATAGATTTAAGATTTTGTAACTTGTGTGGGTAAAGTTGGACTGGTCTGGAAAGAATGGCCTTCTTCATCCTTTACAACAGGCAGAGGTTCCATGGACATCAGTATCCGTGGACTTCATTGTTGAACTTCCCAGTTCCATTGGGTTTACAGTGATGATGGTGGTTGTCGACTGCTTCACAAAATTTTCCCTTTTTATCCCTTATTCTCCACTATAACTTCTGAGGAAATTTCTCATATTTTCGTGCGCCATGTTTTCTTAATGTTTGGTCTCCCACAGGAAATTGTCAGTGACTGAGAGCCCCGGTTTATGGCATGATTCTGGACTGAGATTCTTGGCAATCTTAAAGATTATGCCCTGCAGCTCCACCGCGTAACACCCCCAAACTTATGGCCAAACTGAACGAGTTAATCATATCCTTAAACAGTACTTGCGCTGCTACACGGCTGCTGCTCAGGATACCTGATTTGATGACCTTCCCCTCAATAAATTTGCATATAATAATGGAAGACATGCCACCACGGGATTCTCTCCATATAAAGAAATCTTGGGGTACAACTACTCATTCTCAGTTGACCTGTGCCTTAGCCTAGAGGTACCAGCTGCTGCTGATCATGCCCGACATATCTAAACAACGCAGTCCTTAGTTTGGAGCATCTCACTAAGGCTAAGTGACTACAAGTGGTTTGCAGATTGGAAGAGGCTCCTGGCTCACAAAACCAAAGTCAGACTACTTGTCATGCTTATCACATGACATTTGCGGATGCAGGTGCCCTCAAATAAGTTCACAAGCAAATGCTTGGGTACCCACTTGGTAGAGGAAGATTTGGGTAATGTCACTTTTCAGTTGAAATTGCCACCTCACTAGAAGCAACATCTAGTCTTCCATGTGTCTCAGTTATCCTCATTCAATGGGACAATCCCCTTGGATCCAGAGCCTATTGTGATCAAGGATGTGGAGGAGGCTGAAATAGAGGGCACCCTGGCTTCCTGCAAATCTTGGCAATCAGTTAAATATCTCATCGCTTAGAAATGCTATCTGGCTTATGAGAACAGTTGGGTCAAAGCCCAAGATTGTGCAAACTGTTTGGAGCTTGTCAAGGCTTTTCATGACAACCACCCAGAAGCTCCCATCCTCCTCCAAAGATTGCGGCTTTAATGGCAATCAAGTTGCCAAAGACCCACAAAAATGTGGCTCTCACTCAGTTCCCTGGTGGTGGAGCCCCCTGTGGCAAAAGGGAAGGGTAATGTAAGTCTGGGGGAGTGTCCCCTCTTCCTAGATCGTTTGGTGTTCCCATTTCCCACTAAAAAGGGTCCTAAGAGGGCAGCTGTCCCTCTCATTACACAGGGTGACCTTGCCCATGTGGAAGATGAGCGTTGGATAACAGCTATCCTTCTGAAAATCCCACCACCTGTCCCCACAATTGCCTCTGCTAAATTAGTATGGTGAATTGAGGAAATATGCGCTGAAATAATTGGAAGTTGACACCCACATGGACTGAAAGGTACTTATGAAGATGACATCAATAAGCTCTTAAAATTAAGGTCTAAAAGTTGTAAACCCTTGGTAATAAGCCCAATGGGCTTGCACATTCTGTAAATGAGGAATTAAGGGTTAAGTCCTCAGCAAAACTCGCTAATGGCATCAGGCTATTGGGAAATGTTATCGTTGGTTTAAAACCTGCTTCAAAAACATTGTAAAAAAAGCCTGATGGGCGTGTACCTCTTAATTTGAATGTGTCCAGTGACAAATCCTCAGTTAAACTCACCAATGTCATTGGGCCATTGGAAAATGCTGTTGCTGATTTAAAACTCCCCTCTAAAACAGCGGGAACAAAGCCAACTGGGAATGTACCCTCCCCTTAAAAATTAGGATGATTGTCGTTGCATCTTGCTTGGTTGAATGGATGCCAAAGAAACCATGTGTGAGCGGGTTGGATATCCTAAACCTGTTTCCAACCTATTGGGACTGCCCCTATGTGGGGTGGCCTTGAGAGGTTCCCTTCGCCCGTTGGGCAAGATACCATCACGCTAACCATCAGAACATGATGAAACTGAAATTAAGGCATCTAAGTTCAAACCAACAGTGACTTGGCTCACCACCAACAACTTAAAAGTCAGTTCAAAATAAATTTTTTCCCCTCCCACTTGAAATTTTCCAGGTTAGGTGAATCCTCAAGGGTCTTAATTATGAGTTTATAAGCCATTCCCCAAATACTTGTCTATTTAATCAGCCATAACACATTGAGAAATTTACAGTTGATTTTTTAACTCTAACTTCTTATAAAAATCTCATTTCCTAAATCCAATTTTATTATTATGAAATTTAAACCACCCTCACCAATCCAATTTTATCCAGATCCTAAACCTGCAGGCCCTGGGGCCATGTTTGCCTGGTTTGTCATCAGGATAATATTCACATTCATGACCCATTGCCTCTCATTGGAAAATTTTTTTCATTCAACCAAACGTCATTCATGCAGCAGTGCCTCTGGCATTTGGGCTTGCCATCTGGGTGTTTCAACACTCAATCTGGAAGGTCGGTCTAAATTTAATTTGCTGCAATCCTGACAGACATCTCAGCTTCAGTTGCAGATGGCAAATAATACTAATTAATTAAATGATCAATTGATCACCTCAGTTAAATTGCTGATGATCAAAATATTATTAGATCTATCAGGGTATATCCCCAACTCTTTGAATAATCTCAACTAAAGCTAATGAGGAGCATAATTTAGCATTCACTGATAACTAAATATTAATGAGACATGACCTCTAGTAAGAGGCTTCACCCAGAAAAGGGAAAACCTGACAAATTACCCTTCAAGCCTCAGCTAGGGGTCAAGAGCTAAGACATCTTCATCCAGGTAGAAATAGTAGGAGTCTTTGATGTCAATTGCCAGTAGAAATATAGGTATAAGAAAGCAACTTAATGCTTGGCCTATTTATAAGATCATCAGCATTAATTTTTGCAGTGCATTGTTGGCTATTCTTGGCATCAAGTTGCTGGTAACCAGAATCTTAGGCAGCTGAATCATCATCACTTGCTCTTGTATCTGATTACCTTTTTGTAACTGTCTAAATTTTTTTCTTTGCAATGGGAATTAACTTATAAGTAGGTTTAGAGGTCCATTTTTTCCCCTACGCTAGTTCAGCGTTTTGTTTTTAAACTTAAAAAGGAACTGTGGTTCAGAGATCGCTCTTTTGGTAATTGACCAATACTTTAGGACTTAACTAACTCTTTTGGTTCAATGGTCCTACAGGAACATTGCACTAATATTTTTGTTGATTTATCCTCAGCATCAGTCACCAGTATATCAGAATACAAAACGCTATTGGAGATTTTTCCTGATAATTTAGAGATGGCCAATAGATTAGACTCACTTGACCCAATTGAATAGGGAGCAGACTTTGTATTTAAATTATCATAATTGTTAATTTTCATTATAGCTTAATAAAGTTAATGAGAAGCATAATTTGGATATTATTAAAAATAGCTGGACTCAATCTATGATGAGCATAAACTCAAATCTCAGTAATTATACTGGTTACAAAACTTTGGTTTTTGTTTTGCTACAAAAATTATAGCAGCTGAATCTTTTAGAATTTTTGACACCGAAGAGAATATGTAAATGGTTCCTTTCTATTGAGCATAGTTTTTTGTAATTACCTTTTTTTGAAAAATGTTTACTATACATGTAATTTTAACATACCTAAAATCTGCTTTGTTTTAATTTTCTGGCTTAGTGTGTTATAAGTAAATCAGTCTTCAGATTTCAGCAATAGTCAGCTAGCACTCTTGGGTTCCATTTTCCTTGGTAACGTGCCTCCATGATGAATATATCCTGATGAAAGCGTTCACCATGTTAGTCACTCACAGCTCTGAGACTAGTTAAAAAATCCAGATGAGAATCTAAGAAGTGAATTTTAAGTGACATATTATAGCCAAGTGCTTTATAAATTTCAAGAATCTCAGTTATCAGTTTTTACAGTTATCCACCTTATTATTTATAAGGAAGTTATAAACAACCTTTTTAAAAGATTTCCAAGCAGCAACCTCATAGCCATTCAAGCTGCCTTCAAATTAAATAACATTTATTAGTTTTATTAAATCAGGACCAACAGATATGTCTTGTTTAATTATAGCGTCACATATGTTTGAAACTTGCTTTTTAGGAAATGAAATCCACTCCCCTCACAATCCATTACTTTAATAAAAGTTTTTATTAAACCTAGCTTAATTTGTTGCGGGTTATGGTAAACTTTTCAGGCTTTACTAGTGCTGGGCTCACAATGTTCTCTCCTAAAGTGGATATTTCTCTTTCTGGCCACTATTTCTGAAGGTAATAATTCTTACTATCTCTACTATACCACTCACACAAGAAGCAAAAAAATTAGTATATCCAAGTTGTAAACTAAGTAACAGTGTTATCTTTTTCAGGTCTCCACAAACATGCCACAAAAGTTTCTCATACTGATTATTTCCAACACAAGGTTCATACTTTCTAATGTCTCCTCCATGTTAGCTTCATGAGCTAGTGGGATTAATGGGTATTATTTTTAACATAAAGAAGGACTGCTTTCAAACTTTGTTTTGAGGAGTCTATAAAAAGATGCCATTCATCAAAATGGTGCATAAGTCCAAAACTTTCTAGTAAAGATTTTACATTATTGCAGTAAACTAAGTTCTCATAATGTAAGAAGAAATTATCAAAACCACACTTTTTGTCATGCAAACCACTCATTTTAGTACTATGTTGTAAAAGTTTCCATCCTTTTAGTCATGATGCAAGAAGTTTAGCTTGATTCTTGGATAAATGTAGATCGCAAATGAGGTCATTTAATTCTGAATGATTAATTAAGTGTGGTTCAGTATTTGTACTCTCTAAAAAGTCTGGGTCTCTCCTTTCTTCATCATCAAATGAATCTGCACAACCTTCAACATTAACAGCATCTTTTTCTAATTTGCCATGTTTTTGGTGGTACTGGAATTAAAAGCTGTGAACTGTGAGGCAATGGTCTAATAGCAGAGAGAATATTAGATATTTGACAGTGTTACTAGCTTTGCTGTTATCCCTGATATTTTATTAAATAAAATAAACAGTCTGTGGAGTGATCCTTTGGTTCTCTCCAATGCATTGGAATTGCAAATGTCATGTGATGAGATCCATTTAACCAACAAGTCAACAGCATTACACATGAATTTCAAAGGGGAGGATACCCCAGTGTTAGATTATGACCCTCTGCCCCTGCCTCCCCAAGTTTGATCCCAGGTAGTGAACTTTGGGTAGGGGACGATTATGACTGTGTTGGCGTTGCGCACCAATGCCCCAAACCAAGATAGCGAATAGCAAAGGTGGTCCATGGAGTTCCTGGCCTATCATACGCCGCGCATGGAGGTTTTCTGGGTTTTATCCTCCTTTCCCATTTTCTTCACTTCCCCTCATTGGTGCAGTATCATACCCAGGTCAGCCCACCTCGAATTAAATTTACTAAAATTACACATGAATTTCAATAACTGTAAGGGGCCCAGGACTTGTCCTGATCACCCAATTTAGCCCAAAATATCATTTCATACAATTCTTTAACAGTGGAGTTATATTCTCTCCTCTGAGACGTTAGTGTTATCTCACCACAGATATAGAAGAAAATGTATGACTAATTAGTGCAAAACATGCCTTTATGTTGAAACGGTTCACTGTTTACCCTCATAAACACTTAATACAAAATGTTTAAACACTATAAAACCTAGATTAATTTAGTATGTAAATGCTCTGACTGTACAGGAAACAATTAAATTACAAACTGGTAGGAAAAGTACCACAAACTATGCCACAAATACTACAAACTTAGACACATGAAAGCTCACATTTAACACCATCTAGTACTAAAAAAAAGCTCACATTTGACTGAAGTAGAGGTGCTATTTCTTAGACAGCATGATAGTGTTTGTTTACTATATATATATTCAACACTGAGTCATGATAGTCATTAAAATCCAATGTTCTTCACAGAGTACAAGTAATTCAGTGCGACTAATAGATGCTATAATTTACATGAATAATATGTGTCATTTGTAATCATTTTTATTATTGTGTTGACTAAAAACCTTATCTGTAAGGAGAGTGTTTATGAACTCTCCTGTTCCCAGCGTGGTAGTGCTTGGTGCACAGGTCCAACGCCAGAGAACTAGCCGTTAATAAAAAAGGCACTATAGTCCAGCAGAGGGTGCTGGAGCAATAATAACTTAAGTAGAGAGGTATTATCATTATAGAAAATAACAAACCAAAAGTGACGCGGTGCAAAAGGGGAGAAGAGGTAAGCGTCCCAGGTTGGATGGAACCTGGGCAAACCAACGGAGTACTTGAGGCTAACTGAATCATATGTAACGTGATTAGGTGAAAGTAGCGCAACACCTCCTTGAAGAGGTCCACACACAGGATTGTCAGAAATATCAAATAATAAAATGAAAAAATGGGTAAGTTTATTAAGAAAAATCAACCAACAAGGGATGTTGGTCATGAAAATCAAATTTAAACATTGTGGGGTTTTTGGGGTCTTCCAAAGTGGCCCTAAGCAACAATTCACCAATAGGAAAACATTTTTGTCTGAATTAGTAGAATACACCAAAACTGACTTCACTAAAGTAATTGATTGAAGTTTTATTCTACCCAAACATGTAATTTTGTAAATGGAATGGGTTTTAAACCCCCATTCCTCAAGCAATCAAATCAAACCATCCTTGTTAATTGAATAATTTGTCCATTCTAACGCCTGGGCTGACGCAAGGGGCTGCACATTATGCACCTCACTAGTACCAACCTGGGCATATTTGGCTTGTACCCAGCGTTGGTCTAATGTGTGCTTGAGGTCAGGGAGGGCCTAAAGCTTCACATTCTGGGCCTCCTTCCGCCCAGCCTTATCCTTGGGGTTGGTGCCCACTATCATGTCAATCAACCATAACATTCTCTGTCATGGATATTAATGAACTGGAATAAATGAATATACAGTTTAAATAACAACTTAAATTTTGCAAAAAGTGTGGGAATCCAGATACTTTTTGGCTCTCTGGTGCTGACACCGCTGGATTCCACAAATGGGGTTTTTAGTAATAAAGATGAATAAACACTAATAAAATAAAAAGTTGAGTTTTAAATGTTTTTATTAGTGTTGGCATGAGGAAAAAAATGAACACTCTTAATATCTTACCATTCAGTATTTAAACTGTATTGAGGGTCAAAGGGAATTCAATGGTAAATTTATAATAGCTTAGTGTGTTTTAAATTAGGAAATATGTAAATTTGGCCTATCAAAGCTCAGAAAACTTGCTTCACTTTAGCTGAATGATGGATGGGGAGATATTTTTTAGGAAAGACATACCTGTGGGGTAACAATTTAAAATCTCAGCCAATTTCCAATAGTTACATTTATTGCACCTTGGGGGACCCCCACCAAGCCTATAAAAGGGGGTGGTTCCCGCTTAGGTGTTTGCTTTAAACTAGATATAACCTGGGGAGAAACCTTTAATGGACTCCCTGGGTTCCCCTGCATGATCAGGGCAATTCAGATGCCTAACTTTGTGCTATTTGCCCATATAGTATTCATAGATGTATTACCACAATTTGTGGGGTTCCACCAAGAATTGACCAGGGTCTTTGGCTGATAGAATTTTTATTATTACTTAAATTACTTTTATTATTATTATTGCAAACTTGTAAATGTCTGACATTTCCCCCTTTTGGCCTATTTTGACCCAAAACATCCTTTTCTTTAAGCCAGGATGGCAATTGTCTGACAAAAAGTAAATTAATAATGTCATATCTATTGCACTTGCATATTTTATGCCCATATACTTTTTAAAGAAGTAAGAAGCAATTGCAAAAAACTAAGGCTGATAGGGAATTTCTGACTTCATATTTGGAATCAGCGCTCAACAAAACATAATACTCAGAAAATATTAGCCATGTAACAAAATCATTGTTGTCCAGTGTTATTACCAAGAATGATATAAACATTAAAACCAGGTGGATTAATCAGCAGCTGACCTAAGCAAGTTACTTGCTGGCTTTGGGATCCACCCCCTTCAGAACCACACATGCAAAGCTTCATAGCTTAAATTATTGGAGAGGTTATTGAACCATCTCTTATCTCTTTAAACAGCGCCAGGAAGGAGAACTGATAATCTAAAGTCCATTGTTGCCTGATTTAACTGACAGCAGCTTGGCGCAGGTAAGCAGTTGGCAATTGTGGCCAAAAAGAACCGGTGGCTATAAACCACCTCCTAACCAAACCCTCATTTAAGAGGGTTTCCTTCTCCAAGGTAGATGTTGAAAACCTAGGGGTATACAGGAACCTCATGTAGTGAGCACAACTTATCTGAATTCTGGCTATTTAAGTTGCTCTCTTAGTGCCAACCCAGAATTCCAACAATATAGCTGATGTGGTATGCTTAGTATGTTGTGCCACCCAAGCGAGAGGGCCAAAGTTCTCCCTAAGTTCAAAACTTTCAACCTTGTTGGAGAAGGGATTTAGGATATTAAAATAAATTAAATTAGAGGTAGTAAGTTAAGTGATAGTCTGATGGTATAGAACCTTACACTATTTAAAGTACTGAGGCTATAAGCGGGAGGAGAGAGAATTCAGGAAAAGGTAGGTGGTAAGATACCTAGCAATAGATAGCAAACAAATGACTCACTTAGAGAATCTATCAGCATTAGTTGCCAATAAGATAATAATATTTCATAAGTAATAATAGTACATTAATGATCTAAATCATCAGCCTTTAATCACTGGTAAGTCATAATCCTAGGTGGCAGAATGGTCATCTCTCACTCTACTATAAGAAACCTCAGCATTCCACTGGCAATATTTTATCATTAGCATAAGTAACTGATAAATACTTACAAAGTTAATGATTGAATTAAACTTGGCATTTAGTTGCCAGTAATCTTGAAATGAACAAACAAATGTATCTCAACGTCAAGCTAGCATTCCACTGTGAACCCAATTTTATAATACAATTGTTTCAACATCCTCACTTCAGTCACTGGTGTCAAATCGTTACCTGTATGTCAATTTGATAAATTGATCATCCTTAGCATAAATTATTAGTGAATGGTATATTATTAAATTTATTGGGTTTATCCCCAACGCTTTGAATTATCTCAAAACAAGTTATTGAGGACCATAATTCAGCATTCATATGTAATCAAATAAATTTGAGACATGGTCTCTAGTAAAAGGCTTCATCCAGAAAAGAGCAAATCCTGACAATTAGTTTTGGTAAGTGGTTGGTGGTTATTTAGTTAGCTCAATAGATTCACTGGTTTCTCTTTAAGGTTGGTGATTGGTTGATGCATTGGGTTCAATTAGTTTTGGTTGAGTGGTTAGTTAATTAGTTGATCTAACATATTCAATGGCTTTACTATGCAGTTTGGCATTTGCTTAGTTAAATCAATGGGCTTAATTACTGTTAACATATCAATGTCCATCTACTAAAGTACCAGACTTGCAATCAATTACAATTGACTCTATAAATTTCAATACATGTAAAAAGTTGATTTAAAGCTGTTGCTTTACCAGCTGAGATTAGGTTTATCTGGCAATGAACTAATCTCAAAATTGACCACCATTACTTCTGATGAATTTTAATATAATTAATAATTATTGGTCAGATACTGGACCAATCATTACAAAATTAAAAAAGGTACCTAAGTTGAAGTATCCTCTTTTTTGAAAATTAGTTCATTCAAATTGGTATAGTAGTTTCAGAGTTATGAGTTAACAAACTCAAAAACCATACATACAGATCAAATTGAGAACCTCCTTTTTTTAAAGTTAGTTAAAAAACCACCAACGCTTAGCAAAACCAATTTACCTACCAAAATGACTAAATCATCATTCACTTATCTAAATGATTGAGCTAATAAAATTTCTTAAATATT
This sequence comes from Massospora cicadina, assembly GCA_022478985.1. Lineage (NCBI taxonomy): Eukaryota > Fungi > Entomophthoromycota > Entomophthoromycetes > Entomophthorales > Entomophthoraceae > Massospora > Massospora cicadina. The sequence continues at coordinate 193,873 of JAKSZP010006596.1, forward strand.
TACAAAACCACTTGGCAAAACCATTGAGCATATCAAATCAACTGAATAGGTCCAAACTGATCATCTAATATGATATACAGATTCCCATTAAAATCATATAAATAATTTTTGTTTTGTATTGCTTTTATTTATATTATAATGTTTTAAAAAACTGCCCATGTTTGTTCTCTTGATATAAATTATTAAGTTCCAAGCTTCATTATTTTCGGTCTGTTTTTAGGAGATAATGTGTTATGAATATATATGTATACAAAACTTTTTCTTTCTCGTTGCAAACACTTTTGCAACCAATTCAATTCAAGACTGATTCTAGTTTGATAATCTCACAGAGTAATTAGTCTGCGCCCATGTCAGGGAGCAGTTGAGCAAGCAAGGTAAGAGGAGCAGGTGGAAGGCCCGCGGCCTCCAACATTTGAAAACGCCCTGGAGAATCTGGCGGAATTGACAAAAATCTTAAAAAACTGGCAGTTACAATATCCTCAGAGATACTCGCATGGCAAGCACAATGCAACCAGTACATCAATACGCCACACTCCCAACCACTTTTGTCAGTGGAATTCGGAGTCTGCGAGTATCTGGACATCCAAAAAATGGCCTTATGGGAAAAATTTTGTGAAGATGTACACAAAATTTTCCTGACCGCAGTATATATTGCACCTCACTCCTTGTCATGCGGTTGGCTGGACCTAGGTTTCAAGAGCAAAAAAGCAGCAGATGAGGCTGCATTGGTGCGCGTAGTGATTGACCTCCCCAAAGGGCAATGGGTCATCAAAACCAAATGCACCAGATGGACAAAATCAAACCAAATTTTCCTCATGATTAAAATTTTGCCTGCTACAGTAAAATGTGCCATTTTGGAACAACACCTGAAAGATGGTCTCACCGTATATGGCGAAACACAATCTTTTTAAATGCAACGCTTCACGCTGATGCCACACCTGTGCACTGGCAAAGCCATCGCAGTTCTGACCCCAACTGAGGAGATTGTGAAGGACCTAACCTAGATCCCACACTCCACTTTTATTGATATCACAGGGCATACCACCCACCCATTCTGGGTGACCGTGGACAGCGCCCCCCATTTGCACCCACTGTGACGCGTTTGGCCACAAGGCGCATGCATACCCCATCAAGGAGGGCGTCACATTCCAAGAGCACCCCTCAGTGGCCATGGCCAATGGAGAGGCGCACTACGAACCAACCACAAGCACCAAGGATGCTTTCCCATGGGGAGCACAAGGCTGCTACCTATTGGTAAAGCCTATCTCCCCACAAGAACGGAAGAAGGCTAAGCAGGCCCATAGGGCTGCGGCCAAGGAAACGGCCAAGGCCACCACTGCTATCCCACACTCACAACGCCAGGAGGACATGGAAAACCTTCACAGCGGAAGCAACTTGGGAATCCATCAACCAATCAGATTGGGAAGCTCATGCCAAGTGGGCCACTCAATCTGAGGATCCAATGGGAGACTTGATCTCACCCAATTGTTGCACCCAAGCTCTGGTCAAAACCAACTTGGGACCTATCCCAACTGTAAAATTTTTTTTTGACCCGCTCAATGGTGCACCAAACTCATCCGCACCGCAAAAAAAATTCGTCCAACGTCAGGAAAACAAAAAATGAAGGCCAAAGCCAACGTGACTCTTTCCACAAAAATTAACAAAAACTCTGATAGTGTTGCTTCTAACACCCACGCTGCTGTGAAAGCCTGTGGGGACCTAGAAGAGGCTGGTGGGCCTGGGGGCCCACCCCCTCACACCTAAGGTCTGATGGGGGAAACCTTCACTTTAGGGACGTTGAATATTGCTGGACTCAAGGCCTCCCCATCCTGGGCTAGGAAACTGAGTTTTTTACAACACAATTTACCCGTGGATATCCTGGCCATCCAGGAGTCCCACTGTCCACAAGGTTCCGAGGAAACTTGGAAAATAATGCTCCTCCCATCCCTATCCTTTTGGTCAAAGCACTGTGGGGTGCTAATTCGGAAAAATAATTTGTTCAAATTTGTATCCTCAGAAACATTCCTAAATGGCTGAGTGCTCATCATCACCTTCTTGTGGGCTGATGTAGCACACGCAATCATCAACATTTATGCCCCAAATGGTGCACACAAGCGTCAGGAATTTTTCTCATAAGTCAAATCCCTCCTGCTACCCCCTGATTCTTTCCTAGTTGGTGACATGAACTGTTGGCTAACCTCACCAACAGACCAATGGCCTCCCTCACCCCATGCCCCACAGGGTCACGTTGAACTACGCGTTCTAAAGGCCACCCTTGGGTTAATGGATTTGCTGCCGTGACATGCCCCACTGCTCGAAAACATGATGCATCCCCACGTCCACAATGGCCAATTAAGGTCCATGACCCGCATCGACCTTTTTATGACGCTGGCGAAATTCCAACCCCACATCTCCCACTTCACAACAACAAAAATGGAATTCTCCAACCACCGACTGGTCTCAATAACATAACACCTACCTGTCACAGTTGCTAAGGCCCCATATTGGTGCAAAATCCGCCCCCCCAAGCTTGCGTCGCCAGGATTTTCCATGTGGGTGGAAGAGGCAACTTTGACAAAAAAATTTGTTGCACCGTTTTGCGCAGACCCCATTTCCACATGGGCAACTTTCAAAGAGGACACCATCCGCCACTCTCGCCATTTCTCCTCCAGACGCTCACAAGCCACATCAGCAGTTATCTCGCGCGCTCTGGCAGAATTGGCACACTTGGAGTCCAACATTTCAGCTACAGGATACAGCCCTGCATGGGGCTGGAAGTGGGCAGAGGCAGCCGCCCACCTCAATGCACTTGAAAGGCAACACAAACATCGGGTTTGTGTCCAATACAGGGCCACATGCATCACTAAAGGTGACAAGTGCACCGCATATTTCTTTAAAAAAAATTTGTACCACGCCAGAGCATGGCCTGCACACAGGTACAAAGATCGGATAATTCTATTGCGGATACACTGGCCAAAGTGGCAATCAAAACGCAAAAATATTACTCCAAGTTGTACCAAACTGAACCAATTCAGCCGGTTGAAGTGGTGGAATTTCTCAACCAAGCTCATATCTGCACCATTTTCTGATACCCGTAAACAATGAATTTAATTACTCTGAACAAATTATGGACAGCCATTTGCGGTGCGCCAAACTGAAAATGCTCAGGCCCAGATGGCATTCCATATGAGTTCTACAAAAAATATTTCAAATATATATCTCCACTTCTGCTTGCCTCACTTAACCAAAGCCTGTTGGAAACATGCCTCCTACCAGGAGGGCAAGAGGCCTTCACCATCACACTCTTCAAGAAAGGGGATAAGCTTGACTTAGCCAACTGGCGCCCCATTTCTCTAACAAACACAGACACCAAAATTTTAACAAAAATTATGGCTAACTGATTAGGGACTGTAGCATCTGCCGCCATCTCCCCAGAACAATTTGGTTTCATCCCCCAGAAGATCAATTTGGGATAACGTGCACTCTGTGGCTAATGTATGTCAGTCCACAGCCTCTGGGGCACCTGTATCCTTGGACCAACAAAAGGCCTATGATAGAGTAAACTGGGAATACCTAAGGTCCTGCCTCCATCAATTCCGCCTACCCCCTCGCTTCATCAACTGGGTGATGCTGCTCACGGAATCTGCAACAATGGCAGTGCGTGGCCCTGTCTTCCTAACAGAAGTAGTCCGCCCTCAAAGGGGCTTGCGACAAGGGGACCCCCTCAGCCCACTCTTATACAACTTCAGCCTTGACCCACTACTGCGAAATGTGAATGCCCAACTCACTGGGGTCCATGTGCTGGGCCAAGCCCCAGTCAAAATATTGGCGTTTGCAGATGATTGTGTGGTTGGGGTGTCTAGTAATCAAGATGCACGCGCGCTTGAAGCCCTCATCCAGGAATATTCCCGGGTAAGCAACGTGGCACTGAACGCCTCCAAAACTGAAATCATCCTCCTTGGTCAGTTTCAGAACTGCTGGGCCCCAGCAATTAGTTCCCAACCCAGCCCATCTGCTCGCCCACGTCCACGCCTTACTAAATCAACACACACCGCTCCACTGGTGCTCCCCTTCGTGCCACGCCTTATAATAGGACTGGTGCGCCATCTGGGCGTGTGGATGGAGGCAGGCGGATACGCGTCAGCAGTAATGGAGTGCCATATTCTGGATAACGTGACGAAGCGAATCGCCTCTCTCAGAGCCCACCCTACTTCCCTGACTGGCAGGGTTGTTTTAGCCAACTCTATGCTCCTATCCAAAGTCTGGTTTGGAGCCCACGCCATCCCCTTCTCACCAAGCTCCCTGAAATCCTTGTATGCCTTGCTGCAAGGATGGCTTTGGTCAGGCCGCCCTCCACCAGTGCGGCTAGAGGTCATGTTTAGCCCTCATCATCATGGTGGCATAGACCTGCTTGACTTCAAAGCCCATGCTGCCAAGTCCTGGGCACCTGGATTGCAGCCGTCACCGCTCCCACACTCCCATCCCAACACTGGTCCTGTGCAGCCCACTCCAACTTCTCCCGAGCCTTGGGCCTCAACAATCCATCAAACTCCCACTCCCTGATGAAATACCTCGCATCACACACATTGGCCACAGGTCCTCACGGGACAAAAACCCACTACAAACGAATCCTACTCTTCATGCGGAGCGCAGAGTGGATAATTTGTATTAGCAGAAATACAACCCAAAGAGGCTGCCCCTCTCCTCAGTTTACACAAGAGGTACAGGGGCTACCCATTCATGATGGCGTGATCCCCATTCGGCCCCATGTCCTATCCAGGGTGGACTACCTGGACATGATGGACATCCCTTATTCCATTGAGACCCAAAAACAATCTGGAAATATGTACATCACCCTCTGTTGCAGCCTCAAGTCCGCTCCCATGTGTGGCGCTGCCTGAGGTGGGCGTATCATACAGCTGAGCGCTCTAACGCTTTACACTCATCCTGTGTCATGTGCGGCCAGTATGGAACGCTGTTCCACCGCCTGGAGAAGTGCCTCACCTCTAAAGTGATATGGCGCGAAGTTCAACATCTACTGGGCCAGGATCAAATGCATCTCTTCAGTCTGTCAAGAGATATGTTTGCTCTATCAATGGCCTCCTCCCTTCCACCCTCCCTCCATGCTCTGGTGGTTGCAATCGCCATGTGGACTATCCACACAAACGCTTTGGATGCCATCACAGGCTCCACCCCCATCCTCCCAGAAGCTGTCCACAGATTCCAGTCTCATATGGTGGACCACTTTCAAGAGTGGATGTTTGGATACCTCCCACCACGTAGCCAACAGCTGGTCTCCTCCTGGTTCCCAGTCTGGTTCATCAAATCAGACCCCTTCCTCCACATGTGCTCAATAGTGGCTACGGCCCCTTCACTCGTTCCCTCCCCTCCCCATAAGTGGCATTCCCGCTGGCAACAAGAGATAGCATTGCTTCTCTGGGGTGCCTCCCCCGGTACTAAGTTTATCTGTCCTGAGTCATATTCGGAAGTGTCCATCCCATGGTCAGCTTTACCCACAATAAATCTAAAATTTTAAAATTTAAATTGAATATATATGTATACAGTAACTTTTATATATAAAGTAAAGACACAATTTTTGAGCTTTATTTTTTTACTTTTTTTTATTTGAGGTGGGCCAATCTGGGGATAATACCACACTGACAATGGTTAAATGTAAATAAAATCAATGTGAAAGGGGAAAATTCCAGTAAACCTCAATGCACAGCATTTTGATATGCCAGGAACTCCATGGACCACCTTGCTAATATCTATTTCAGTTCAGGACGTTGGTGTGTAATGCCAACACAGTCAAAATTTTCCCCTACCCAAAGTTCATCTATTGAAACAAACTTGGGAGGCAGTGGTCATTGAGACACTACTCTACCATTGGGGAACCCCCTTTTTTGCTTTATTTTATAGTATTAATTTTACTTAGTTTAATGTGTATGTGTAGGCTCAAAATAGAATCCAAATAGTAATCTTTGGTGGTAAAGATAATAGTAGACATAAATTTAATCTCTTTTTTTAGTACTAGACATAAATTTTATCTCTTAAGAAAGGTTTTTTAAACAACCCAATGCTATTGTTGACTTCACAAAGTTTTATAAACCTTCTAAACACATTAACCTTTATGATATATGTTATTAATTCCTAATGATATCTAATTAACTATGAAATTTTCAGTGACTATACCTTTGATTTTCTTAATGCATCCTATTTTTGTGCTTTCATAAAATTTATCCCTTTATCTTTTATTATTTGAGAAAAATCAACAAGGAGATATATATTTCCAAGATAGCTAAAGTATAACATTCAAAAAGGTATAATTGCATAGAATTCTCTAATCAGAAATGTTTATGTAGGGAATTATTATTGTAGCCTTTATACATTACTTTTATCCTACTAAAATATCAAAAAGAGCTGAAGTCATGGAGTTGTTAATTGTTAGATAAAGGGTAGAATGGGTTAGTAGGGATTAATATTAATGAATATGAATAGTAAACGGCCTTGATTTACTCTACCAAATGGTTCTCTGAATTGAGAAGGCATACAAAAACAAAATAAAGCAGGTAATCTTGTAGCAAGCAAATTTTAGTATTTAATATGAACTTTACTATTGTAACAAATGCTTGGGGTAGCATGGCAACCTCAAAAATGGCAAAGAAAGTTCTTTTAATGTGACACAACTTTTGTGGGTTTGTATGGTACATCAATATCAACTTCCAAAATATAATTTCTATAGAGATATGAAGTTAGTAAACATTGGCCACTGTTGCCATGTTAATTGAAGCTAATGTTTAGACAGTTATGAAAAGTATGGATTTTTAAAGAATACTAAAAAAGAGATATAAAAAAATCTAGGCCAATTAAAATAGCTAAAAGTTATAGATTTCTAAGGTTAGAAAACTGGATTTTTTACCTAATCTATGTGAAGATGGGTCAACCAGTATTCGTTTATCAATTAGTATACAAGCTCTGCTGAATGGAGAATTGCTTCAATCCATTGTCAATCTAAGATTTTGTTTTTAGGATCCTGGTTGAATGATGCTCAGATTTCATGCCAATTAACCAAGTGAGGGAAGTACAAATGCTCAACCTGACATCTAGAGGCCAAGAAGGAAAGCACAAAGTATTTTCTTGTTCATAGTCTTAGTCAAGACCTAATATTAGGCCAAGGTGAAATATGTCAGAACCAAAGAGTTCCTGTTTGCATTGGTTATCACTACACAGTTCCTATGGAACCCCTGAGGCACCATGTAACTAGTACTATAATGGCACCTAAACCCTCTATCCAACAATAGGTAAGCTGTCTAAGTGGGATCATGTTAGCTACACTTCACACCATGATTCTAAAAATGATGTAAAAAATGACAAACCTAACAAAATTGTAACGTCAAAGTTTTTATAAAATAGAAATATAAAATTTAGATATGCCATTACCCTCACAAGTGTGGGTACTGGTATATATAAGGGGAGTGGGTTTTTTGTTTTACTGGTGCTCTTCTTGAGGTGCATGTTCATGGGGTTTTCACTTATAAGTAAGGGCCAGTCTGAGAATTATTGCTATAATTGGGTTAGGTGAGGATATGGGGAGCGCCATGATTGGCTTCTATTTAGTTAAGCCTCAAAATTTTTTTTGGGTTTCAAAATTGAGATGACCTCCACCCACGGTTTCCCAGCATTTGATCAGCACAGAAAAAAATAAAAGGGGGATATTTGTGAAATATAAAAAAAGAGCCAGAATTGACAAATGGAAATTAGAATAATGATAAGTTCCAAGAATTGTATCACGAAATTATGTAAAAAGGGATAGTTAGAATTTTTGTGATTTGGGAATGATATGTGAATTAGGAATAGTGTAGCAGTATAGGAGAACTTACCTGTGGTAAAAAAGCCAATTTGGTGGTGTATCTGAGGAATTTCTCTGCATAAGAGCCTAATTGTCTCAACACACTGACTGCTAGGCAGTGTGATATGGGGCAGTGTTGTAATAAAGATGTAGAAGGCACTGGGTAGCCTTACATGGTGAGGTAACAATAGTTAAAATGACCTTCAATCAATTGTGTAATCCAAGGAGCATTCTCTTTCTGGAAGCTCAGTTGGCATCCATCATCAGGTTATGGTACAGGGAGCATGCAAGTCTGTAACTGTTTCTGTCACCTGATGCAATAGATCTTTCTGATAGAAATTTGACTTCACTGCCATTCAGGATGAGTTACCACCCACAGCAACAGCCAAAACAACGCTTCTACATTTATCCTTTAAAGATGGGAAGAAATTGTGGAGGGCAAATTCCATTAGTGTCCAGATAATCCCAGAATTGGACCACATAGCTGAAAATTACTACAAGAATCTCAATATATAAATAAGGTGAAAATTACAGGACCTTTTATACTGGTAAAAAGGAAAGTAAAAATATAAAAAGGGATAAAGCAGAATCTGTTTGGATTGCTGCTTAATAAATGTTGATAAGATTGAAAGGGGTGTTTTGGGGCCACCAAACCCCAATGTAAAGGAAGATTCGTGGATCAAACACACAACTGAAGTATCTTAATAAAAATAAATCTAAATCACATGGACAGGTCACTCAGCCTTCCATTAAGATTACTATAAATTTTTTTACTAAACTTCTGTGGCCTAATCATGGCCTGGCAGGAAAATGGCCTATTCTGAAGGGCATGTCCACAGCTAGGGATAGTAGGGCTGATCCCACTTTGGATTAAATAAATTTGAGACGCCTAAACCTGTTGGTGTGGGATTACCATACCTGCGCATAATTTGACAAATTAAAATACTCTCAAACTCAATTTTTTCATAAAATTTGTTAGTATTTGATACTGGCCTCCATCCCTTAAAGGAACTTAAACCCTTTTTGCCCAAAATATGATGCCCAAGGGACAAGCAACCTGCCTGCTGGCAGTAACCTTTGACATTCAGAACTACCCTTTACAGTTACTAAATTCTTTCCACCAACTCCTTGGTGATAGGCAAAATTGGGAAGGGGTAAACCTTGAGGGAATAGGCTGTTACCCACCTCTCATTCACAACATGGGCAAAAATTCCTTGTTGGTGAAGGGGGCTGTTTTAATTGGCGTTTAAAAAGCAATTACAACGGCACATGTCAATGTATAGCTTCCATAAAATAAGGGAACTTTATGCATACAGTAACACTAAATATAATAGTACTGATATTATTGTACTAAAGGGTTTATTACTAGCTTCTACCAGTTATATCAAGTAACAAATCACCTCAAATTTCTACTCCCATATTTATAAATTGTACTCAGAAATATTGGGAAGTACATAATTATTCTAGAAATGGCAGGAACCATTGCCCTAGATTTAGGGTATATTAAAACCTTAACAATTGTTTTATGCTTGCCTGAGGGCAAAGGAGAGATCAAACTGGAAAGGGGTTTTAAGTATACATGGCTAAAAAGACAATGTAAGTCAATAATAATAAATGATTTGGGGTATTTGCTGGCAGGGTGGGAAGGAATCAAAACTCATTATAACATCCTAGTTGGATGACAGGTCTAGAAAGCCAATAGTGATTTAATCCTATCATTTGATAACCACATATAAGAACATGGGCACAAAAGTTGAGGTAATTCATAGTAAACTAATCTTACAGATCAGCACTGGTGTCAAAGCCCAAGGCTTTAGAACCTTTATTTAATTATTTTAAATGTTAAACAAATAAAAGAATATAAAATATAAAATAAAAAATGGTTAGTCAGAACAAATCGCCACATTTTCTCCCACTTGACTAAACATTTAAGCACAAAAATGATTGAGGCTAGATTAATGTATTGAAAGGATGGTTAGCCAAGCGGGTAAAACTGCTTCCACCCCTAGTGCAGGTTTTGAGTTTGAAACCTGTACTGGCTAGAAAACATTCTTGGTGTGGCATACTTGTCCCAAGGTTGACCCACCTCAAATAATTTTTAGATTAATGTATTGAGAAGCTGGGGCCAGAAGGCCAGTACGTTTTTGCTGGCCATTGTTGCTATTTACTGTATTAGCTACTGGAAGAACATAATAAAGCTAATAAATTGATGCCTTTTCACATGAATTGTGTAAGCGTAGGTGTTTTCAAAGCCACCTTAATTTCCCCTTGGTTAGGATAAACAGCACCAAAGGTGGCGATAGGGTCTAATTTGGATTGACAAAGTGGCAAAAAATGTTACCATATATACTCTTAGGTATTGTCAAATCAATATCCATTTCTACAAAGGCTTTATGGCCATAGCCATGGTAAAGCTGCGCCTAGATGGTAGTGGAATGGCATTGAATTCCAAAAACATACTTGGCAAATTCAGAGCGCTCTTTCATCTTTTACAACATTTATATAGGATGATGCCTCCCTTGTTTATAAGTTAAACGGGTAAAATGGTTAAATTTAAGCTTCAGTTGGGGGATGCTTCAATATCCTCCTGCATCAGAAGCCTTGGAGGCACAGCATACACATTGTTAAAAAGTATATGGTGCAAGCCTGAGTATTGATCCTCAAAATGATCATAACAGTAAATTAACAGGATGATGCTGTTGTATGAACTAAGCTTATAGTCTAAAAAACAAATCATTGATTTTGTAAAAATTTCATTAATCAACTTCAAGTCAATATCTGGTGTTTTAACTGGACTCTAAATTATGGGTAAATCCATTATTTCTGATGGCCGCAAAGGCGTTGCTAACCCCTGATTTGTTATTAGTTTCTGCAAAGTTTATGCTCTAACATAATACTCTCACTAACCATTTCTGAAAGACAACGTTTATTATCTGTTGATTAATTAAGTGGGATTATTAAATTATTGGCAGAAGTAGATATTTCATTGCTATTCCGCCAAGTATTAACATAATGTTGTCCTCCATCAATGCTACATAATGCACATTAGGTCTCTGTTAGGGTAGTCAGTAAAAAAGTGTATCAAAGGTAAGGGTGCACTCGACTGAATTGCTTGTATTTTGCCCTTCCCTCTTACTTTCCCTTAAAATATATTTTAAAATAAAGTATGGAGTTTTACTAAAAAAGGTAAGGGCGCAGCGGTGCAGGTAAATCACTCTTTTAGTTATAGTGTTTTCAATATAAAATATGGGTAACATGGTCCAATATAATTCCATATAAAGTTTGTAGGCATGATGGAAAGAAATCTAAACATCATAGTGACTAAGAACCTTAGCCCCATACAGCACCTAAGCCTTATAGTAGTGAGATTAGCAAAAAAACCTCTACATCAATTTTATAATTTATGGGCAGGAAAGCAGTTTTTATACTACCTTAAGTTTAAATCCACCAAGTTCATTAATGATAACTTCTTTAGCATTATTGTAGGTCTGCCAGTTTCAAGAATATTCATCATTGTCAATTCCTGACTAGTGTAATCTAATAAATATTTAACGTGACCAGCTTGACATGGTCATTTAATTGCCCATATATAATTTATATAACTCTATGAAGATGGGAATATATTCCTTTTTATCATATTTAGGCAGTTTACCAGGTTAAATTAATAATAAGTGTAAATATGGGTTCCCAGTTAGTTTGGGAAAACTGACAAAGCAAATGATGTTAAAAGTGATGGACTGGAATTATTAATAGCAAAGGCCACTATGGTAGCACCAGTAGAAAATTCTGAAGCCGCGCTAGGATTTACTATTGGTGTAGGTAAGTTAGTCAAATTATTATGCAAGTTGAGCACAACTGGCTTTATATTATCTTTGGGGTCAGAATCTAAGAAATGATCTTAAGCAGAATCTTAGATATTTACAAGTGGGAGTTTTCACTTCTTGAACTGTTTGAATCAATAAAATAGTATTATGGTGACGTTCTGCCTTGAATCAATGATCATTCTGTTCATGTTTTTGGTTGGAATCTAAAAGGCAAGAAGTTTATTCTTTTATTTCCTCTCTATGGGTTTGTACCAATAATTGTAAGATGTTCAGCGCTTGATAGAGGTCAGTGATAGTGGTATCAGATTCTTCTCCTGGTAATTTGAGCCGTTAAGGTGGTGTGAGTTTTAAAAGTATTTTCTGAAGCCATTGCACCATGATGATTGTGAGATAACAACATATCATAAAGTAGGTCAGACAGACCATAACTTGGCTAACCATCCACATCATTCATTTCATCATAAAAGAGACATATGGGATCATGCTGAAGCAAGTTTTAAGAAGGTTTCATTCTAGTATTTTACTAGGATAAAGGGTGTGTAAAGTGCCCCTGTAGTGAGCACCAGATGTTACACTTGGCTCTTTAGAGTCAATGGTAATTTGCACAGTTAAGGTTTCACTAAATAAAGGACATACTGTATAATTACAGACGCATAAAAACAAGGGATAATCCTGGATTTAGTCACAACAGCGATATTGTTTAAAAATTACTTTAGTTAGCACACTGCAGTATTGTATACTCACAGTGGCTATGGGGCGGCAGGTTATTGTTTATGTAGATTACTCACATATGAAGCTAGAGTAAAAGTAGATTCCTTTCAATGGAAATCCCTCCTAGATATCCTTGACTCCCAGGGGTCTCATTGGAGCAACCAAGCAGCACTTGAGAATGATATGACAACTGCATATTATAAGATATATTAAGGGAATGAATGTCTATAAAATGGAGCATTTACTAATAAAAGCACACAGCAAATTAAACTGGTAAAATGGTAAAATGGTAGAAACCATATGTCAACTCACCTATTCCAGCTTGAGGACAAAGTAGTTAATATTAAAATAAAATTAAAAAAATTGTTATGAAAACTTGGGTTATAGCCTGGAGTAATTTAAATATCAAGGAATTGATAGTTGCACCCAAGGGGATTATGGATTTAAAACTTGTTTATAAATAGCAGTAGTTAGTGGCGCTATGGGTGAGGTAATCAATAGTAATTTAATACTATTGATTAGCAACTACAATTATAAACATGGTCAAAGGGGTGAAAAACCATACTAATAAATTTCATAGGCTAACATTTACATCAAGGCCCAATAGATTGAACTCTTTATCTATTTAAGTAAAAAATAAAATTTCAGATAAATAAATAATGAAAAGCTGGTTGGTTAGATCAATTGCAACACTCAGCTTCACAGATACTGACTTAAATCCCAGATTGTACAAGATTGTTCCAGATAATTGAGATAATTATTGGTAGCATATGTTATGTATAAATATTTTCCATCTCTTCTTCTATTACAACCAAAGTGAGGTTAAGGTCAATAGGATGACCATAAGGGGGTATACACACCCTTGGGCGATATTATCCATCTGCTTATATGAAACTCTAATCTTCACTAATATTTTGCTTCTCCACAGATCATTAGAACTCTCAACTATTGGGGTAGTGGACCCAGTGGTGCCATGAGTCCCTTGGGGCCTCATAACCCTTCTGCTCTGATAGAACCTCTAAGCCCTCTGGGCCCTTTGAAACCTTGAGATCTGTCAGAACCATCAATCCAGAGGGGTCTCAAGGCCCATGAGTTCCTGATGCTGCAGTTAAATCATGTCATTGCTGTTGCAGTCTCAATCAAAGCCTCCACTTGAAGTAAGCATTGCATTAAGCTATTTTAAGAGTCTGGGTTTGGTAGGCAGACTTAGTGAAAATTTGTTATAAATATTTGCATACTTTGGTCTTTACACTTTTGTAAAAAAAGTGTTAGTTGGTATCTGTCATGGAACATGCTGAAAATAATATTTAGACTGACCTGGAAACTTGGGTGAGTTACCACCCAAAACCTAAGCCAGAATACTGTGGGCATAGCCGTCCAAAATTGATGTTTGGAATATAAGAAAACCAGCCATGAAGACCAGCCAGGGGGTTCTAAAATTGGGGATTGTTAAGATTTCACCATATTCTTTCATTTCTGAAAATTTTACCCCAAATATTCCTCTGGTAATATCAGAAGGGGAGCTAAATTTATCTAATTGTATTAAGGTTAATAAGAATGATCAGGCTTATCCCATTCAGGGGATAGAAGATTCAATTGCTCAGCAATTGATAAGATCAAATAAATCCTAAACTACTTCGAAACCTATAAATATTCAATCCTTTTATAATAGAAATTAGGTCAATATAATAATTAACTTTTACTATTATTTGTAACTTTTTGGAGAATCCACATAAGTAACTTTGAGTAAATATCAGCATTTTTGAAGTGAAATTTAAAAACTTCAAATTGGTGCTCACTACAGGGGTACTCTGAGTTATGCACCATTGAAAATAGAAATCACTACAATGGACTCTCATTTTTCACCTGAAGAGGCTCAAGACCATGAGCAAGGCAGTAATAACGATGGGTCCATTCCACTGGAACCAAAATACCAAGGGTACCATATACGTTGGAATTCCTTGCCAACTTGGAGTTTTATGGTCCTAACTTAAGCTTTACCACAAATTTTCAAATACAGCCTGAGGTTTTAAGAAACATCATCAATCAGATGATTGAGGGGATTCTAATTCCTGGAATCCGTTCTACTTGATCTCAAACTAATGATGTACCCTCTATGTTGAGGGATTTATATCAAACATCTCAAATGCCAGGGAAGGGTACTGAGCAATATTTACACCAACTTGTGCACCCTACTATATACCACTTATTACAAGTAGTAGGAATGCATCATCAAGGGATGCTTGATTTATTAAAAGGACTCCAGTTCTTGAATAAATATGTTTCTTAATTATTCAAGGCTGCCTCTGTGTCATTAAAGATAATCATGATGCTATTATTAGTAACCAAACTCTTCTTAATGAAGTACATCAACAACTTGCTCAGCTTGATCACGGAATATCTGGTTTTGTTGATTCTCAGTTAATGAAGCGAGTACAGGGAATTTAGGGGAAATGGAGATAATTGTTATTGCCCAACTCTCTGAGCGTAGTAAATAATGGAAGAGGAAATTAAAAATTGCCTCTTACAATTGGAGCAATTATACTTGGGAATTCAAATTTTGAGTTAATGAAGTAGAAAAAACCTCTGGAGCTATGGGTCCTCCTGGGGTTGAGGACCTCATGGGCTACCTGGGGGTGAAGGGCCATGTGGACCTCCTAGCGCTAATGGACCTTGGGGACCCCCAGGTGTTGAAGGGCCCCGTGGACCGCCAGGTAGTTATGAACCTCATGGACCACCTGGTGCTGATGGGCATTCAGGATCCCTTCAGAAGGTTGACTCTCTTGTGAGCATGATTGACTGCTTGCGTGAGCAAATTCATAAAGTTGCCAAGGAGTGTAATTTAACTCCCAATGGAGTACCTATTGACCCCCTGTTGTCATTTCAGTCCCTATCTGAAGAATTGAATAATATGGGTAAATTGGTGATGAATACTAACATCCTGTTACAAGCATGTGAATCAAAAGAGGAGATGCTTCAAGCAAAGATTGAAACTTTAGAACTTAAGTAAAATACACAGCAGGAGCAAATTTACGAGTTATCTCATAGATTGTTTAATAAAGTGGTCATGCTGATCTAAATTGTCAGTTTAATGATATTCATTCCAAGGAAGTTGGTCCCTATCCTTAATATTCTTCTCAAGCTTTGAACTCTAACTCTTATGTCTCCACTCAAACTGGAACAATTTGGAGTGCATGTTTTATCAACCAATGCTCTAATGAGTTTTAAACCTGTATTCAAAGATAAGTACTCGCCTGGGGAAGGCAGGTTTATCTCCTTCATCTATTTATATGGGAAGGCTCTGATTGAGGCCACAGATCATCAAAAGATGAATTACTTACCTAATTGTCTTACTCAGTTGGCCCAAGGTATCATGGTATCCCACATGATGACTTGTTCTACTTGGTCCCAGGTTAAGGAAGCATTGATCAAAGAATTTGGGAGTGAGCAAACCTTATCCTCTCAGAAACAGGCTTTTATGGGCATATAGTCCCACTAAAATGAATCTATTAAAGACTTTGTGCATCAGTTTTATTGGGAAGCTCAGATTTTGGTAGCATGTGGCTGGTTAAATTTGGATGACACTATTACTGCTGTTATTTCTGTTTTTACTTATAAAACTCAGATTCAAGTCTACCTTATCAGCGTAAAAAAGAACTTTAGATGTATTTTAGAAATAAAGGAGGCCTTGTTGGAATTGCCTCCTCAATTTTCTGAAAAACCCTGGGTCTACAACTCTTCAGGAACTAGTCGTTTTTTAGTTTATGCTGTGCCTGAGAATTCTTAGAGCTATTCAGTGTAACTATTGTCTCCAATATTTCCATACTGAAGACCATTGTTATAAATAGAAAGCTGATGAAAAGAAGAAAAATATAACTTTTCTCTCTCATTGCAATCACTTTTGCAACTTATACAATTCAAGTCTGAATCTAGTTTGATAATCTCACAGAGGAGATTAGTCTGCGCCCATGTCAGGGAGCAGTTGGGCAAGTAAGGTAAGAGGCACAGGTGGTAGGCCCGCGACCTCCAATGTTCAAAAATGCCCCGGAGAAACTTGTAGATTAGATAAAAATAAAAAACTGGCGGTTATGTGTGTGTGTGTGTGTGTGTGTGTTATTACCCCAGAAATCCTCACTTGGAAGGCGCGATGTAACCAGTACATCAACACGCCGCACTCTCAACCACTCTCATCGGTGTAATATGGAGTCTTGGTGTTCCTGGATATCCAACAAACAGCTTTATGGGAAAAATTTTGTGGGGATGTGCACACTTATTTCCCAACCGCAGTGTACATCGCACCTCACTCCATGTCATGCAGTTGGCTGGATCTCAGTTTTAAAAACAAGGAGGCAGCAGATGAAGCTGCTGTGGTGCGCGTTGTGATCGACCTCCCTGAAGGGCAGCAGGTTGTCAAAGCCAAGTGCACCAGATGGACAAAATCCAACCAAATTTTCCTCACGTTTGACTTTTTGCCCACTACAGTCAAGTGTGCCATTCTGGAGCAGCACCTGAAAGATGGTCTCACCGTATACAGCAAAATACAATCCTTTGAGATGCAACGCTTTATGCTGATGCCACACCTGTGCACTGGCAAAGCCATTGCAGTTCTGACTCCAAACGAGGAGATCGCGAAGGAACTAACCTAGATCCTGCACTCCACTTATATTAATATTGAAGGGCATACCACCCATCCTTTCCGGGTAACTGTAGACAGCGCACCCCCATCTGCACCCGCTGTGACGCATTTGGCCATAAGGCACACGCATGCCCCACCAAGGAGGGCATCACATTCCAAGAGCACCCCTCAGCGGCCATGGCCAATGGGGAGGCGCACTATGAACCAACCACCAGTACCAAAGAGGCCTTCCTGTGGGGAGCACAAGGCTGCTACTTACTAATAAAGCCTGTCTCCCCTCAAGAGCGAAAGAAGGCCAAACAGGCCCGCAGGGTCGCGGCCAAGGAAGCGGCCAAAGTCACCTCTGCTATCCCACACTCCCAACGCCAGGATGACATAGAAACCTTCACAGCGGAAGCAACTTGGGAATCCCTCAACCAATCAGATTGGGAAGCCCAAGCCAATTGGGCCACCCAATCTGAGGATCTGATGGGTGACTCAATCTCACCTGACCTTTGCAACCAAGCCCCAATTGAAACCAACTTGGTCTCCAACCTACCTGAAAAATTTTTTTGACCCAAAAGTTGGTGCATCAAACTCATCCGCACCGCAAAAAATTTGTTCAACATTGGGGAAACAAAAAGTGAAGGCAAAAGCCAACGCGAACCTGTCTGCTAAAATTAACAAAACTACCGATAGCGTTGCTGCAAACACCCGCACCACTGTGAAGGCCCATGGGGATCCAGAGGAGGCTGGTGGGCCCAGGTGCCCACCCCCTCACACCTAAGGTGCAATGGGGGAAGCTTCACTTTAGGGACGTTGAATATCGCCAGACTCAAGGCCTCACCATCCCGGGCTAGGAAACTGAGTTTTTTACAAAAAAATACACCCATGGACATCCTGACCATCCAGGAGTCCCACTGTCCACGAGGTTCTGAGGATGCTTGAAAAACCATGCTCCTACCTTCCCTATCCTTCTGGTCAGAGCACTATGGGGTGTTTATTCAGAAAAACAAATTTTTTTTTAATTTTTATCATCAGAATCCTTCCTCAATGGCTGAGTCCTCATTGTTACATTCTCATGGGCTAACGTAGCGCATGCTATCATCAACATTTATGCCCTGACCTTTGCATGAGAACGTCAGGAATTTTTCTCATCAGTCAAATCTCTTCCGTTACCCCCTGACCCTTTCATAGTTGGCAACATAAACAGTTGGCTAAACACACCCACAGACCATTGGCCTTCCTCATCCCACGCCCCCAGGGTCACATAGAACTTCGCGTTCTAAAGGCCACCCTTGGGTTAATGGATGCACTGCTGCAGCAAGCTCCGCTGCTTGAAAACATGACGTGCCCCCACGTCCACAACAGCCAATTAAGGTCCATGACCCACATCGACCTTATCATCACGCTGGCGAAATTTTGATCTCATATTTCCCACTTCCACACATCAAAAATTGATTTCTCCAACCACCGGCTGGTCTTGATAACCTACCACTTACCCATCACAGTGGCTAGGGCTCCGCATTGGTGCAAACTCCACTCACCCAAACTTGTGTTGCCAGGATTTTCTACTTGGATGGAATCAGTGACTTCAGCAAAAGAGTTATTACACCATTTTGCATGGACCCAATTTCCACATAGGCCTTCAAAGAGGATACCATCCGCCATGCTCGCCACCTCTCCTCCCAACGCTCACGAGCTACATTGACTGTCATCTCGCGCGCTCTGGCAAAGTTGGCACACCTGGAGTCCAACATCCTAGCCACAGGATACAGCCCTGCTTGGGGCTGGAAGTGGGCAGAAGCAGCCGCCCACCTCAACGCACTTGAAAGGCAACACAAACATTGGGTTTGTGTTCAGTACAGGGCCAAACACATTACAGAGGGTGGCACATGATCCGCATATTTTTTTTAAAGATTCTTCACACCGCGCCAGAGTGTGGCCTGCACACAGGTGTGAAGGTCGGATAATTCCGTAGCAGATAAGCTGGCTAAAGTGGCCATTGAAATACAAAAGTATTACTCTAAGTTGTACCAATATGATCCATTTCAGCCAGCTGAATTGGCGAAATTTCTTGATAACACTCACATCTGCACCATTTCCTGATACCCTGAACTAATGAATTTCTTTACTCCAAAAGAACTCTGGTCCGCCATCCAAGGTGCACCAAATCAGAAATGCCCAGGCCCTGATGGCATTACATATGAGTTCTATAAGAAGTACTTCAAATATTTATCCCCACTGCTGCTAGCCTCCCTTAACCAGAGCCTTCTGGATACGCGCTTTCTACCAGGAGGGCAAGAGGCCTTCACCATCACACTCTTCAAGAAAGGGGATAAGCTAGACCTATCTAACTGGCGCCCCATTTCTTTAACTAACACAGATGCAAAACTTTAACTAAAATCATGGCTAACCATTTAGGGATTGTAGCACTTGCCACCATCTCCCCAGAACAATTCAGTTTCATACCCAGAAGGTCGATTTGGGACAACGTGCACTATGTGGCTAACGCATGCCAGTCCATGGCCTCTGGGGCACTTGTATTTTTGGACCAACAGAAGGCCTATGATAGAGTAAACTGGGAATACCTCAGGGCCTGTCTCCACCAATTCCGCTTGCCACCTCGCTTCATCAACTGGGTAATGCTGCTTACAGAATCTGCAACAATGGCAGTGCATGGCCCTGGATTCCTCACGGAAGTAGTCCGCCCTCAAAGGGGCCTACGCAAGGGGACCCCCTCAGCCCACTCCTATACAACTTCAGCCTTGACCCACTACTTCAAAACGTGAATGCCCGCCTCACTGGGGTCCATGCACCAGGCCAAGCCCCAGTCAAGATGATGGCGTTTGCAGATGATTGTGTGGTCAGGGTGTCTAATAATCAAGATGCACGCGCGCTTAAAGCTCTCATCCAGGAGTATTATAGGGTAAGTAATGCTGCACTGAATCTAACATAACCGAAATTATCCTCCTTGGTCAGTATCAAACCTGCTGGGCCCCAGCGACCAGTGCCCAGCACAGCCCATCTGCTCGCACACATGCTCGCCTTCCCTGCTCACCCCACACCGCCCCACTTGTGCTCTCCTTCGTGCCACGCCCTACCATAGGGCCTGTCCGCCATCTGGGCGTGTGGGTGGAGGCAGGTGGGTATGCCTCAGCAGTAATGGAAAGTCGTATTCTAGACAACGTGACAAAGCACATCGCCTCCCTCAGAGCCCACCCTACTTCCCTTACTGGCAGGGTTGTTTTAGCCAACTCTATGCTCCTCTCCAAAGTCTGGTTTGAAGCCCATGCAATCGCCTTCTCCCCGGGTTTTTTCAAATCTATGTATGCCCTTCTACAAGGGTGGCTATGGTCAGGCCGCCTACCGCCAGTGCGGCTTGAGGTTATGTTTGGCCCTCATCAACATGGTGGTATGGGCCTGTTCAACTTTAAAGCCCATGCTGCCAAGATCCTAGGCACCTGGATTGCAGCTGTCACTGCCCCTACGCTTCCCTCCCAACACTGGTCCCACGTGGCCCGCTCCAATTTCTCCTGCGCCCTGGGCCTTAACAATCCATTGAACCCTCACTCCTTGATGAAATATCTGGCTTCCCACCCATCGGCCACAGGTCCTCATGGTACTAAAGCCCACTACAAACAAATCCTCCTCTCCATGCGGAGCGCTGAGTGGAGAATCTATATTAATGGACTTACAGCCCAGAGAGGCCGCCCCTCTCCTCAGTTCACTCAGGAGGTACAGGGGTTACCCATTCAAGATGGCTTGATCCCCACACGGCCCCACGTCATATCCAGGGTGGACTACCTGGACATGATGGACATCCCTTATTCCCTTGAGACCCAAAAACTATTTGGAAATACGCACACCACTCTCTGTTGCAGCCTCAAATCTGTTCCCAAGTGTGGTGCTGCCTGAGGTGGGTGTACCATATGTCTGAGCGCTCTAACACTTTACACTCATCCTGCGTCGTGTGTGGCCAGTATGGAACGCTGTTCCACCGCCTGGAGAAGTGCCCTACCTCTAAAGTGATATGGCGCGAAGTTCAACGTCTGCTTGGCCAGGATCAAACACATCCCTTCAGTCTGTCAAGAGATATGTTTGCTATATCCATAGTATCCCCTCTTCCACCCTCCCTCCGTGCTCTGGTGGTCACAATCGCCATGTGGACTATCCACACGATTGTCTTGGATGCCATCGCAGGCTCCACCCCCACCCTCCCAGAAGCTGTCCACAAATTCTGGTCCCATTTGGTGGACCACTTCCAGGAGTGGATGTTTGGGTACCTCCCACCGCGTCGCCATCAGCTGGTCTCCTCCTGGTTCCCAGTTTGGTTCATCAAATTGGGCCCTTTCCTCCACACGTGTTCATTTGTGGTTATGGCCCCTTTACACGTTCCCTACCCCTCCCCATAGTGGCGTTCCCGCTGGCAACAAGAGATAGCATTGCTTCTCTGGGGTGCCTTCCCTGTTACTAAGTTTCGTTTTCTTTTGGGTCTACATTCAGAAGTGTCCATCCCCTGGTTGGCCTTCCCCTCAATAAATTAAATTAAAATAAATTTTAAATTAAAAGAAGAAAAAAAAACAAAACCAATAAGATTTTCCATCTTGATAATGATATGAGTATGCAGCAGGAACATCAAATCCCTGCATAATTTAAGAAAGATGAACATTCTTCCTATTCTGTGCCCTCCTTGTTGGCTTTACGCTCTCAGTTTGAAAGTATAATCACCCATATTAACTTTTGAGTGAATCAAATTAACGCCAAAGCTAAAATTGACACTAAATCTCCTGTGAATGTAGTCTCATTGAAATTTATCAAATGGTTTAAGTTAACACCCAATACGTCACATTATGGTGAATACAGCACTGCAGGACCTCAAAGTACTCTATCAATTGGAGATTTTTTGTCACTCCCATTGAAAATTGGGAAGCTAACTTTTACAGTACCTATGATCGTCCTTAATAACTTGAGTTACGACCTTCTCTTGGGGACTCAATTTTTTGTGGGAAATTGATAAATTGTTAATTACCCTGACTCTTCTATATCCCTTTTATGGTTCTCACTACAAGGGCAGTCTTTTAATTCTCCCCAAACTTCCTTAACTATGGCACCTGTTTTAAATTCATCCCTGATTTGACAATCATTTTTCCTAAATACTGATGCAAGCTATGTCACTATTGGGATTATCTTATCCCAATGTGACGAAGAGCAGATTGATCATCCCGTTGCATTTTACAGCAAAACCTTATCCAAAGCTGATCGTAATTACAGTGTAACTGAGTGATAATGTTTAGCTGTAATTTTAGCAATTAAACACTTCCATCATTTTATATATGGTAAACATTTTACTGTTATTACCGACCATTCTTCTTTAAGACGGTTACAAAATATGAATGATCCTGATGGGAGACTAGCCGTTGAGCCTTAAGATTGCAAAATTATGATTTTTCAATTGTTCATTGCTCAGGTACACAACATCAAAATGTTGATGGCTTGTCTCAGTTGCCTATACTGACCTTGGAATCAAAGAAAGAAGGAACGTTTATATAATTTCATTGGACAACCTGAGTTGTAAGATCAAGAATCCGAAGAAGATTGAGCCTTCCTAAAGACTACTACTAAAGATACCATGATTTGGGAGGTAGCTTTGTATAAGAAGGTCAAATTCAAGTGGTTACCCTTTTTGCACCCCAATTCAAGGTACCATGATATAATGGAAGGGCACGGGCAAGTAGGTCATAGTGGTTTAAAGAAAACCCAAGGGTAGTTTTAAACCTGATACTATTGGCATAATATGGATGAAACCATTTGAGAGACCCTTAACTCATGTTTCATCTGTAAAAGTCATAGCGCAGTCATCCCATTTGTCAGCATCAAGTGATTCCACCAACTAAGGCGTTTGAAGTGGTAAGTATTGATGTTGTAGGACCTTTACTTGGTAGTTTCATGAATGCCAATACATTTACATGGTGTTGATCATTTAACTAAATGGGTTGAGGCCATATCCATTGCCACCCCCTCTGCTAAATCAACTGAATTATTCCTTTATCAGCATATTATCATTCAGCATGGGTGTCCTAAGGTCCTTATGTCAGACAATGGGACTAATTTTACCTCACAACTCCTACAGAAACTATTTAAATTACTCAATACAGCTCAATGGTTTGTCGTTCCTTACAATCCATCAACAAATGGGGCCATTGAGTGAGTCAATGGAACTCTAGTCTCTATTTTTAAGGAATATGGCCTCAATGGACCCATCTCAGTGGAACTTCTATTTATATAGTGCTTTGTTTGCATATCAAATAAGTTATCATCAAATTTTCAAGATGTCACCCTTAAGTGTATTTATGGGAAAGATCCCTCAGTTCCTTTAACTGTTCAGGCATTACTTAAAAGAGATATACCAGAAAACTCTGATTTAAGTTATGAGAAATCTGGCCGATGAGATTATTCACCTTCAAGCCATGAAATCCATTGAAGTAACCACAAAAAAGGAGATCCAAAGAAGTAACCAACATAAACCTACCTTACCTGAATATTAAATTGGAGATTATGTTATGTATTATCACTCTTGACCTAGTGGTAGAACTGAGAAATTAGGATATAACTGATCTGATCCCTATTGAGTTATATATCAAAAGGGATTAGAATATTCAATTGTCCATGTTGATACAGTTATAGTTGTAAACCGTATTCATCCTAGATTTTTGAGAATTTACCCGCCTCTGCAATTGAATCTTGAGGGGTAAAGTGTCAGGATTTCACCAAATTCTTATATTTCTGAAAATTTTACCCCAGATATTCCTCTGGTAGTATCAGAAGGGGAGCTTAATTTAACTTATTTTATCAAGGTAATAAGAACCATCAGGCTTATCCTGATCAGGGGATAGAAGATTTGATCGCTCAGCAATTGATTATATCAGATTAATCCCAAACTACTTAGAAACCTATAAATATTCAATCCTTTCAATAAATAAAAATTAGGTCAATCTTTAAAATCTTATTTTACTTTTACTTGTAACTTTTTGGAGAATCCACCTAAGTAACTTTGAGAGAATACCTGTCATTTTTAAATTAAAATTCAAAACTTCAAAAGGGATCATCACTATCTAGTACTAAAAAAAAAGGGATCATCACTCATTTTATTTTCCAATAAAATTTTTAAGGCCAGAGTATTTGAAAACTATGAGAATTTTTTTTGGATTTGAAGGGATGTAAAATAAGAAAATGTAGCAACAGCGGATCCTCTTAGAGACTGCTTCTTATATGCTCACTGGTGGAAATTGAGATGCAAACACAACTTCTGGTGGGAATAAATTCAAAACAAACTGTCAGATTGGATTCATATACTTTGTTTCATATTACTTGGGTCCAGTCTGCTCAGCCAAATTTGTTTTAAGCCCATTACCCATAAATTATTTTTTCCATTGTGTGCATGCATTTTCTATGGCCGTGACATTTTGGATGGACAGCAGGTTGCGCCCAAATCCAAGCAACATAGGGCTGACCCCAGTTGGCAAGGAAAGGGTTAACCACCTCTGTACCTGTTTGGGGTGTGTGTGGCCTGGATGTAAAGGTGGGGTCTTGGCAGGTTTGAGGCATTTTGTGCGATTTTGCCACCTCATGGCAAACTCTCCAAATATTCTCCACCAGCTTGGTGGAAGATGTCACTGGAAGGGGACTGCAACTCTTAGAGGGTACACCGTTACCCATCTCTCATCCACTACATGGGCTAAATCTCCCTGGGAGGTGGGAGGCATGGGTGCTGGCTTTTGCCCCTTTTTAGAGTGGAACGGAATTAATCTTGGTCCAGATGGAGAGGTTCCTTCCCAAGACTTATGGTATCCAGGTAGCCTGAAAATCATAGAGTTTAATAATGTGATCTTGTTTTGAGCATTGTTGATGCGTCAATTTTTCCTGTATTGCCTCACAGTTATCTGGAAAAATGCAAAATAGGCTCATAAATAATGATGTGATTGGAGTTGAGATTCTTCATCAACCACAACTTTTGTATTACCTCCTGATGATAGTCTTACCAACTGAAAGAGGTGGTGGAGAGCAGGATGTACAAAAATACAAAGGTAGGGCTTCAGTCTGTTGACTAATTTGTTAGTGGACAAGGTAGATGAACTATAAATCCTCTGTATGTAGGAAGATACTGCTGTAGCTTGGGAGTAGATGAATTGGCCAGCAGTCAATTAGATCCCATCCAAGAGCTAATGGAGGTACTGCTAATGTTTTCAGACTAAAAATAGCATTGGTTGTGGCCTGGTATGGGAAAGCTAAATTCAAAAATGGCATGGAACTCCAAAGTCTCATGTTATATGGGTGGTGTTTTATATTAAGATGTGTTGATCTGTCTGGTGATATTCCCCACCTCATTCAAGGAAGATTTATTTCTAAAGTTATTCATTTCATGATCATATTTCACTGGTTCAACATGAAGCCCCACTACGTCGATGAATCCCCCCTGGGTTGGGACCATCTAGTACTAAAAAAAACATGAAGCCCCACTAATAAGTTCCGTTCTTGGCTATGCCACTATAATGGAGAAAATTACTTGTTTTTTGGTTGCCTAAAGATGTCCTGTTCAGAGATTCTAGCTTCCTTTAGTATGGTTTTAAATGATGAAATGGCCCTGAAAGTCAATGGAAAGAACTTTTCCAATCGGTAGGTCCATTAATTATAAACCTATCAAGGTTTATGACAGATAGGCCCTATCTTTTAATATGCAAGGGAACATAGAAAAAAGTTAAATTATATTATAGAAAAGTATTTTTGAACTGAATTTATTGGGATATAATTTTTCAATACTATAGGGTGAGTAGGAGCTTTGTGACCCAGAGAGTGTGAGTCCTCCTCAATCAGGATCTTTACTTCTCATCTAATATGAGGGCTGAGCAGTGGTCACCCTCCTTAGTCAAAGTCTTGATTGTCACACCCCCATTGGTCTAATACTTTCAGGTTGCAGCTCTGGGATTTGAGATGCAGCCTTGCACAGGTTATTAATCAGTGGTTCAGTCCAGATTGTATCTTGTAATTTTACCAAATCTTCTTTATTGGTTTTATCAATTTGGAAGCATTGATTCATTAGTCATCAAATTATTTGTGTTGTCAAAGCTTAAATCTGGAGGAGGTCATTTAAATTGCGTATTTTTAGGCTTTGATAGGTTAGGATTATATACCATCATGAATTCTGACAGATACAAAGGATAAGACTAATTAATTAATGCTTTGATTAATTAAATGATATATGAGATATGCATATGGAACACTTACATTTCCACATCTGCTAAGCCAAACCCTAACCAGTTTAGCTTTGTAAAAGTGGGTTAAATTGTAATAATGATATTAATTCATCAATCTTTAGCAATAAATAATTGGTACTAATATATAGTTATTGGACTCAATATTGCTGGTAACACTTTAATATTATGACTAAGTGGAAGTACCATAATGGTAAACAATAAGGTACTTAGGGTAAAGCGCTTGTTAGTTAAGGTGACTTTTCTTAAATGCTGCTTGATATTATCAAGCACATGAAATGAGGTTAAATGTGAGGTGTTATAAATTTTGTGGTATCTTGAAGATATGAAAAGGGGTTTTGCGCAGGGTTCAGCCCACTGAGCAATAGGACCAATGATAAAATGATCATCATCCTCAGAACAAGGTATAAACGTAATAAAAATAGAGCAATTGCTCTGACACACTCTTTTTTTGATTTTAATCAATGCAGCAGATCTTTGCTGTTCTGCTTACTTCTAAAACTATCAACAACTTCCTTCTTCCAATCTACTCATCTTGCTGATATCTCAGCAACTTCAGTTAATACTGATCATTCTGCTTAGTAATTTGTTCCACCACATCTCATTGGTTAAAGCAGAGTTCATCATGTATTAAATTCATGATTGCCTTAATTTGAGGCGATCAACTCACAATCTGTCATACGTCTTATTACCTGAGTTGGAAGTGATCCAATATTATCATTCACCCAACATTATCTTATCATAAGGCACTCAAATAATCGTATCTTATCTGAATTGTCAGATTCTATATCATTCCGCCATAACAGTTTAGAGCTTATAGTCCAGTCATATCAGAATTGCAACATTACCCCCTTGACTAGATGATAAGGCTCCTATTGCTTATATGCCCAGAGGAACTTTTTGTGCACTCTGTTGATGATCCAACCGTTTGTGAGGTCTTTGATAGTATACATGTTAGAATTTTTGCCCATATTCCCAGCCTGCTAGATTACCTGGTATCACTAGGGGAAAATTCCCTAAGGCGAAGTGAATTGGAAAATGGTTGGCCCAAGTTTTGGAGGAACTATGTTTGGGGGATTTTGGGATATTCACCTGGTTGTATCCATTGAGGATTGATCCGGATGAATACTTAAGATCTCATTGGGAAGAGTTGCTGACGAAATAGGGGCATCTGATAGTGATTAACTATCAGGTGTACCAATTGGGATCAGTTGGGTTTCATCACTGACTGATTGGGAATATATTTTAAGTTGCAAGGCGAGTGATGCCACCTGCAACTAGTGAATCAATTGGTTGTTGAGTGACCTGACATATTGGGTAATAAGTCCCATTACCTAAGCAGGTCACTAGCCAATTATGGTTGGTTCGCTTGGATTAAGAGGAAAATGTTAGGGACACGTTTTACAACTCTTTCCATTTGAGGTCTTGAGGATGTCCAATGACAGAATCCTAGCCAGGATGGGGAAGACCATCACTGCCAAGACGAGGATGGGTGATTAATGGCAACAGCTGCCATTTCATTGAAGAGGTGTCAACTGAGGGTTAGTCAGCTGAATCCCCCACTATATAATTCCCTAGGATTTACTATAATAAAAAACAGTGTTTAAAAACAGCTTTTAGATAATCAGTAATACATAGTCACATTATCAATTCAGTGTATAGTTAGACTATCAGCTTCTATTGTGTTGTTCTATCTCAAGGATATTATTGCAGAGGGCAATAATTGGAAGACTCTCAGAGAGAAGAGTAAAGATCTAGTGGGGATTTAGAGACAAAGGAACCACAATCAGGGATAGCTGCCAACTGTGTGTTGGGATGAGAGAGACTGTCACTGGGGTATTTTAGCAAAGATCAAGTGGACAAGAGTATAGGGAACAAATCTTTATGAGTACAACTTCAAGTTTATCTAATCAGAGATATTGGCTGAGCGTTGGGCCAAAATGTAGTCTAATCTCAACTCAGGATAATAGTCTCCATATTATTATTAATTAATAATACATTCTATATAACGTGACAAAGTTCATGAGGAAACCAAACCTGTGCAGTAAAAAGGTTACTGGGTTTCTCGCCAATAATCAACCTAGAGTAAATTTTTACAAGTTGGTGCTCACTTCAGGGGTAGTTGAGTGAGGACTCTATGATAATGTTGTACAAAAAAGAGCTACGCAAGCTGTGGAATGAGATAGCCACTGTAAACCAGAATGCCTTAAACTCATTAGACTATTGGGAGTTCGCAGCCTTGGAAGAATAAGTCACCAAGGTGGAGGAAGGAGTAGAGAATGTAGCCACCTTTGGGAACGAGTTACTCAGCAAAGTTAACTCATTGAAGAAGAAAGAAGGGTACCTCATTCAAGAGGTCCTATACCTGAAAACAGAGTGAGAAGAGGATCATGTTCATTTAAAAAAAATTCAGTGCAGATATCAAGAAATTAATCAAACAAGTGGAGGAACTTAAAGCTCACAGATGTGCTTGTGAGCACAATATGGCAAGCAATGCCGAGGAGAGAAGTCCTCACACAATACTTGGGAAGTCTAATACCCCAAGGAACATGCCACCCGCTTTTAATGCCATTTCAGAGATGATGCTTGAAGTCACTCCGCAAGTTAGCTGAGTAGCCAAACCGAGAGAATCAGCCAGAAATGTCTTGGAGGAATTTAGGGCGACGCCAAAATTGCCAACATTACATTGAGATAATGCCCCAGCATTTTTCCAACTGTTTGACATGACCATGAATGGCTACGGGGATTGTCAAAAGGCGTTGATAATCATGGATTGCCTGGACACCAACTGTCAAAACTTAGTGTTATCTCACCTGGGGGGGACAGCTGGTCATATGCCAAGGCAAAGGCGGCCATCATGAAGGAGTTTGGGAGTCCAACACGCATTTCAAAATACAAGCAAGAATTTATGGGAATCCAGTTTCATAAAGATGAGTCTCTTGCTAGCTTTGTGGATCAGTTTTACCAGGAGTCGCAGATCCTGGCCAGAGCGAAGATATTAGATGACTTTGATGCTAGAATCGCTTTTCAAGCAGCCCTATCACGATTTGCATCATATGATGTCTTCCATGTTTGTGACAGAAATAACTATCTCGCAAATGGTAGATAACCTGAAGTTTTTGGGAGTGACATTTGATGCCCCAAATAGAAGCTTCAAGTCTAATCCAGTACAAAAGATCAAATCCAACGAAGGGAAACAAAGGAGCTAAAGAGGCTACCAATCAAACTTTGTCAGAAAATAAGCCCAAATAATGCAGATGGTCAAACAAGAAGGAGAAGTTCTGCTATCAATGTGCCAGGAAAGGACATTTCATTGTACACTGTAAAAAGCTGAAGGATCATATTAACGTGGTCCAGGCCAAGGAGACGGCAGCCGCCAAGAATTTGGGAAAGGGGCCTGAGGCCTAGATGAAGAACAGTCTAGAGCTGCGGAGAAACCTGTTCCTCCAAATATCATGAATGAAGAAATTGACATTAGCGATCTGTTTGTAGATGGCAAGCAGGATCAGCTATATTAAGATGATCAATGGGAAGCGGCTATTATTCCCAAAACCGTCAGAAAGAGCTGCGATAGTACAAGCAGCTCACAAGGTTGTTGGGCATGGAGGCCTGAGGAAAACAACTGACCATATTCGCCAGTGTTATTACTTGGAATCAATCAACTATGATGTTGCGGATTATCTTGCTCGTTGCGTGTAGTGCCAGCTGCACAAACACACAAGAATACAACTGGATACCAACTGGCCGCCCTGGATTTGCCTTGCACACGGTGCCCATCAACGTAGGGACCGCTGACAATGAGCACAGGGGGAGTCAAGTACATCATAGTTGCAATTGACCATCTGACGAGATGGGTCAAGATGAAGGCTCTAACCAGAGTATGTGCTACCAGTACTGCGAGGTTCATCCTGGATCAAGTGGTATACTGGCATGAATGTCCGCAAGTCCTGCTGAGTGACAATAGGACCAACTTCACGTCTCATGTGATCCCAAGGTTAAACGAAATAATGGTTATCTGAGGAGTCATGTCAGTACCATATCAGCCGGAGACGAACAAACTGATAGAGCAGGTCAATGGAACGCTGACCACGATGCTAAGGAAGCTAGTCGCAGGGAGAACTTCCATGTGAGCAATGTACCTGAGTTTGGTGATGTTCGCCTACAACATTAGTCATCATATGGCGATGGGAAAGACGCCGTTTAAATTATTATATGGAAGAAAGGCCGCGTTGCCGCCAATTTTTAATTTGGTGGTGGAATCTACATAGGGGATGAGTACCAAGAAATACCTGAACTGACTGACAAGTATCCTGATTGATATGCAATCACAAGCATTCAATACAACCTTGAAGAAAAGGATACAAGCAAAATTGACGGATAATAAGAACTGACCAGCCTTAGAAGAATATCAAATAGCGGAAAGAGTTGCCTATTGCGATATTCATGGTTTCAGATGAAGAAACAAATTAGACACATTGTGGTCAACTCCATTCGAAATGATTACCAAGATGGCGACCAATGCTTACTCCATCAAGAATCTCTTGAATGGAAGAGTTGTGAATCAGATCCACACTAAGTATCTAAACCACTAAATCAATGAAAAAATAAAAGAGTTCCCAAAGGACCAATGAACCATTAAGTTGGTCATGTCCTAATGATCAGGTCAAGTCCAAAAAAAGAACCTCTGAATCAATATAGATGGTTAAGTCCGAAGAAAGGACCTCTGACCATAGAAAACTGGTAGGTTTAAGTACCCAGGACCCAGTTTGGGGGGAAAAGATGGACTGCTGAACTGAAACAAGGTCAAGTCCCATAGTAAAAAAGAAGAATAAAGATAAAAAAATTGAAAAAGATATTGAAAAAAAATTATAGCCCACATAGATAAAAAAGCTGATATTTATTTATATTTTTTATTTTTATTGATTGTCCTCAGTAAGGGGATGATTCCGCCTATGTCGCCTCTTGGGGGAGGAAGAAAGGATCGCAGTAGGAATGAAAGGCCATCAAAATTGATATGCAATCAGATGCTAGTGAGGACAAGAGCTACACGAAACCATGTTTGTTGAGCGGATGCTGAGCCCTGAGAGAAAGCAACTAGGGGAAGGGAAATTGAGATGTTAAAGGAAGCCAATTATGAAACCCCAGAACGAGAGGAAAGCAACAGTATAAAAAGAGGCAACAAGTGAAAAACCCCAAGTAATCCCAACATGGCATCAAAGCTGGAAGATTAGTCCTGAGCACCTGCCAACGGGCTTCATTAAGGACATCTGACATGTGGGCTGGCAATGAAGAAGGGATGCTCAACGAAGGTTGCCAAATCATGCTCCCTATCAATGCTATCAGTGGAAGATACCGATGGGAGCACCAGAGAAGAGATAGTTGTGCAGGGAATGGATTGCATCCTGAAAGCGACAACTATGGGCTTCTCAGAAGCTAAAGTTGAATGAACGGTGGAACCCAGGTGAGGCTGGAAGCTTCATGGACCAACTTCGAAGAACTTGGCCAGCAAAGTGAAGAGCGTAAGCGGCAGAATCCTGATCCAGAAGGTTATCAAGATCAGAGGGATTCAGCATTAAAGTCAAAGCCTAAATGACTTGGGCCCAGAGTTCAGCATAGGGGAGCTCAAAGTGAATACTGTTACCAATTGAGAGCTCAGAGACCAGAACAGTGGGTTTGTAAAATTGACAAAGTTGGAAGAGGAACTCAGGGCAGGTCCAACCTGGCCAGACATGAACAATCCAGAGCAACTGGCATTATCTCCAGAGCATCTACAATGACGTTTGGAGCATCAGTGAAAGGAGCCAAATCCAGGAGAGTTTTGAAGTCCAACTCTGGAATTGACTGCAGAGGAAGAGTCAGCCAAGAGTTGTTTGGAAATAATGGCCAGCCTGGTTTCAGAGGGATTAGTTACCGTTTCCAGTAATTCAATGAAAGGACTAGCCGTTTGCACCAGACTAGGCGTATGAGTCCTGGAAGGACCATAGAAGAGGTTCCGCCGAGCATCCTGACTCATCTTCTGGAAGAGACGGAGGTCTTGATCAGACAAACTATTCAGAAGCTTCTGGTATTGCGACACAGAATTTGACATATGTGTCATGGTTGGATGACTTAATAGTGGGAACTAATGCTAAAGATAAGGATGGGCGACAGGAGGCCCAGAAGGTGAAACTTCAGGCTCTTCCTGACCTGAAACAAACCTTAGATCAACGCTGGGTGTAAGCAAAGCATTCCCAGGTTGGTACTAATGGGGTGCAAAACGCCCAGCCCCTTATCTTGGCCCAGGCACTGAAACGAACAGTTTATGTTACAAACAAAGATGGTTCAATTCAGTTAATTGGAGAGCAAGGGTTCAAATCCTGTTCAAATTATGAAATCTTGAGATCAGGTAAAATATGGCTTCAATCAATCACTCAAGTGAAAACACTTTTGGTGTATTTTACAAAAATGGATGGAAGCGTTTGTTTATTGGAGCATCAAGGCTTGGGCACACTTCCGCAGAACCCTAATTCCCCTGACTACTTTAAATACGTTTTTTGCAACCAACTGACCTCATTGGTCAATTTTCTTATAAATAAAGTTATCCGTTATTTTATGTTTTACTAATAGTTCCTTTGGCGAACTTATTGCGGACCTCTTTGAGGAGGTCTCCAACAATGTTGGCCACTACCTCATATCACAATTTACCAAAATCCCAGGTGCTCCCTTGAGCCGCTCAGGTCCTCTCCAGATCGAGGCACCCAAGCCTACTGGCACCAAGTTACACTTGATTATGGACTCCCCTCTGGGGTCCACTCAAGCTGTGATGTTTCTCACTTACCTGGTACTATATGTTGCGCTCTACACCTTTGCCTGGGGTACCTTTTTCATGAGCACCATTTGAGGCGCCTTATTTCACATTCTCCTAACAGCTAGCTCCCTAGCAATGTGGGTTTGCATCCCACATCACCTTGCTGGGAACGAGAGAGTTAAAGACACTCTCTTGACATTAGTCAACCAACATTTTTATTATAAGTGCATGAGAATTATCCATGTGGGACTTTTGTTATTAGAAAAAGGGTGCTCTGGCCGTTTGTCACTGCCACAATGGTGCTCACCACAGTTTTCTCATTTGGTTTTGTATTGGTGCATCTCGGCTTATTCTTGCAACTACCATTTGGAAGTGCCCACCCTTCCTGCTCATACCTGGTGGTCTCAGACTTTTCACAATCCTGTTGTTGTGGTTCCCCACCTTTCTCCCGATATTTACTTGGAAATTCAACAGGCCTTGGCTTCCCTTGAGCCAAAACCCTCTTTAGGTAAAAATAATTTGTCTAGTTCATGCCCGCTTTTGTGGGGAGTGGATCTGTTGTCCCGGTTATCTCCCAATACAGCTGACTGGGTTTTTGTGGTATTCTGCACCCAGCCACTCTTGTGGCGAACAGTGGAGGGCTTGGAGCAGGTCTTGGAGCAGAATCAACCTGATGAATCATCCCTCCATTCCTTCTTCAAGTTCTTTTCACTGCGTCAAGTGGGTCAGCCAATGAAAGCATACTTAAGTGAATTCTGTGAAAAAGCCCAGGCTTTGGCATTACCTAACGAGGTTAAAACGTCATTTCTCCATTTGACCTTAGACATATTGATGCAAAACTCCCCGATTTGGCAGTCGCCCCCTTTTAACTTTGATCATCTTGTTGAATCCCTTTGGGGTAATTTCCCCACCCCAACCTGGAAGGGGCCAAGTAATTTGGCCATCATCGGATCAAACCATATAATTTGGAAGCCAAAAAGTCACGCGCATCTCTTAAAATGAAGGAATCTTATCCTTCTAATCCTTTGAGTTCTTCTTAATTCAGAACTGTACAGGGGTCTAGCCCCAAGAATGAAGTAAAGGATTCAGACGATTCTACCACGATGATGTCACCCATGGTCGCCCCTATAAATATCGCGTCCTTGACTAATGATATCTCCTTGAATCCTGAGATGCTTCTTACTGATTTCCTCACCAACTTGGCGGAAATTGGGAGCATCAGAGGGTCTGAACCCGACTTAACCAAAAAAAGGACTCTGTTATCATTTTTCCTTCCCAATATGTTTCTGAGGTGCATGCCAATGCATCAGTTCTGGTCTTGGGGTGATGGCCCTGGATATCGATGCACACCAAACCATCGGAATGAGCGTGGGTTTGTTGGAGCCTGAAAACGAGTTTTATAACGTGAGCAATTTATCCCAAAATGAGCCGTTTATATGCTCATATGGCCTGGATGAGGACCCTATTCTGGTATATCAGATTACCCCTGAGAACCCTCGTTTGACCCCTACCATGATAGGGGTTCTCAGGAAGTGGAAAAGGAGCTTCATTATAAATATAAAGATGTATATGCACCTGCAGAAGGTGTGGTGGGATATGTGGCCTCAGTAGTAAGAGTGGCCCACTATCCCTCCCCCTTCTATGATTCCAAAACATACCCTGATGGCTTGTTCAAGCCAGAGGAAGAAATTTTCTGTTAAGATGGTGGCGTTTTTTGCTTTGAATAAATCCCATTCTGGATACTTCTTGTTGACTGCTACCCTTACATCCTCTTATGGAAAGTTCAGCACAACTATTTTGGTGGATACTGGTGCCTCAAATAATTTTATTGACCAAGACCTTGCTGACTACCTTGAGTTGAGTTATTCACCAGGTGGCATGGTTAGAGGTGGGGCTTCTCAAGGTATCCCCACACTGAACATAATGGGGTTAGTTGATTTGCAGGTGGGTTCCTATCTATTGTCCGACCAGTTTCAAGCTATCAGAAACCTCTTGTTCCCCATTATTTTGGGTATCAGGTGGTGGCGGAAGTTTGACGTCAGTATTAATTTGAAAGAAAACACTCTATCCTTGTCTTTGATAAACGGTCACCAGTTGATTGTTCCTTTGTCTGAGGATAACGCCCAGGGCAAATTACCCCACTGGCCTAATGTTCCCACTCCTTATCTTTCCCCTTTGCTGAAGCCCTCCGTGGGACTTTCCTTACCTTCCTGTTTGGATGAGTTGGCATCTTCTTTTGATGCAGCTTCAGCTAGTACACTACCAGAACATTCTGAGTTTGATTGTGAATTTAAACTCACTGTGGATCTGGTGCGTATTTCTTCCCCCATATACCCATTGACTTTCCAGGAGGAAGAGGCTTTAGATGTATGGGTGAAGGAGCAGTTGTTCAAAGGTGCCATCTTTCAGCTTACCTCCCCTGTCTGCTCCCCACTTTTCTTAGTGGAGAAGGCTGATGGAACTTTACGTTCTTGTGTCAATTATGGAAATTTAAACAATGTGACTGTACCTGACCTTCATCCCATCCTTTTAGATTCCCAGATTGCACGTTATGTAGAAAAGGCAACAGTTTTCTCCAAGTTGGACTGCCCCAATGCATTCAATCAAATCCGGATAAAGAAGGGCCAGGAGTGGTTAACCGCATTCTGCACCAGAAAAGGAATTTTCCAGCTCTGGGTTATGCCCTTTGGGCTTAAGAATGCCCCTTCCATCTTTCAACGTCGCATTGATGCCGCGTTAAGGGACTTGTTGGGGGTATGCGCGGTTGCCTACATGGATGATATCCTGGTGTTTTCCCCTGATCAGGAGTCACATGCAGTACACCTTTGACAAGTGGTGGAGAGATTGAAGGCCGCTTGCCTTACCTTCAAGACTAGTAAATGAGAATTCTTCAAGTCCCAGATTACTTTTCTGGGCAACGTCGTTTTTGACCAAGGCCATATGATAACTCCAGACAAGGAGAAGGCTTTTAGTGAGTGTCCCCCCCACCTCAGTCAAGGAATTGAGGAGCTTTTTGGGGACGTTTACATTCCTCAAGAAGTTCACACCCAATCTCTCCGAGGTGGAAGCACCCTTATATAAGGCCAGTGGTGCCAAGGTGCTTCAGTGGTCTCCCGTTTTGGAGGATGCTTTCCAAGCGGTGAAGTGCACCCTGTTATCCACATCCAACCTTTGCCATGTTGACCCTGCAAAGGAGTTCATTGTGTCCTCAGATGCTTCCAACTTTACCATTGCGGCTGCCCTGTTACAGGTGGGTGAAGATGGGTCTGAGCATCCAGTGGAATATTTTTCTAGGAAAATGTCTCTGCATGAGTTAAACTACGCCGTATATGACAAGGAGTTATTAGCAGTGGTGGAGGCTCTGATTTATAGGCGTCACAACTTACATGGCTCCTCCCAACCATTCTGGGTATGTACAGACCACCAAGCCTTGTTATACTAACGCGCTCCGCATGTTCTAACACCACGTCAGACCCATTGGCATGAGACCCTTGCCCTATTTACATTTTCTTATGAGTTCACCAAGGGCAAGGAGAATGGTTTAGCGGATGCTTTAAGCCACAACCCTGCTTTGGCTCCCAATCCAAAGGAGGTAGAGATTCACAACACCTGGTTGATGATTCCACTGAGTATGATTCTGTCTCAACTTCCTGATTCCAGGGTACATACGCCAGCGCTCACACCTCTGGAAAATGCAGCAGAATATAGTATGTTTAGAAAGGTAGTTCTTTCTCAGCTGTTATCAGCCAAATATACTGTTGTTCTCGCTAAGCGCGCCCTGAATCAAGAGGACTTATCCAGGGGTTATCACATGAAGGATGATATGGTATGGTTTTAAGGGCGCCTATGGGTTCCTGCTTGACCACTGCGCCTGGAGATCATCCAGGACCATCATGACGGAATCACTGTTGGTCATCCTGGGAAAGCAAAGACCTTGGAGTTGATATGACGCACTTACAATTGGAAGGGCTTTCCTGTTCAGGTAGGGCGTACTGTAAAGAGTACCTGATCTGCAATCAAATGAAACCCAATCGGCAACCTTTTAGCAGGGTTGCTGGTACCAGTCCAAAAGGCTGAAGGGCCCTGGACTTCCCTATCAGTGGATTTCATTGTGGAATTACCCGTTTCAGATGGGTATGATGCAATCATGGTGGTGGTGGACCGCTTTACAAAGTTCGCCTACTTTATTCCTTGCAGAACAACCATAATTGCTGCTGAAATGGCCAGGCTCTTCGTCGCCCATGTATTTGCGCTTCATGGGATTCCTCAAGAAATCATTAGTGAATGGGGACCCCAGTTCACCTCCATCTTTTGGAAAGAGTTGTGAAAACTCTTCAGATTTGCCCCTGCCATTTGACTGCCTATCACCCCCAATCAGATGGGCAGACCGAGTGAGTGAACCAGTGCTTGGAACAATTTCTGCGTTGTTACACCACCGCATACCATTCAGACTGGGTTCCTCACCTTCCCATGGCCCAGTTTAGCTACAACAACACTTTGCATTCATTTATCAGTTGTTCACCTTTTTTTCCACCCATGGCTTTAACCCTGCTTTTAACATGAAGCCCAGCTGTGGCTCCAAAGTGGAAGCGGTGGTGGACTTTGCTAAGACACTCAAGAAGGTCCATCAGGGGGTGTCCACAAGTTTGGAGGAGGCTATGCTAGTTTATAAGGAGAACGCCGATGGAAAGCGCTGAGTGGGTCCAGCATACAGGGAAGGGGATCTCGTGATGCTTGATGCTTGCAACATTCCTATCAAGCAGCCATGCAAAAGCTGGGTCCAAAGAGGATTGGTACTTACCGTGTAGTTAGAAAGGTGGGTTATGCCTCATACCAGTTAGATCTTCCATCTGCATTTTGGATCTTCTCCTTCTTTCATGAAATCAAATTGACATTGTTTATGGGCTCTCCACCTGTGACTCCTGAGGCTTATCTTGTGGATGGGGCGCCAGAATGGGAAGTGAAGGATATAATAGCCTCCCGCCGGGTTAAGCGACGCCTTGAGTACCTGGTATCCTGGAAGGGGTTTGACACAGCTGAGAACAGTTGGGTGCCAGCACAATAAGTACATGCCCAAGACCTGTTCAAATCATTCCATAATCGTTTCCCTGAGGCTGCAGGATCTAAGCCTAAGCCATCCGTTGCTGCTATGAAGTTGCCACCAGCACCTAAGAACTTCTCCTTAGAAAATGCCCCTGGAGGGGGTGGAGCCCAAGAAGGAGGAGAGGGTAATGTCATGATTGGATGAATTAATAGTGGAAACTAATGCCAAAGATAAGGCTGGGCGACAGGAGGCCCAGAAGGTGAAACTTCAGGCTCTTCCTGACCTGAAACACACCTTAGACCAACGCTGGGTGCAAGCAAAGCATGCCCAGGTTGGTACTAATGGGGTGCAAAACGCCCAGCCCCTTATCTTGGCCCAGGCACTGAAACGAACAGTTTATGTTACAAACAAAGATGGTTTAATTCAGTTAATTGGAGAGCAAGGGTTCAAATCCTGTTCAAATTATGAAATCTTGAGATCAGGTAAAATATGGCTTCAAGCAATCACTCAAGTGAAGGAACTTTCGGTGTATTTTACAAAAATGGATGGAAGCGTTTGTTTATTGGAGCTTCAAGGCTTGGGCACACTTCCGCAGAACCCTAATTCCCCTGACTACTTTAAATACGTTTTTTGCAACCAACATTCCTCATTGGTCAATTTTCTTAAATAAAGTTATCCTTTATTTTATGTTTTACTAATGGTTCCTTGGGCGAATTTGTTGGCGGACCTCTTTGAGGAGGTCTCCAACTATGTTGGCCACTACCTCCTATCACAATTTACCAAAATCCCAGGTGCTCCCTTGGGCCACTCAGGTCCTCTCCAGATAGAGGCACCCAAGCTTACTGGCACCAAGTTACACTTGATTATGGACTCCCCTCTGGGGTCCACTCAAGCTGTGATGTTTCTCACTTACCTGGTACTATATGTTGCGCTCTACACCTTTGCCTGGGGTACCTTTTTCATGAGCACCATTTGAGGTTCCTTATTTCCCATTCTCCTAACAGCTAGTTCCCTAGCAATGTGGGTTTGCATCACACATCATCTTGCTGGGAACTAGAGAGTTACAGACACTCTCTTGACACTATGAGCTGGACGAGAGGGGGATGTCAGACTTATATCAAAGTTGACATTATGCACTCTATAATCCAATATGCTCCAATTTTGGAGAATTAATCTCAAAATTATTGAGATAAATTCTTTAAGGGAAGAATTAGGAATGACTTATGCCATGAGGTTATGAAAGAAATAACAAGGGCGAATAAGAAATAAGTATTCTTAATTAAGCTGCAAAAACCATCTAGTACTAAAAAAAAAAGCTGCAAAATGAACATCGATGGCAAGAGTCTACTGTCTAGGATGAGGAGAAAATCAGGAAATCAAGGACGCCGGACCAAGAATTCTGAATATGACAGTGGGTCATATGCACTGATGGGGGAAAACTGGATCTCAGGACTAATATTATCATGAGTAAATCGATCAGCCTGGCATGATAGAAGGTTGTGGGGACCGCACTCTGAGAAGGTGGTAGCGAGGAGGAAGAGGAAGAGCGCCATATGCCGAAGGTCATCCTGAGCAGCGTTGAGTATTGATGAGTGTACTCCGCTTGAACCAATGAAGTATTTAATCAAGTGTCCAGAGTGGTGTTCTCATGCCCCAGTCCTTTTCTCTCTGTAAATCTAGGCAAGAGGGGGATGTGTTGGGATTTTTGCCCATATTCTCCAACCTTCTAGATTACCTGGTATCACTAGGGGAAAATTCCCTAAGGCGAAGTGAATTGGAAATTGGTTGGCCCAAGTTTTGGAGGAACTATGTTTGGGGGATTTTGGGATATTTACCTGGTTGTATCCATTGAGGATTGTTCTGGATGAATACTTAAGATCTCATTGGGAAGAGTTGCTGACGAAATAGGGGCATCTGATAGTGATTAACTATCAGGTGTACCAATTGGGATCAGTTGGGTTTCATCACTGACTGATTGGGAATATATTTTAAGTTGCAAGGCGAGTGATGCCACCTGCAACTAGTGAATCAATTGGTTGTTGAGTGACCTGACATATTGGGTAATAAGTCTCATTACCTAAGCAGGTCACTAGCCAATTATGGTTGGTTCGCTTGGATCAAGAGGAAAATGTTAGGGACACGTTTTACAACTCTTTCCATTTGAGGTCTTGAGGATGTCCAATGACAGAATCCTGGCCAGGATGGGGAAGACCATCACTGCTAAGACGAGGATGGGTGATTAATGGCAACAGCTGCCATTTCATTGAAGAGGTGTCAATTGAGGGTTAGTCAGCTGAATCCCCCACTATATAATTCCCTAGGATTTACTATAATAAAAAACAGTGTTTAAAAACAGCTTTTAGATAATCAGTAATACATAGTCACATTATCAATTCAGTGTATAGTTAGACTATCAGCTTCTATTGTGTTGTTCTATCTCAAGGATATTATTGCAGAGGGCAATAATTGGAAGACTCTCAGAGAGAATAGTAAAGATCTAGTGGGGATTTAGAGACAAAGGAACCACAATCAGGGATAGCTGCCAACTGTGTGTTGGGATGAGAGAGACTGTCACTGGGGTATCTTAGCAAAGATCAGGTGGATAAGAATATAGGGAACAAATCCCTACGAGTACAACATTAAGAGTATTTAATTGGAAATACTGGCTGAGCGTTGGGCCAAGATATAGTTCAATCTCAACTACAGATAATAGTCTTCATACTATTATTGATTAACAATACATTCTATACAACGCGACGAAGTGCACAAGAAAATCAAATATGTGCAGTAAAAAGGTTACTGGGTTGCTCGCCAATAATCAACCTAGAGTAAATTTTTATAATACACATCCACACCTGTCTTCTCAATAACTTCAGATGGCCCACTCCAGATACTGGCCAACTTGTGCTTTTGGATGAAACCGTGTTATTCATGGAATAGAACCATGTCCCCATCTTTGAACTGAGCCAACTCACCATATTGTACTTTATCAGCAGCTTGAGTCTTAATCTTCTTGGCTAAACTGAACGAGTACACTTTGGTTTGCAATTTTTAGTGTCAGCCAGAGTCATCAAATATTGTTGGTATTCATTCTGCCAGTATCTTCTACACAGGTATATAGCAGTGCTGGAAGAGCAAGATGTTGTCCATACAGTAATTGGAAGAGGCTCTTACCTTTGGCGGAATGATAATTAATATTGTAGGTGAAGATGGGGGTGGACAGAAGGAAACTCCAATCTGAGGTTAATCCGCTACTAAATTAGGAGTATGTTCACTATATTCCCATTGACCCACTTGATCATTCCACTAAACTCAGGGTGATTGTTGAAGATTTGGGCTTCGCCTGATGGCTGGTTCATTGTTTGGTGGAAACTGCAGCTTTGAGCATATATTGTGTGAGGACAATAGACAGGATGGTGCTTTAAATTTATGATATAGTCTTTTGGTAATACTTCAATTGTATACCCAGTCATTTCACTTGGACGATGGCACGCTGCCCTGATCCTACTGATCCCAAGTGAAAATCAACTTTAATATAAAATAAAGTGATAACACAAAAAGGTTATAAGATATATTAGAAACTTAATTCAGAAGTTAAAGGATATTTTTATTAGTATAATTGCAAGGGTTATTTATAGGGTTCAATATTAACCACATCTTACCCATGACGCCTTACTTTCAGTGACCCTTGGCCACTTGAAAAGTTTGTAATTACGTCTACAAATACTTCAATTCAGGGCATCATGCTCAGCCTCAGAGTTGGAGTAAACACCATCATCATCCTTGAAATGGTGTTTCATCATATCTTCAAAATAGCTGAACCAATTCACTTTCATGTGCAATTGGCAGCACATACCAAGGTGATTTGTATCACTAATTAGTAATTAATTTGATCAAAAAATTGACCAACATTAAAAACTAATTATGACATAGACCAACAAAGCCCACGTGCCCAAGACATTAAATCAAAACTTAAATTTAAGTCAATCTAATTAACAAAGCCCTCAAGCCCGTGTCATCATAGTTGAATATAATTAAGTGAAATTGCTAGGCTGCAAGTCCCAAGTTCAGATACTTAGGATACACCTGAACCATAATTGTTGATATCAA
Organism: Massospora cicadina; assembly: GCA_022478985.1. Classification (NCBI taxonomy): domain Eukaryota; kingdom Fungi; phylum Entomophthoromycota; class Entomophthoromycetes; order Entomophthorales; family Entomophthoraceae; genus Massospora; species Massospora cicadina. The sequence goes on from JAKSZP010006596.1 coordinate 236,085, forward strand.
ATATCTGACAATTAGATCTAGTTAATTCCTCAACACTTCCCCTGCCTTGACTGGATATAAGTGGCAGATACCCTTCTTCCTGGGTTGCACTGTCTAACTCTTTGCCTTCCTTGAAGTTCGAAGTCATCTTGATAGCCTTCCCTAAGCCAACAAGGCCAGTGTGCCTGATGCTGAGCTTTCTTGGGTTTTGGCTCATCTCCATCAGGGTCTAGACAGTTGGAACTTGTATGAAGTCCGCATCTCTCTGATTCTGTTGCAGGCTTCTTCAGTTTGATTGTGCTCTCCTCCCCCCACCAAAGAGGGGATACCTACTTCTAATGCCTGCAAGGCATCAATATATGAAATAAACTATATGATTTGCAATTTTTTATTTTTTATAATTTTACTTTTTATTTTTTTATTTTATTTTTTTTATTTTTATTTTTTATTTTTTTTATTTTTTTCTTTTTTATATTATTATTCTTTATGATATGGATGGAGGAACTTAGCATGTACTCAATTCACAACCCAGACGCCTTGATCCTTAATGGTATATACATCTTCAGATGATTTCTCCAAAATGATAAATGGACCCTTCCAGAGCAAGGCTAGTTTGTGTGCGCGGCCTGCGCTATGAGTGTCACAATATACTACTAAATCTCCTTCATTAAACTTATTCACCATAGCCCGTCTGGCATCATCATAGCTCTTCTGAATAGTTTTTTGACTAATTGCACTTTGATAAGCTTCCAATTGTAACTTGATTAGGGTCTTTGCTAGTTGCTTGACATAGTTATTTGGGTTAATTGCGTTGGGTGAACTGAGTACAGAGTATAATAACGGAGGTAGAGCGGGCTGTCTACCATACAAAAGTTGAAACGGAGAGTGGCCTGTGCTGCTGTGGTGTCTGATATTGTATGCAAACATGGTCGCACTAATTGAAGTTGCCCATTGCAAAGGCGCCAAGGCTGCATTTTTGCATAAAATGCCGACTAAAGTGCCATTCAAATGCTCTACTATACCATTAGTCTCGGGATGGTATGGCGTTGACAACACTCCTTAATAGAAATCAACTCATTTAGCTGTTGTACCATTTGGGCAGTAAAATTTGTGCCATTGTCTGTCAATATCTTTTGGGGGCATCCATGCTTATAGATAATATTATCCATAATGAACTTGGCAGTAGTTAGGGCCCTGACGTCTCAAATTGCTTTCACTTCTACCCATTTTGTTAGATGGTCAATAGTAATAATTATGTATTTGTTGCCTAGGCTACTCACAGGCAAAGGGGCAATTACATCAATTGACATGGTATGCCAGGCCCAGTCAGGTTTGATCAAACGGTGTTTCACATCTGAAATCATAGGTTTAGCTATTTGGCATGAATGACATTTCTCGAGCATGTCTTGGATATCAAATCGCATGAAAAATCCAATAGTAACTGGCTCAAATTAATTCTAGCATCTTAGTCATTCCCCCATGTCTGACGGCCTTGTGTGCTTGTGTAATAATCTCCATTTGGTTGGAAGGTTTTGGGAAGATTTGATGTTGTCCATCGGCCTTAAGTTTGTATAGAATTCCATTTTGATATTTGGTGTCATTTAATGTTTTCTCAATCACCTTTTGAACTTCAGGTGGTTCATCTCCATACATTTTGTTTTTCAATTTTTATGAAGCTCATCAGCCAGACTGCTTAGGACAGCTACAATGGGAAGTCACGATAGTCCATCTTCATTTTGATGGGCCGCTTCAGCTCTATGAATAATTTCATAATCGTACACTTGTAATTTCAGAGCCCAGCGAGCTAACCATCCTTCAGGTTCCTTGAGATTATGGAGCCATTGTAATGAGCTGTGATCCGTTACTACTTGGAACTTGGTGCCATGAATGTAAACCCAAAAATTTTTACAAGCATAGATGACAGCCAGGCATTCTCTTTTGGTCACCATATAATTATGCTCATGCTTATTCAGCATCCTGCTGCAATAAGCGACTGGTTGCTTCTCACCATCATCCCCAATCTGTGATAGCACACCACCAATTGCAGTCAATGAGGCGTCAGTTTGTATGATAAAAGGCTTGCTGAAATTGGGATATCAGAGGATAGGCGCCAAGCTCATTTTGTTTTTCAAAGCCTCAAAGGCTTGTTGGCATTCCTCTGCCCAGCAAAAATGAACTCCTCCTTGTAGTAAGTGGAATAGAGGCTCGGCAATCTTCACAAATCCTTCCACGAATCTTTGATAGTATCCTACCATGCCTAAGAACACTTGAACATCTCTCATACTCGTCGGAGGTTGCATATTGTTAATTGCCTCCACCTTTTGAGGCTGAGGCCACAAGCCCTTGGAATCAATGTTGAACCCGAGGTATTCCAATTGTTCTTTAAAGAATTGGCATTTTCTTGGTTTTATCTTCAGATTGGCCTTCAACAGTCATTCAAATACATGTTCAAGGTGCTCCAGATGTTCAGAAAACGTTCGCAAAAAGACATTGATGTCATCCAGGTACACCAGAACGCAGGACAATTTAAGGTCCCCCAAGATTGTGTCCATTGCACGCTGAAAGGTTGCCAAAGCGTTACACAGCCCCTGGGGCATGCGTGTTGGTTGAAAAAGCCCTTGAGCGGCAATCATTGCGCACTTTTCCTGCTCCTCTGGTGGCAACTCAATTTGCCAATATCCAGATATGAGGTCCATTGCAGTAAAGTACTTCACCCCTCCTAGGTGGTCCAGAGCATCGTCAATTCTGGGCAACAGATACAAATCCTTTTTTTAATGGCATTGAGGCGTCAATAATCAATCACAACTTGATTGCTGCCATCTTCCTTCTTTACGATTAAAATGGGGCTGGACCATGGGCTTTTGGATGGCACTATCATTCCGTTTTTCAGCAATTTGTCTAGCTCTTCACTGACTATTTCGTCACTGGCCCTGGGGCGCTGAATTGGCCTCATTCTAATAGGCATATGATCCCTAGTATCCACAAAATGCTGAACTCCTTTTGCACAACCTAAATCTTGGTCATCTTTGGCGAAAATTTCAGAGTATCGTTCAAACAACTCTAGTGCTTCATCCTTCTGTTGTTCCAATAATCTGGTGAATGATTCTTGGGGTACTACTGCATGTGCCCTGAGGGCTTGGGCTGGTAAGCCAAACTCAGATAATTCACCAAATTTGACAGCTGATATTAACTCATCCCTCATAAGTAGGTGCATGAAAGTGACTACTTGAAATTTCTTGACCTTAATATTTTGGCTGGTCAAATTTGCTAGTAAGCATCAATCTCTCTGTGCCCCGGTATAAGTATTACAGGCACCACACTAGGTTCTATTGGAGAATAATGCCACGGGGGTATGACCTCCCCATAAAGTCCTTCTGGAATATCCAGTGTGGTCCCAGTTCTCATATCCAGTTGATGGCCTGGAGCTATTGCCATGTCCTTATTCACACGTAGCAGTATTCCTCAATTTTTGTTTATGGAAGTTGGAATGGGGTGACTTCGATTCCTCTGAATATACCCTATTGGTATTATCCCATTGGTATAAGATATATTGATAAAATTCCTACGACGGCTTGTGGGCTTTATATCATTGTGATAGTAATAAATTGGAAGCGATTGGCCCAATATTGTCAAGATGTTTTCCTTAAAATTGCATGAGATCCCATAGGTCCTTAAAAAACTAGTTCCAATTAATATGTCATAATTGGCATTTGGAAGCACTATAGCAGGTGCGGCAACTACCAAAGCTCCAAATTGCAATGGCAAGGCGCTGTAAGCTCCTTCACTCTTTGTGCTGTTAAGGCCTGCGGTCCCATATTCTTGATGATGGTCAATGTCCGGAGCTATTTTCAATTTCTTAACCAGCTTCATAGAAACAATGTTTACAGGTGCTCCGCTATCAACAATAGCTACAACTTTAACCTTGTTGACTATGATATCCACGTAAGTGCACTCAGAATAGTAAGAAGCAATAGAGTTTACTTAATGAATATGGGAAAAGTCCTAGGAGTTGAGAGTGTGCTTCAAAGTATTCCCAATACTGGGACATTCATTGATGAATATGTCAATTGGCATTGCTATATTGACCCCTTTCAGGCTTGGGGTATCTGATGCATTGCTTGGCCTGTCAGCTGGAATATTCTCAAGTATTTGTTGCACATAGGATTTAGCGACTACCTCAGAGACTTCAGGTGTGACAACCTTACTTTGGGAGCAATTTACCACTTATACATTTGGGGAATCTTCATTCAATATTAAAATAGAACTGATTTTATTGTCAAACAAGGCCTTGCGGGCATCAAATTCATATTGATCAGGTGGGACTGGTGTTGTAGGCACAATAGAGCATCCCGCATCTAATGTGCTTGTTCTTTTCCCTCCTCCTGCACGGTATTGGGAAGGACTATGTTGACATTTCTCTGATGGCATCGGGAAGCATAGTGACCTTTACGTTGGCAATTAAAGCAAGTAATTTTACTCAATGGCCGTGGGTTGTCAGTCTTCTTATTGGTTTCAAAGGACTTCTCAGCAAGGGTAGTGGTTCCTGATCTGTAACCAGTATTAGGAGGGCCATAATTTTTTGAGCATCTGCGTAAATAGTTGACCAATTCAGATGTTGCAAGGTTCTGCACAAAAGCAGGCAATAGAGTGTTGGATAGATTAGGGTAAGGTTCTACTGCATGATCTAGTGCAATCTTGGCATCAAAATTGGCCATGGCCCACGCGCCTAAGAGAACTTGAGCTTCACGATAGAATTAATCCACAAACTCATCAATTGCTTCATCAATTGCTTCATCTTTCTTATAGCTGATGTTCATAAACTTGGATTTTCTGGTCAACATCCGTTCTGGACCTCCAAATTCATGAAGCACGGCCTCCTTGACTTCGGCATATGTTGGATTTTCGTTGATGTGAGGCATAATCAACTCAATGCTCCACTCATCCAAGAAGTTGATCATGGCTGCTTTGTTGCGGTCGCTGGCCCCATGCATAGCCATTTCAAAACGTTTGATGAAGGTGGTAATACTTCTGTTCTTGTCAAAGGCCAGCAGGTTTGCTGGTTTATAATTTATCGCTTCCACCTTCCTGGTTATCATGATTATTTCTAGGTTGACTAGAGTCAGATGTGCTAGGGCGTTGGGGCATCATATCCCGGTTTGAGGTGATAGGGTTGGCCAAAGCAACCATCTTGCTAGACAATTGTTAACGTGGCCCAGCATCTGTTTTGGTGGTTATTTCTGAAGCTTTGTCCTCATAATATTCAAAAGAATTTTCAGTCAAATGTGGTGTAGCACATTGACGATGCCCGCCATCCAGAGTTCAAATCTGCCCATTTATTTCATTTTCCCAATGGGCACGATTTCAGTTTTTTAATTTTTATTTTGCAATTTCCTCATTCAGACTAGTAGCTTGTAGCTGCAAGGTGGAAATCACTTGGTCCTTTTCCTTTATTGCCTTCTTGCACTGGTTTAGTTCTCCATGGAGGTTATTGTTTGCCTCATTAATAGCGTCAAGATCATCATTGAGATCATTGATTTTTCTGGTGTATTCATCCTTCATCTGCAAAATTTGGTCGCTCAAACGTTGATATTGGTCACCATCTGCGGTCCCAGCCATGAGCGCCATTGTTGAAGATTTGGGCTTCTCCTGATGGCTGGTTCATTATTTGGTGGAAACTGCAGCTTCAAGCATCTATTGTGTGAGGAAAATAGACAGGATGGTGCTTTAAATTTATGATATAGTCTTTTGGTAATACTTCAATTGTATACCCGGTTGTTTCACTTGGACGATGGCACGCTGCCCTGATCCTACTGATCCCAAGTGAAAATTTACTTTAATATAAAATAAAGTGATAACGCAAAAAGGTTATAAGATAAATTAGAAACTTAATCCAGAAGTTAAAGGATGTTTTTATTAGTATAAATGCAATGGTTATTTATAGGGTTCAATATTAACATCTTACCCATGACGCCTTACTTTCAGTGACCCTTGGCCACGTAAAAAGTTTGTAATGACGTCTACAAATACTTCAATTCAGGGCATCATGCTCAGCCTCAGAGTTGGAGTAAACACCATCATCATCCTTGAGATGGTGTTTCATCATATCTTCAAAATAGCTGAACTGATTCACTTTCACATGCAATTGGCAGCACATACCAAGGTAATTTGTATCACTAATTAGTAATTAATTTGATCGAAAATTCGACTGACATTAAAAACTAATTTTGACATAGACCAACAAAGCCCACATGCCCAAGAGATTAAATCAAAACTTAAATATAAACTTTGATCTAACCAACAAAGCCCTTGAGCCCATGTCATCATAGTCAAATATAATTAAGTGAAATAGCTAGGCTGCAAGTCCCAAGTTCAGATACTTAGGATACACCTGAAGCATAATTGTTGATATTGAATATCTGACAATTAAATCCAGTCAATTCCTCAACAGTGATATGGGGTTGTCAGAACCCCACGGATGGCCATCAGCTTGTTAAGCTTTTAGAGGATGTGGGAAGTGAAGTTAGTTCCATTATCAGTAAGGAGGAACTGAGAGCAGCCATGCTACTGGATAATACATTCCATTATGAACTTGGCCACTGTGACTGCCCCCAAATCTTGTATTGCCCTTGCTTTAAACCATGTGGTCAAGTGGTCAATAACCACCAGAATGTACTTTGACTGTTTAGCTCCCATTGGAAGAGGGCCAACAACATCAATGGAAACTGTATGCCAAGCAAAATACAGCTTCACTAACTGTTATGAGATTTTCTGGAGGAACAGCTTTTCCACTTGGCACTGGTGGCATGAGGAGATAGTGTCAAGGACATCAAAATTCATGCTTTTCCAGTAATACTGAGGCTGCAACAATTCCATTGTCTTGCGCATGCCACCATATCTGACAGCCCTATATGCATTAATTATAAGGTTAGGCTGTGATGAGGATCGTGGAAAGTTCACTGTTAAATCACCAATCTGCTTATACAACTCACCATTCCGCTGGAAGGTATTGGATCACATTTTATACAACGCCTTTACAACTTGTGGCAGCTCATAATCATAATTGCCTCTGATAATCTTATCATACATGATGTTGCTTAGATCTGCCATAACTGCAACTGTTAATAATCTTGACAAGCAGTCTGAATTCTGGTGTTTGGCTCCCAGTTAGTAAAGAATCTCAAAATCGTAAGCCTGAAGTTTAAGAACTCATCAATCTAGGCGCCCTTTAGGCTCTTTGAGGTTCTGCAACCAGCGTATCAAGGCATGATCCATTATGACTTTGAACTTTACGCCATGTAAATATACTTTGAATTGCTTATAAGCATAGATCACCACTAAGCCTCCTACTCAGTCATGGTATAATTACGTTCATGGAAATTCAGACTTTGACTGAAGTATGCTACTGGGTGCTCCTCCCCTTCATCATCTTTTTAAGACAGAACTGCCCCAACAACGGAAAAGGATACATCCATCTGAACAATAAACTCCTTATTAAAATTTGGGTAGTGGGGCACTAGCACATTCATTAATACCATCCAAATTGCTTCAAATAAATGTTGTCAATGTTCCATCAATTCAAACTCAGCATCTTTTTTCATAATTCATCAGCGGACCTCCAATACAACTAAAGTTGGGTATAAATTGGCGGTAGTAGCTGACCATTCCTAAAAATATTTGTATGTTGCTCTTACTGTTTGGGTAGTCATCTTCTGAATAGCTTCTACCTTGGCTGTTTGGGGCCGCAGACCTGTTGCATCTACCACATACCTGAGCTACTCCAGCTGATCCTTGAAAAACTGGCATTTCTGGGACTTAATCTTGATATTGGCCTCAGCCAACCGGCGGAATACCTCTTCCAAATGGGTAAGATGCTTGGAAAACGTACGGTAGAATACATTAATATTGTCAAGGTATACAAGAATGCACGACAGCTTCAAGATGCCAAGAATAGTGTCCATCGCCTGTTGGAATGTAGCCAGGGCATTGCATAGCCCTTAAGGCTTACAGGTTGGTTGAAAAAGCCCTTTTGACGTGATAATGGCACATTTCTCCTGTTCCACCATGGGTAACTCGATCTGCCAATAGCCAGATATCAAATCCATTGCTGAGAAGTAACAAGCTCCTCCCAACCAGTCCAAAGCATCATCAATTTGTGGCAAGGGTATGAGTCCTTTAGTAATGCTGTTGCGTTTATGGTAGTTTATTACTACCCAGTTGGTACCATCCTTCTTTTTGACAATTAGGACAGGTGAAGCCCATGGACTCTTTGAAGGTTTGAGCATTCCTTGCTCCAGCAGCTTATTGATTTCCTCAGTAACAACTTCTTCTTCTGCTCTAGATCAGTTGATTGGCTGGGACCTGATGGAGTGATAATTGCCCATGTCCAGTTGATGTACAATTCTCTGCTCACACACCAAATTGTGGTCATCAATGGCAAAGTTCTCCTTATTTTTTAAAATAAAGCGATATTCTGATATTTCTTATTTTCTGATAGCCAATAAGTTTTCCCACAGTTAAACCGCCATTATGTTAATTTGAAACTTGATGGCTAGTTCAAATTCATCTAGCAGCCTGAACTCATGAACCTGGAGGACCTTCTCAACTTGGATCAAATGTAAATATGCCACTATTTGGTGCCAGCGGATTTTCATCAGTCCATTCTGGAGATTAGCTGCCAAGACCTTGATCTCTTCATGTCCCAGGAGTATAATGCCTGGGGCCACATAGGGCTCAAGCAGCGATTGTTGATAGGGCCCAATGACCTCTCCATAAAGCCCAGCAGGCACTTCCACCTCAACTCAGTGTTTATAGTTACTTGGTGTCTGGAGGGGATGGATATATGCCCAGCAGCTCAGAGAGGAAGCCCCTGATATTCATATATTTGATGGGGAAGGGCCTGGGTCTTAATCTTCATTTGATGGTAACAAACTGGAATCACCTGTTGGAATTTCCAGATTACCACATAATCTAACCTTTTAACAGATTATCAAATTTTTACAATTAAGTTATACTTGTATAGGACTGGCAACAGCAGATGACTGATGGGATTATCATTGGGCATCATCCCCGATTATATTAGAGGTTGCTGGCTGATGGAATTATTGTCAGCAATTATCTCTGATGAATTCAAGCAATAAATCAATATGTGAACAACACCTAATAGTTAAATTTGTAGAGAATTGTTCAGACTGAACAAATTGGAGTCATCAAAACTACCAAAGTGTATGAACGCTGGAGGAATAGAGTAGTATCATCATCAGCAAAAACAATTGTTTTGAGTCCCCAATACCAATTGTTTGGTCACCAAGCACCTGAGGCTTACGCTGCCTAAGAATCTAAGGCAATGGTATCTGATGAGATTTGGTGCCTAACACTTGAGGGTCAAACCAGTATAGGAGCAAAAATAGTTCCAAGCAGACAGCTGAAAAGTTGTGTGCCAATTCTACTTATAAAAACTCCAAATTATTCCCTAATAAAAGCAGATTAAAACTTAGTAACCTAGTTGTTTAACATTACTCTTAAGAGAAGAGTACAAGGATCAGATATCCTTAGATTGTTACCATCAAAATCTCCACTTGGCTCTGTGAGGAGGGAATAGGGAAAGTGTTCCCTACCAGTACAAGAACATCTTCAAGATAAAGAAGCACCTGTCTAGCGTTGGACAATACACTCAACGTGGCTTTTGGGCTTTCAACTTTAATAATAGTCTTCATACTATTTTTGACCCAGTTAATCAATTTAAATCAAATCAATGCAAGAATCCACAAATCTGTGCAGTTGAAATCTAGGGCCAGAAGCGAGCAACCATCCAGCACCCAGATTTTAACATCACCCCATTACCATATGCAAGGTTAATATGACTGTCAGGATTTGAGAAAAAAATTGTCTCAAATTCCCATCTTCTGAATCCGGCTGTACCAAAAGGGTCGTCAATTCCAGCCAAGACAAAATTTTTTCTGGATCAACCTTACCTAGTACTGAGTCACGTGGAGCGGGCTTTCCACCTTCTCAGTCAGGTGAGCGATGATATCCATTGAGGACGCCCTCAAGGAGGCCTTTCTGGAAGGTTAGTAAAGATTCTGATCAGATGAGGCTCCAAAGATCCTAAAGGCATTGAGTCCCCCATGCAGCCTATAAATATTGAAGCATTTTGAATTAATGAAATATTTAGTAAAACTAACCCTTATTTTCTATTTCCTCTTTGGTGCTTAATTCCAATTTTCCAGCTTTGAGCCACCACATACCTTGGTGCCAGTCCCAAGAACTGCAGCACCAACAAAGTGGTGCTCACTACAGGGGGCTCTGAGCTGGCCCAATGAAAACGTTGATCACAATAAATGGAAACTAACAACAACCCTGAAGACCAAACAACTGGTCAATCGAGGAGCATTTCTTGATGTGTTAGTTCTTCCCAATATGCGACGCTGCCCTCACAGCTGGTAAGGCTAGAGTTCTGCGCCACCTTCCAATTCTTGCTGCCCTCCTTAGATGGGGGCCAATATCAACTTCAGCTCAAACGCACCCACAATGTCATCAAACAACTAATCCTCACCATCTACGCTGAGGGTGTCCACTCCAGCTGCTCCCGCGCCTCCACCATGCCATCCACAATGTGGGACCTCTACTCAACGGCCATATTACCTGCTAGAGCTTACCTTGGGGCCTGATTGCTACCTTCATAATTTCATTTGTCCTGCAATTCATCACCTCCTCCAGTTAGTAGGATTACACCATCTGGAGGTCTCTCGGCAACTAGGGCTCACCCAAAATTTACACTCATATATTCTCAACTTCTATGACACTGCCTCCTCCTTTGTGCATGATAATCACGAAGCTATACTCGATAACTGATGCTTAATCAATGATATCCGCGATCAATTGGTGTTATTAGATAGCGGCATCTCTGGCTACCTCAAGGAGCAATTTTGCCAAAATGCTCAGCAGTTTGAAGCAACTTGGGCCCAGCGCTTATGACAATCCGAGGAACTACTACAATCCCTACAACAGCACTACCAAGAGCCAGCCTCTCGCAACTACTCCCCGCGCTGCCAGGCCTGAAGGGCCTAGGGGGCCAGAAGGTCCCAAAGGGCGTCAGGGGCCAGTAGGCCCTGAGGGTCCATGTGGGCCTCAAGGGCCTTCCAGCCCCCTAACCTCAGGCGAACCCGACGACCCCTGGCGAAAAGATAAAATAACTGCTCTGGCTGCCCTGCTGGACCAGATCCAGAAGGTGGCCTTGGGATGCAAGCAACAAACGGACGGTGTTCCCCTTGACCCCAGGGTCTCCATCAAAGCACTATTGGATGAGATGGATAACCTCAGTGCTTTCACAAGGCTCACTGACGCTTGCATCTCCCAGCTTGAGACAATGTGTCATGGGTTCAAAACCCAGTTGGCCACCATTGAAAACCAGCTCCAACTACAGAACGCTGAATTTAGTCCTTGAAGGAGCAGGTTGCCAGAAAGGCATCCACTTCCACCCTCAGTCGAAATTGGGAATACATCCAAGGAGACTTAGAAGGCTTGTGGAGGCGGTTAGATCAACGGGCTCCTTGAGAATATGCAGAAACAGAGATCTCAGAGCCGACGCCTATCCCAGGCATTAACACCCTCTCTACTCCTATTGTCACTAACTTTAAACCTAGCTTCAAGGAGAAGTTCACCCCCATATGGGAGAGCATCGCCTCCTTCTTGTATGCCTATGAGAGTTCTATGGAGGAAGCCACCGAATGACAAAAGGTGAAGCACATCCACTCATGCCTAGATAGCACCGCCTGGGAAATTATGACTCCCCATCTGAAGGAGTGTAACACCTGGTAACAAGTCCGCATCACCCTGATCCAAGATTTTGGCAGTAACCAAACCTTGGCCAACCAGAAGCAAGCGTTCATGGGCATTTGACTTAACAAAGGAGAAAACCCTATAGAGTTTGCCAACTGGTTCTACGCTCAGGCTCAACCTTTGGTTATGACAAGCTGTATCACTCTGGATGATGCCGTTACCGCCTCATTTCCACCCTGGGGTCCTATCCTGAGGTCCAGATGCACATGATCAGGCAGAAGAATGGGTTCACTTGCATCAGAGAGATCAAGGAGGCCCTCAACGAGATCCCTGCCACGATCCTGAACTCTAAGGCTGCGGCCGCTGGCCCCTCTAACCGCCCTAGGGTCCATGTAGTAGAGAACCAGAAAACCCCCATCCGCGGTGCACCTATTGCAATGGCTTTAGACATAGCACCAAAACTTGTTGGAATCGTCTAGCTGAGGAGGCGGAAAAGGGCAGTCAGCATGTAGGACGAGGCGCTCCATGCTGACATCCCTGTCCAGCCTCTAGTAACCCCTACACACAAACCAGAAGCCATTAACCCTGAAGAAGTAGCTGTGGTATCTAATGACAATAAAGACATTGATACTGCTTACTCTTCTTCTAATGATTCTCCTATGTTCCTTACGTTGCCACCTCAGTTTGGAAGTTTGGTCACCCAAGTCACCGTCCAGGTCCACAAGATTCCGGTTTATGCCATAGTCGACAGTGGCTCCCCTGTGAACGTTATCTCTTCCAAGCTGATAAAATGCATCAAGGTTGCCCCAACATGCCGCACTACATGGAGTATGGCACGGCTGTCCCTCAGTGCACCCGATCCATAGGGCTTATTCCTCTCTACTGATTCGTTTGGGAAGCTTGCTTTGGATACAACCGCCATTTCTTTAGACAACACCAGCTACAATCTACTCCTCAGAACCCATATTCTTTGAGACTATTTAGCTGTTATCACTACGATGGTGGTTTTCACTCCCTTCTAGGACACCGAGTCCCTCTGGTTTTTGAAACTGCCCATGACTCTAGGGCAGATGTCAAGGCCCAAGACTGCCTACTGGAGACTGAAGGATGAATTGATTGGCTTGAGTACCACGTCCGGGGCTCTCAAATCCGGCTGCCCCCTCCTGCTGTGGATGGATCCAAGGGGATGCCAGTTTACTTGCCCCAGGTGACTACCGTGCCCCCAAAATCCCAGGTCATTGTCGACACCTGGGTCCACATCAACATTCCCTCAGGGTATTTACTGGAGGTCCGAGGTCTGGATAACCCATCTCCCAAGGAAGTGCTGACCTGCCCTGGAATCCTTGATCCAGCATATGCCAGATCAATATCAGTGTTGCTAGCCAACCTGACTGATAAACCAAAAGTTATAGGACCTAACCAACCTGCTGCCTACGTTCACTTGTTACTGATGGGGGCTGTTGCTGACGTCCAAAGCTTTGGGGAATTGAGGGACCTTGGCTGGAGTCACCAACCTCAGTTAATTTGGTTGACGCTAAAATAGGGAAGGACCTCTCTGATGAACAGCGACTTAAGGTTCAGGAGCTCCTGGAGGAATACTCAGATCTCTTCTCCACTTTGACCTACGATTTTGGAAGGATGAATGGAGTCCTCCACCATGTAGAAACCGGGATGCCCCCCCCCATTTTGGTCCCAGCCTTACCACAAGAGCAAGTTCAAAGAGGCCCAGGGCACAGTAGAACTCAAACAGCTGCTCGATGTGGGGCTCTTGGTTCCCTCGCGTAGCCCTTTGTCCTCCCCGCTGTTGCTGGTCTGAAAGAAGGATGGCAAACCCCGGGTGGTGATGGATTATTGACAACTCAACTCCATCACCAAGAAGGACAGCTATCCTCTGCCCCATATCGATGACTCGCTCTGACTGCTTGCAGGTTCCCAGTACTTCTCAGCCATGGACCTCGCCAGCAGGTATTGGCAGGTCGAGCTCGCTCCTGAAGACTGAGCCAAGTGTGCTCTAATCACCCATGAAGGGCTGTTCAAGCCTACCCGGATGCCCCAAGGCCTCTGCAATGCCCCAGCCACGTTCCAGCGTGCCATGGATGGGATCCTTGGGGACCTGAAGCTCTCCTGTGTCCTGTTCTACCTGGATGACATTACCATTTTTTCGTGAACTTTTAATGGACATGTCGACCACCTTAAGGAAGTCTTCAAGCATCTCTGGAAGGCCTCCATCAAGCTCAAGCTCTTGAAGTGCTCCTTCTTCCAGACTGAGCTAGAATTTCTAGGCCATAAGGTCTCCAAACGTGGCATTCAGCCTATCCCCAACAAGGTTGATGCTATAGAAAAAATGTTGCGCCCTAAAGCCTATGAGATGTTCAAGTCTTCCTAGGTATGGTGGGCTATTACCGTCAGTTCATCCCTCAGTTTTCTGACCTTGCCAAGCCGTTGTTCTACCTCCTACAAAAAAACGCTCCATTTGAATGGCGACCTGAGCAGGAGCAGGCCTTCAACTCTCTATGTATGGCTTTATGTACTAAATTCATTCTAGTTTATCCCCGTTTTGATAAGCCCTTCTTGCTGTTCACTGATGCCAGTGATGTCGCTGTGGGGGCTATCCTGGCTCAGCACGATGAGAACCAGTTAGATTATCCCATAGCTTATTTTAGCAAGACCCTAAGCAAGGCTGAGTGAAACTACAGCGTCACTGAGAGGGAATGCCTAGCTGTTCTTTTAGCCATCAGCATTTTCAGCCCTACCTCTATGGCACCCACTTTACTATCATTACTGACCATTCTTCCCTTTGCTGGCTGCAACAAATGAAAGACCCAGATGGAAGGCTGGCCAGGTGGGCCCTATGACTACAAAGCTACGACTTCACCATCATCCATCATGCTGGTGCTATTAACCAGAACGCTGAAGGACTCTCCAGGATACCAGTATTAGCAGTCCTGACCCCGGAGGAGGATTGGCTCTATGACTTAATAGGGCAGCCTGAACGTTGGGAGCTGGAATCCCCCCAGGTCCAAGCTGAACTCCGCCGGATGACTCAAGACACCCAGGTCAAGGATGGGTTACTCTACAAGAGAGTCAACAAGAAGTGGCTTCCCTACATCTGACCCTCCTCTCACACTGACATCATCCTGGAAGGCCACACTACTGTTGGGCATGGTGCGGTCAAGAAGACTATGAGTGGCTGAAGTCACGCTGCTACTGGGACCAAATGGTTAAAACCATCTAAGAGGTTCTGGAAGCCTGCATGACCTGCCGATCTCAAGACTGGGCCAACCCTCGCTATCAGCACTCTGTCGTTGCACCAACCAAGCCCTTCAATGTCATCAGTATTGACGTGGTGGGTCCCCTCCCCACTGGTCTACATGGTCACAAGTACATTATGCTTGCCATAGAACATCTGAATAAGTGGGTTGAGGCGATCTCAGTTCCTGCAGCCACAGCTAAGGCTACTGCCTTGTTCCTTGTTTGCTCCATTTTCACCCAGCATGGGTGCCCCCAGACCTTGCTCTCAGACAATGGTTTGAACTTCACCTCCCAGGTAGTACAGGAGCTAACTTCACTATTTGGAACCACCCAGAGTTTCGCTGCTCCCTACCACCCTTCTACTAATAGGGTGGTAGAAAGGGCTAACGGAACTCTTGTCTCCATCCTGTGAAAGTTGGCTGCCTCAGATCCTGCCCACTGGAACCATTATTTGCCCAGCGCCCTGCTTGCATACCAAGTGAGCTACCACCCTGTTATCAAAATGTTCCCATTTGAATCCCTGTATGGGTGGGCCCCACGACTACCCAGTAGCGTCCAGCCCCTGTTCGGAGCCTAACTCCCAAAAATGCCAATTTAAATATGAGGGCCCTTGCCGATGAAATTGTCCAGCTCCAATCCCAAGCCACTCAAGGCATTGTTATCACCACTGGAAGAGAGACATCTCAATCAAATCTCGGATGACCCTCCTTACCAGAATTTCAACTAGGTGACCTCATTCTCTTTTATCATCATCAACCTGGAGGTCATCAGAACAAGCTCGATGTACTGTGGTCTGAGCTCTACAAAGTGATACACAAGGTGAAGTCTGAGTACTCCATTGCTGATACCAAGCAAGGGACTGTTGTAAACCAAGTGCATGGTCAGTTCCTCCGGCCATACTTCCCCCTCTGACAGGATCTTGATGGGGGCCTTGTCAGGATTCAAGAGAAAAATTGTCTCGAATTCCCATCTTCCAAATCTGGCTGTACCAAATTGGTCGTCAATTCCAGCCAAGACAAAACTTTTCTGGATCAACCTTACCTAGTACTGAGTCACGTGGAGCGGGCTTTCCACCTTCTCAGTCAGGTGAGCGATGATATCCATTGAGGACGCCCTCAAGGAGGCCTTTCTGGAAGGTTAGTAAAGATTCTGATCAGATGAGGCTCCAAAGATCCTAAAGGCATTGAGTCCCCATGCGCCCTATAAATATTGAAGCATTTTGAATTAATGAAATATTTAGTAAAACTAAACTTTATTTTCCGTTTCCTCTTTGGTGCTTAATTCCAATTTTCCAGCTTTGAGCCACCGCAAACCCTGGCGCCAGTCCCAAGAACTGCAGTGCCAACAATGACCCATGTGCAACAGATTTTTTGGCATTCCATTGGAAGTAAAGTAAATTGGGATCCACTGTCCCAGGATTTCAAAGGTCACTACTGTCATATTAACAACAGCTCCAAAGTGGCGCATAAAAGTGTTTCTAATTAACAGGTCATAGTTGTTGTTCAGTAACACTTATGGCTGGGGCTACAATGACAATTGATGCAAACTGCAAGGGTAGCGCACTGTAAGCTCCTTCAGATACTGTGCTCCCTTGTAAGTCCTGGGGAACATCCTCTGGGTGTTGACTGGGCCATTTTCCCATTTCTGAGTAAGAAGGCACCAAAGAGGTGGCTGTACCCCTTGTTACTCAGGGCAATCTCGCTCACGTAGTAAATGAGTGCTGGGTAACAGCTCTCCCACTTCAGATCCCATTTCCAGTACCCACACTAACCTCAGTAGAACTGTTATGAGGAATCAGTGAAATCTGTGTTGAGATTGCCAAAATAAAATTGATCCTAATCAATTTGAGTGGCAATCCACCTGATGCTCAGGTTTTAAATGGTCAAAAAGGTATAAAGACTGATCTATCAGCCAGAATGCCCAACGGTTGCAATTTAATTAACATGACGATTGGAAAAATCTCTTCCCTCCCAAATCTGTCAGGCATCACCCCCAATGGGCAGCTTCCTGCTGACAAATCAGGTATTGCGCCTGATGCAATGCCATTGACTGAATGAACAGCCCAGTGACTGAGCATGGGTGGGTTGGGCATCATAAACCCATTCCCAACCAAAATGGGCCCACCCCTATGTGGGGTGGCCTTGGGGGATTCCCGCTGCTCGTTGGGCTAAATGCCATTGTGCCAACTGTCAGAAACATAGTCAAGCCTTGGTTCAGGCATTTGAGGTTGAACTGAAAGTGACTCAGCCTGCCACCAAATTTTGTGATGACAGTTCCCAAATAATTCACCAGTTAGGTCAAATTTGAGGGACCTGATCCCAGATTTGTTTTCCCCCAAATTGATTACTATTTAATCAGTCATATCACAAAGCTAAAATTGTTGGTCAATTTTTCTTTTCTAAATTTCCATTGAAAATTCTTCCTAAAATTAGTTTTTACATGTTAAAAATTGAGTTGCCTTATCCGCTGACATTCTTGTACCCCTTGGGGTTAACAGCCATGTGCATCTGGTACTTTACTTTGTGCCTATATGAAAATCTGGCTCACCAGCAGATATTGGTGGAACTCCTTTCTGGTTTCATATTTGTCATATCAGCAGCAGTGCCTCAGGAATTCTGGTTTGCTGTTTGGATGCTCTGACATCTGTGCTGGCAGGCCAGTCTAATTTTTACTTGCTGTCCACCTGACATCCCTGCACCCACAGTCTGTAAGTCTTGGGGAACGTCCTTTGGCTCTTGATCAGGTCATCTTCCCATTCCCAAATAAAAAGACACTGAAGAGGATGGCGGTACTCCTCATCACTCAGGGTGACCTCACTCACATAGTAGATGAGCGATGGGTAACAGCTCGTCCGCTTCAGATCCCACCCCAATGCCCACACTTACCTTGGCAGAACTGTTGCAAGGAATTAGTGAAATCTGTGACAAGTTTATCAAATTGAAATTGGTTGGATCTAATTTGGTCAGCAATCTGGCTGATGCACAAAATTTGAATAGCTGTAAAAGCATGAAGAATGAGATATCAGCCAGATCACCTGAAAGTTCCAATTCAATCTCCAGACCAGTTGAACAAATATCAGGTGTTATCGATGTGGGTTTGAAGCCCTCAGATAGTAATTCAGGCGTTGTGCCCAATGTGCTGCTGTTGACCAAACAAACAGTTAAATGACTGAGTGCGGGCGGGTTGGCTGTCCTGAACCTGTTCCCAACCAAATGGACATGTCCCTATAAGGGATGGCCTTGGGGATTCCGTCACCTGTTGGGCTAAACGCCATTGTGCTAATTGTCAGAAATGTAGTCAAGCCCTGGTTTGGACATCTGAGGTCAAACTGACAGAGACTTGGCCCGCCGCCAAATTTTGTGATGTCAGTTCCCAAAGAATAAACCCTCCCATTACCAAAAAAAAACACCAGTTAGGCCAAATTTGTGGGTTCCAACCCCATCCTGTCACTACCCAATCAACCACTATTTAATCAGTTGCATGGCACTGAGAAAATTGTTGGTTGATTTTCTTACTTTCCTTTCCCAATAAAATTTTGCCAAAAAAGAAAATTTTACTTTTTTTATTTTCCATTCTGACCACATCCCAGATGGCATTTCCCTGGTGGTCCATTGCCCCACACTCTGGGTGGGCTTTACCAATTCTTTTGGTCACCATGGCTCCCTCTATCACCAATTGGGCCCAGCAAGTCCAACACTTTTGGTTCTACAATCCCACTATTGTTAATTTCTGACACCAATACATGGGGACCTTATGGCCCTACATACAACAATGGAAAGAAAGAATCCATCTCCATATTGCCCCTGATGAATTGGCCGCTCAAGCCAAGAATCTTGTCAAGACTATCCCAGTAATCCCACCTCATGCAGTGAAAACCACTGAGTTGGGAATAGGTTCAGTGTGGTTTGCCATTGGAATACTCCTTACCCTGTTATTATGTCACCACTTCGTGGTATCACATTTCCTGGCTCCATATCAAGTTGTACAGTTGGCAATGCCTCTGGCATTCTGGCTTGCTTTTTGGGTGCTCACGCATCCCAACTGGCAGGCTGGTCTAAAATTCTTCTGCCGTTTCCCTGAAAGTCCCATACAACATACTGTTCCACATAAGGCTTTAGTGCCAACTTCTCCACCAACTTTGTGAAACTATGTTGAATGAGGCACCCATATCAAATATAGCGCGAATTTGGGTTTTTGCTATGATGATGTCACAGTAAGTACACTTAGAGTAGGTTGCATTCTAATTGTTTGAAATGTAGAAATTTAATGGATCTCATTTCCCAAGGAAGCTTATGTTACCTTCCCCAATTTTAGAGTATTCTTTAACTTTAGCATCCACAGGGAGGGCAGCATTCATCCCTTTCAAATGAGGCGCATCAGAGAACAGATATGGTTCATCTGTAGAAAGTTGATCAAACATTTGACAGGCATAAGGCTTCAGTTGCTCCTGGGGTTCATCTTCCACTGTGTCCTTGGGTTGCGCTTGTGTCAGTACATTCACCCCTCCAACTGGCTGCTGATATAGAAATGCGTCATTGTATTAGGTAACTTCCACTGAATGTACATGGATAGGTTCAGGTGGGACGTTTTGGGTCAGAATAGCGGAGGTAGAGATTCCCATCTCTACTCCACTCTGACTTTTCCCTGGTTGTACTGATCCTGCGTTAGGTAATGGACCTGACAAATGAGGCAACTTCTTGCCAGGTGCCTAGAGCGACCACACGCAAAACAATTGACCCTATAGTATCTGCATCCTTGATTGTTGAATGATGGGCCACCTAAAAGTTAGACTGGGGTTGAGAAGTGTAAACAGGCCCTGCCCAATAGTTGAACTGCTGATAGTAATTCAGTTGGGAGTGAGGCATGTATTGATAATATTTCTAGGAGTTACTAAATTGACACAGAACAGGGAGAGATACTTCTCCCAAATAAGAAAGTCTGGCATTGGAGGTGGTAGATTTCCTCTCTATATTGGGTGGAGGGAAGGTAGCAGATAGACTGTGTAAAATTCAAACAAGTTTAAGCAAGGGTATGTTATTGTCAGGGACTGGTGTGCTACTGACCTGCTTGGGGGTAGCTAACCATAAGTTAGCATAACCAAGGGGTTTAGCCCAGTATGACAAGGACACTAGCAGTGTCCAGGTATAAGAAATGTTGGGTAAGCTGGTATGGGAGTTGCTTAAAGACATGGCTTTAAAAGAAGAAAATTGAAAGGGAGTTTCTTGTATGCTGGGCTGGTAGATCAGTATTGATAACACTTTAGTAAAAAACCTAATAGTGTTTGCATTATAAGACTATTACTATAGACCATAAAGATTAACCAAATAAATGCATTAGTTTTATATACCATCCAACTTCCTGGTTTTACCTAAGCTTAATTGATTTTAAACAATGCACTATTCTTCTCTGGAGCTTATGGGATTGCAACTTGCATGTGATTTTGAAAGGCAGTGGAAATTGTCTCAGTCTCATCATAAATTCATTTTGGTGCAACTAATTGACTCAATACTATTGCAAATGAAGTAATTTAAATGATTAATCAAACATTTTCACTACAATCATTCATTTGATATGCAATTATTTGGTCTAACTTTATCACATATCCTATTGATCTGACTGAAAATATCTGTAATCTCAGGAATTCCACTAATGTCAGGATTTACCCTGACAGTCATCCTCTAAATATGGAGCCATGGCATTGAAAATCTCATGGTATGGTTTCACAGCGGAGGTCATTTCTATGCATATGTCAGATTCAGTTATAGCCCCTACCCCAATTAACACATAGGCTTTCACCATAATTGTAATAATTGAGTTCATCTTGATTGTTGCATTCTGACTTGGATTCAGATTTTCTGAATCTGAGTTGGATCACTTTTAAAATGTTTTCAGTTTGATTTTTTTGGGTGCTGAGTTGTGCCTCACCTACATTGTAGATTAGGCTCATATGAGCCTAATCAATGATTTGGGTGAGGCCCCCAAAGGGCAGCCTTTATAAGGCATGCATACCCATTCTGAAGTTCACTTTGGAATTCTTTTACACTAACATTCCCTAACTGGGGAGCATTGGCGGTGGCACCCCAAATGAGCTATTGACAGTAGGGCCTTTTTATATGTTCAGAATAAAAATAAAGGTTGTTTTGGGGTTAGCATACCTCACTTACCTGTTGGTCTTTTTCCTTGTTGAGGAGCATTTTGAGTGGGTTAGTTTGGGCTAACTCCCCAAAGGCTTTGCATAACCAGCTGGTAGTAAGTGATCATTGGGCTTGTCAGGTGCCATGAGTACCTCTCCCTACTTTGTTGGCTGTTTGGTTGCTTAGTGGTAGCACCAAATAAATATTTAAATATATGGCAGTCAGAACTGGGGTTTTTCTAGTCCATTACAGTAATTTGATCAGCAAATGAGGTGAGGGTCTCATTACAATGAAGCCAAATGGTTAAGAACTCATCCTTTCACTGCGCCATCTTTGCAGTTATACCAAACAACCACAGCAAAGTTTCCTTCACTTCTTGATAGATGATGCAACTGTTAGGAAGATAGCAAATAACTTGGTTAGTGCCTCCAAAATCCAAGGTAGATATTAATAATTTTGCTTTACACTGATCTGAAGCTCCTTCTACTGCAAACTCAAATCACTTAAAGAATCCATGGATGTTCCCTTCATGATCAAATGGAGGCAGCTTATTAATACAAACCTCCTGCAGAAGCTCCTTCTTCCATTGGAGCACAGCGTCCAACGCCAACTTGAGTTCCACATATTCAACTGGTGCAGTATATTGGCAAGATTCCTTGTCAAAGCAAGCCTGATGCAACATGGCCAGTGACTGAGGAATTTTTATTTTTTTGTGATTGATCAATGGGCCCCCAGTAGTGAGCACCACAGTTATAAATTTGGTGGTAACTCAAAAATATGATGAAGGGGTTTTGTGCAGGGTTCAGCCCACTGAGCAATAGGACCAATGATAAAATGATCATCATCCCCAGAACAAAGTAATAAACTTAATAAAGTAAAGTAATTGCTCCAATGACACTCTTTTTTAATTTTAATCAATACAGTGGATCCTTGCTGTTCCAATCACTTCTAAACTATCAACAACTTTCTTCTTTCAATATACTCATCTTGTTGATATCTTAGCAACTTCAGTTGATACCAACTATTCTGCTTAGTAATTCATTCCAACGCATCTCATTGGTTTCAGCAGAGTTCATTTATTAAAGTCATGCTCGCCTTAATTTGAGACAGTCCACTCAAAATCTGTCATATGTCTTAATGGCTGATTCAGAGGTGATCCGATATTATCATTCACCCAATATTGCCTCATCATAAGGCACTCAAATAACTGTATCATATCTGACTTGGCAGATTCTACCCCATTCTGCCATAACAATTTAGGGCTTATTGTCCACTCATATCAGAATTACAACATGAGGCATTATGCAAATTCTTATTAACAGTTGGTCATATAGAAGAAAGCCTTTTATGCAGATTGTATCTAAGATATCCTGCCATGAGCTACTGGCTTAGTAGAGGTGCAGAAGAAGGAAAATAAGGTGAAGTTCTATGAATAATTAAAAGTAACTATAAGAACTATTATATTTGGCAGGAAGAAAAAAGTTGTTGAATCAACAGATATTTTACCTTAAAAATTTCTCAAATGCTTGGTATGTTGTTGAGTATACTGTCTTATTACTATAATAACTAGGAATTATAGGGTAATTAGCCATAGTACTATAGTGAATGAAATATTACTATATTATCAGATCTTGTGGTGTTTTGCTTAAGTGAACCATCTGTAGGATCTATTACCTTCATACAATAGACAAAGCAATTCCTATCACAAACTGTTGCTAAAGGACCATCCTCTCAGTTAACCCTAAGTTAGCACCAACAAAAGTAAATTTATTACTGTTAAAAAACTCATTATCACAGTATCGCTCACCTTATAAAACCATAAAGGTAAAAATTTATACTTTAAATTCCAACCTATACACCAAAGGTCATGCTCAAATTTTAAAAAATGCTTTAATTGGCCTGTATTGTCTATAAATCGAGTAAACTGCAATATTTCTTACCAATTTAACATTTTGTTTTAAAAGCAAACTAATATACTATCTACTTGAACTTGTTTACTTTATTTATATCTAGAAGTGATTTATAGA
Organism: Massospora cicadina; assembly: GCA_022478985.1. NCBI lineage: Eukaryota > Fungi > Entomophthoromycota > Entomophthoromycetes > Entomophthorales > Entomophthoraceae > Massospora > Massospora cicadina. The sequence goes on from JAKSZP010006596.1 coordinate 259,255, forward strand.
AAAAAAATTTTAATTCCGCAGATTAAAACATAAATATAATTTATGGAGTTTACTTGAAAGAAGTCATCATAAATTAAGTTTAATGGTTACATTATGATAATGCAAACATAATCATGAGTGTAAAATTCATTAAGCAATTACTTAATTTGGATGCTCCGCTTAAACTACTTAAAGTTGAGTTTGGCGCAATGCACTTCCTGTCCCATTCTTTATTCACTCTGTCTGAGCCACTTTTAACATTATAGATTAAAATGTTCAACTTCAGGTTAAATTATATTTTTACTAATCATATAACCAATTAGAACCTTATTAAAACCATAGGTAAGAGACAACCTTAAAAATATGCAAGTATATCTTCATCTAAAACAAGATTTTAAGGCCTTTATAATTTAGAAAAGAAGAAGCAATAAGTTTTGGAAGTAGCACGGTTAAATCACCCCATCCGAATTATGCCACAGGCCATCAGCTTCCGAATATTTGAAGCAACGACCGGATTCCTCATATGCTCTTGAATAGCGGCGGGGTCCTGCTGCATCTGTTGCAGAATCTGCTGCATAACGGGGTCACTCATAATCCTTTGGACCTCAGGGTCGGAAGCAGCCTTCTTGAGTGCCTCCTGGCGTTCTTTCTCGGTGGCGGGGCCAGTGGAAGTTTCATGCAAGGCCTGGTAGCATTTGTAGAGCTGCTGGTCAAGCTCCGCGTGATGCTTCTTTTCAACGTCCTTGGCCTTGGCGCTCTCACAAATCTCCATGCATTTGGCGTAATCTTTCTTGGCAAACTCAATTGCAGCCTTACGAATATAGCCCTTGACTTAACAGGTGAGCTTATAACATTAAAGCTGGCTTACTAAAGCTGGGGTCGAGCGAAATGCAGGTCTCGCAGTCCTTAAGAGCTTCATTGAGGGCCATGAGTTTAGTATAACAAGCTGCACGATTCGAGTATGAGCGTGGATCCCGATCGTTGCGCTTGATGGCTTCGGTGTAGTGTTTGACGGCCTCAGCAAAGTTGCTCTGCTTAAAGAATTCGTTTCCTTTCTCGCGTTCGGCATCAGCAATTTTAGGATCAAAATAGGCCTCCTTTTCCCTAATGGCCTTAGCCTTTTCCGTCTAGCCTAGTTAGAGCAATGTCATACATTAAACTGTATACCTCCTTAAGTTTAGCCAGAATATCTGGCGCGCGGTGTTCAGTTAGAGACTTCTGGAAGAATTTGATAGCCAAGTCCAAATCATCTTTTTTGAGATAGGATGAGCCTATTCGGCCCAGTGCTCTAATTGATAAGTCGATTTAGCAAATTCATTACTTGGCGATGATCTTGTAATCCGCGCGATGTTCGCGCCCAACATTAATGGCTTCCTCACAGGTAGCAATACATTCATCAAATTTTCCCATTTCAAACAGAACAGCTAAGCCAATAAACTTCTATTTGCGATAAAAGGGTACCTGACTTGTTGGTCAATATGGTCACATTGGTATTGTCAAGCTCCCACGCTTTTTCATAGTGAAGAATTGCTTGGTCAAAATTTTTCTTTTTATATTCGATGTTCCCAAGATCTTTTTCTTTTACAGCCTCCCGCTTTTTAATCTCTTCCTCACTAAGCTCCTCAGGTTCAGGAGAAGGGACCGGCTCAGCTTTGGGCTCAGACTTATGCTCAGACGACTTTGAGGGTTCAGAATTTGAAGCTTCACTTGAGGGGGCCTGGCCCGTGGCAGAAGAAGGCATGAATGGAGGTACACCCGAACCGCCCATATCATCTATGCCCATGAGGCACATCATTGTATGCATGATTTTAAGATCGTCCATATATCTATCCTAATGAAAAATACTATAAAGGCACGTTACCTCGAAACAGAGTTGGGATCCTTCTGGATAGCGGCAATCTTTTGTCTAAAGTCTTCATTGTGCAAGTAATGCGATATTTTAGGATTGGCCTGAATTCTAGAGATGACATCGCCGGCGAAGATGCCAGAAAACCCTGGAAATATGCTAACAACCAAGTCAAAAATACAGAAGCTAAAAAGCAAACCTTGAGAAGTTTGAGTTTCTCGAATCTGGCGTAACCCATCTCTCCAAAAATTTTGTTTCCAGGTTCCACCTTTAAGCCATCCTCATAAGTCTTAATGGCATTTTCAGTGTCTCCAAGACCATGATAGGCAGCCGCCTTTCTGCTATAACCCTAAAATATGTTTAAATCATCATGTGAAAACTACCTTAGCCCAATCTGGTTTCAGTTCGACAGTCTTGATCCCATCCTCCAGAGCTTTAGCATAATCCTTAAGGGAGGCGTATGAAGCTGAACGGTTGGAGTAAAGGACATGGTTAGTGGGATCAAGTTCAATAGCATCAGAGAAATGCTTAATAGCTGTGGCGTGATCACTAGCAGCGAAGGCTTTATTTCCAAGCGCTTTAAATTCTTCAGCCTTTAAAACACGTTAATTCTGACGCTTATGTTATGGACTTACTGTCATATAAATTACAAGTGGTGTGTAAGTATAATTTCGGCTAAGGTTATGCCACGAGTTTATTATAGTCTCTTTTTATAAGATAATTTTCGCAAGTTGCCATCTAGTTCTATATAATTGGCTTGTAACCTATTTAGTTGGACGCTTCTATTAAGCTCGGCTATTTGCGATCTACAATAAATTTAAGCTTCAAAGCACTTTTATGACGTCAATCTTATAGATTTAAAGGTTGTTGTAACAAAATATTTATATGATTTTTTCCCTATATCGCCTAAACCAACTAACTTTAGATCATAAATCATTACTCAGCGGTATGTACAAGCTAAACGGAGTGAAACCTTTTCGCGTATAAGCATGAGGCTCCGAGAAAGTTTGATAAGCATTGTAGAACATTCCAGAATTACGTGGGTATAATAGAGCACGTCTCGAACTTTATAAAATAGTATAAATCCGACCCGTTGGATCTCAAATAGATCGAATGTTGAGTCTTAAGAGATCTAATATGTCTAACACTTCTCGACTTTCTCTCTAACCTTCGCTTGGCTGCTAAACTAATCTAAATTTGAGTAGATGATATTAAAAAATCTCAAAATAAACAATTACATAGCAACCTTACGACTTAGATTTTATGTATGGTTAAAAGGGTCAGAAGATGGATTTCATTTATATGATAGTGAGAAAAATATCAAAAATTATTGACTATGCCATGAAATAAATAAAAAAATGCAAATTGAATTTTTTGAACACAAAGCTAAGATATTAAAGAAATAAATACATGATGTCAAGTATATTTGCACAACATAACTATTATGCAATACTTAAAAACAGATCAATGGGTTAAAACTATAGAAGATAATGTTATAAGCTGTTGGTCAGCAGCTGGTGGCTGCTAGCAATAAAGTCAATGATAAGGAGAAGCAATAATAGCAGCAGAAGATGAACAAAGCAAACAGGAAAGGAAATATCAGCTTATTAAGTTGTGATGAGGGAAGATAGCTGTACTACAAAAAGAATGGAAGAAATGAGGACTGGGGACCAGATACTGCAGCTGGACTGAACAGTACACTTTTTCAAACATGGAAAGAACCTATTTAACTGCAAAGCCTCTAGTTGAATGAAGAATTAAAAACACTCTGAATGATATTGGGTATAAGCATCACTACTGAATTTGGTGATTGATAGATTGATATGTTGCATGTGAGACGGAGATAGAATAGATAATTCAATTTTAATTGATACTCAGATAAATTTTTATAAAAGTCCAAGTAAACCAGAAAGCTTTTTATATAGACTTTTTATACCTGCATATGTAAATATAAGTGTGCTGCAGCAGTTACTAAGCATATCCAGGAATCTCAGGTCATTTAATCAAGTATTAATCAAGAAGACTTATATTTTACCTATTGATGTAAAAATATATCCTAACCAAAGATTAGATGTACAATTAGTAAATTGTTTTATAGTCACCTCAATCACATATAGCCCAGAAACCCAGAATGAAGAGGTTCTGGGTTAGAACTATCTTTTAAAGGTTAAATTCATTTCTAAAGTATTTTTACTTATTATTTGTCTAGCTAGATATTAAAGTTTAAAATATAAGCTATATTATGGAAGTTGCAATGGATGGCCTAGTTGATTGGAGCATCCAACTACCACTGAGGGTACAGAAATAGATCTATATCCTTTATATAATTTGGGTACCAGTCCTATAGACTCCTATTGGCTAAAAGAATATGAACAAAGATGCTGAAACCTTATGATGCCAGATGTGATGTTGCATGGTAAATACTGCTTGATCTTAATAGGGTAGAAGACTACTGTTTGGCAGAGTTTAGACATTGAGTTTCAAATTGACCAGCTCATCTTCCATCATTCATTCTCTTAGTAGATATACCTGTCCCAAGGTAATTTGCTTCAGATAAAATATCATTATGGAAGTCTAAGGTAAAAAGCTACCTGGATATAGTCATGTGTGTCATGAAGATTTCTAATAAATATAAGACTAAACTGTTATCTAGAAATAATGAACACTTCAAGTGACAATGATAATACTGATGGTACAGCCTTCAATGATAGTTAATAAATAATAAAGAGGGGAAGTGGCATTATTGCCCAATTATTCTCAAAAGTGAAATTAATAGCTGAATGGGTACATGTAAACTAACAACTATAGAACTAACTGTATATCTCAAAAAGTTTTTATTTTATAAAATGAAAACCAGAAGATGGAGCAATTGCAGAACCTGTTGGGTACTGCTGCCTCATAAAAGTTAAAGGACTAAAGGGTGTGTGTTAGGGGCCATCTAGCCCCAATGCAAAGAGCAATTTGATGATCAAACATACTATCAAATTTTAATAAAAATCAAATCTGAAGGGTGCAGGTGGATCTACCATCTTTCCATTCAGTTTATATTAAAAATATACTAAATTTGTGATCTAGTTGCATCCTGGCAAGCAGATGGGCCATTCCATGCAGCATGCCCATGGCCAGGAAATTAAGGATGATCCCAATTCAAATATATGGATTAAAGATGCCCAAAACTTTTAGGGTGGGCTTACCATAATGTCTCCTAAGTTAGAAAGCAGAAAATTGGGTATCAAGCCCAAATTTGCAACAAAATGATTTTTATGCATATAATTCCAGCTTTAACCCTTAGGGAGACACAAACCCTGTTCTTGTGGGATAGGACATTGGGGTGGACAACAAACCAACTGCTGATATTGACCTCTGATCTACATATCTTCCTGCAAAGCCCCTTGATCCTTCTCACCAACTTCTTGGTGGTAAAAATGATTAAAAGGGAGAAATTTTCAGGGGATAGGCATCAACCCACCGCTCATCCACCACATGGGCTAAATTGCCTTTGGTGATGAGGGAAACAGCAACCTGTTAGGACCCTTCTTGGTTATGTGCAGGAACTCTCCTGTTCAGGTATAGAGGTTGCTCCCCAGGAGTTACATTATTCTTGCCTCTTCAAACAAGATGTGCTCCTCCACCAGGAACTTGGGCCAGCGCTTAGTTCTTATGCACCTTTTTAGCTTAATGATCAAAATGGCTGCAATCTTGGGGAGAACAAGCAGCTGTGGGGTGAAATGCATGGAATTTCTCTACCAATTTCTTGCAGTTTGCACAATCTCTTACAATTACCCAGCTATTTTGAAAGAAGGAAACCTCTTTTAAGCAAACAGGTACTAAATGGAATGGCAGGATTGTTGAGAAGCCAAAAATGGCTTAACCTCAGCCTTCTGAGAGTCCTACACCAATATTGAATCTATTGTAGATGAGGGTTTACTAATAAAGGAGGAAAGATGAGACACATGGAAGATGTTGTGCTGCTTATAATGGAAGGGGAGAATCAGGCAAAATCCTCATAAATCAAGTCCTTTTCTACCATATGGGGTCCCAAAAGCTTACTTTCAAGCTTTATAGAAAAACTCACATCTACAGATTTTAGATATATAACATAACCAAGGAGCCCTCCTTGAACCCAGGGGCAGAAAGATGCATGTGATCCAAGAACTTCTTATAGTTAGTGATGGTCTTAATTAAGTAGTCCCCCATCAGATTTTAGGTGTCCCAGATTTTCTGCATGCGTTCTTCAGCAGCAGGCGCTTTTGATCTAAGATGAGGGCCAATTTGGAAAGAAGGGTATACCTAAAGTTTCTTCATAAGGGGAGAAATTGGTGGAAGAGGATGCTGCATTGTTATAGGTGAACTGCGCTAAGAGACCAACTGCCCACATGTCCTGAGCAGTGGAGACTGTCAGACAATTGCCCTTTTGGCTTCAAGAAAAAATGTTTTGGGTCAAAATAGGCCAAAAGTGGGAAATGTCAGACATTTACAAGCTCACAATAATGATAAGATTGTTTTAAACAATAATAACCATATTATTGGCTAAAAGATCCTGGTCAATTCTCGGTAAAACCGCACAAATTGGGATAACACTTTTATAAATACTATATGGGCAAATAGCACGAAGTCAGACAGTCAGATTTCCCTGACCATGTGGGGAACCAGGGGAGTCCATTGGAGGTTTCTCCCTGGGCCACATCTAGTTTAAATCAAACACTTGAGCAAGGACCACCCCCTTTTATAGGCTTGTTGGGGGTCCCCAAGGTGCAATTATTTTATCTGACAGTAATTGATTGAAATATATCAAATCTTTACCCCACAGGTTTGTCTTGCCTAGAAATAACTTTCCATCAGTTGTCTCACCAAAGCGAAATGAATTTCTCAAGCTCTGATAGGTTGAATTTCCATATCCTTTAAATTAGACCCAACTAACTTTTCTTTTCGCTTGAAGTAACTTTTGAGAAATTTTAATTAAAGTAAAAAGTAAAGTAAGTCTTACTACCCTATGACTACCACCCCCATTCATTTTCCTATGACCTCAGATTCTCCGCTGTGAGCTCCAGTGTGGGGCAGTGGTGAAATCCCACCCAGCATTTTCCATCTGGCTGAAAAATGCGCTCAGACTGGTTTGCCCAGTCCCACCAAATCATCAAGTCAGTTCATTTTGCCCAAGGATCTCGCCATCCACCTTGCACATGCTCAAGCAGTGCCTTGCAGCCCACTTGTTCTCCCCCACTCCCAGCGCATTTTGGCCTTTGGATTAAATATGGAAAATTGTTCTCTTATGTCAAAAAAGCTATTATTGACCTGGCCCAGAAGGCGATGCTGCCGGCCTGATTTATAGATTTTCGCCCCTTGGAGGGGTATTTTGGTTTAGGTTTCACATGAGAAGCTGATGCCATCACTTCAGCCACCATGCCCCTGGTTTTCCAGGGCACCCCTATCCCAACAACCTGCACCCAGCTCCATACAGGCACCACTATGGTGGTACAATTTGTGGGGTTGCCCATGCACCTTCCCCCACAGCTTTTCATAAGAAGTTGATGGAAGGTTTAGCTGCATACAGCTCCAACACCATTCTTCAGTTTGTGGTCCCCAATGGGGCCGCTCGCCTCACTGGACCTCAGGAATTCACCACAATTAGCCCAAATTCCAACAAAACTGCTATGTCAATTCCTCTCTGTGCCATCATCCCTTCTTCCCCAGATCACTCATTCTGGGCCTGCATTGAGGGCGGGTGGACTATATGTCCATCCTGCTTTGAGTTGGATCACTTGAAGCATAAATGCCCCTCTCTTGCTGCTTCCGCTGGACCTGTGTTGCCTCTGTCTGGCCCCCAACACGCCACACACCCACTGCCTTTCTGGTATGGGGTACAATCCTTAGCCCCTCCCCCAAAGCCTTCAGCTGCTGCAGCGCCTGCAGCGGCCAATCAGGACCCTTCTCAGTCCAGTGCCACATGTGCCTCAACTAATAAGGAGACAGCTTGGGCAACAGTTCAGTCCCACGCTATTCTTCAATCAACAGCCACAGCTCATCAATTTATCAACCTCAATTTTGATTGATTTGAACCCATGGTCTGCATAGGAGAAAATAATGAAGTGGGAAATGTTATCAGATACTCAGAAGACCACATCAAAGAATTTATCCAGGTACAGCACCCTGTTCAGACCACTCAGCATTTTTATACCCCCTGGCCAGATGCCCAGATGTTCCGCCCTTCCCACCAGCTCGCCGTAGCAGCAGCTGATCACCCAGATAATGATGACATCTGTGAGTGTACTGCTGCATCAGTGGCAAAATTAGCCAAGGGTATCCCTCATCTCATTATTTCCCTGACCCTGTCCCCACAGGGCAAACGTGACATCCTTAGCCTCCACAAACAAACAGCTGCCACCATCCAGAAATTGTTTGTCACTTCGCAGGCCAAGCCAAAAGTCACCTATGCCTCCGCCGCTTTGTTATCCCAGATTCCCTCCATCCACCTTCATGCATAACAATGCTTATCTAAATACTAGGTGCAAGTTTTGCTGCAGGTATTTTACATGACCATCCATTCATCAGCGGTCTCCACCCACATATTGCTGATCACCTCACACCATTGCTCTCCACCTTAACTTGCACTCTTTCCCATGAGGAGGACTCTGATACTGAGGATGAGCCCCTTGATTCCCCCTCCCCTTCCGCCATGATGGGATGAGCAGCTTGCCACTATCCCACCTGGTTGGTTGTGATATTGTTCATTTGTGTTTTGCTCGCTCATTTTGGGTGGCCAACTCATTCTGTATGGGTAGGTCTGTTTGTTCACATTTTTTGCTCTTTGAGCTTCATTAATGTCTATCCCTGGTCAGTGTACCTCAGTTAAATAAAATAAATTGGATCTTACTAAGCTATTTTTGAACATTAGCATTGAATTCCCTCTAACCCTCAATACTTGATATAGTTTAAATACTAAATGGTAGTATAAAGAAGGCTCACTTTTTGTTTTTTATCCTGCGGCTAATAAAAACCTTTAAAAACTAACTTTACTTTTATTAAAAAAATAATCTTTTTAAGTTTTAAGTGTTTTTGTGGAAATCTGGCTGTTATCTGCACCAGCGATCCAAAAACTTGCTGGATTCCCACAGAGACAGCATTAAAGATACTGCTTCAGGATTTGGCTAACCATTTCTATCTTCCCATCAGTTTTTAAATGGTATGTAGCAGAGCAGCATGGATCTATTTTAAGAATGGCTAGCAGAACGCTTCAGAAATGGCTTGTTAACTAGGGGGCCTTGATCACTCACCACTTCCAGGGTAAACCAAACATAGAAAACACATGACTTATGAAGAGCTGGGATGTCTCTTCTAAAAGAGAATTCTGAAGAACGCAGAATAAACAAGAAAGACTTTTCAAACTGATCTACTACATACATTATGGCATCAAACTATTAAAACTAAGTAGTTTTGACAATAAAGTCAATAGATACCAAAGTCTGTGAGCCTTCTGCCTATTGCAACAGATGTATCATATCATTTTTATCTGACCAGCCTGATTTCATCTGGGCACAATTCACAAAATTTCAATCCAAGTGGGTTATTCTTAAGACCTGGCTAAATAATGAGCATTTCATAATATCAAGGCATCTCTTGTGACCCATATGACCTACTACAGGAGGGTCATGATGTTTGGAAATTACCTCATTCTGAAGCTGGGTAGATACTCACCTCTATTCTATAACAAAATCATACAATATATCAGAGTATAATGGGTTTGCTTATGGGATGAATGTACCAGCTGTCAACACTTTCAGCCTCTTAATCAGGATGTTTGATCCGCCAATATATAGGAAGCCAATGTTACATTGAGAGCCCATTCTGGCACAGAAATTGTGGGAGGAGCAATGACTAAGGTCTGGGAGGAGGAATGATTATGGGCAGTTTTTGCTCCCTCTTGTTGGTAGAACTCAGGGAGGGGTTGCAGATCAACATGTCTAGAAAACATTCAAAGAACCCTTCACAAACTCATAATTAATGTTGAAGCTGCAGAGGTTACAAAAAACCAATCCTGACAATTTTTCAACTTCTGTGCCTTCCTAATATACACAAGGGCCTGATGATCTGTTCTAAAAACTACACCATGTAACTCTCCATGAAGCAGGTAATGCCATTGTGTCATGGAACTGACTAATAAAGTTAAGACTAGTTTGCTAGTATGGGTGGGTGGACATTCATAACATAAACTAGAATACCGGAGGTATAACTATCAAATGACTTATTACCTAATTGGGAGGGGAACAAATGAAGGACAGCGATTGACCATCACCTTTACTACATACACATCAGTAACCTCACACTTGCAAGAGTAAAAACCGCGGATTCAAGGGCAGTTATTTCCTTGAGCTCCCCAGTGGCTCCAGAATCCACTCTGGGAATGGGAGATGTCAAATGTGTGGAAGGATCACAAAACTTAGCCCCTGGTTAGGATCACCTCAAGGAGCAAAGCCACATCATGACGCCATAAGGCATTCAAAAATGGGGTCAATCCAAGTAAGCACCATAATGATATCCCCATTTAAGTAGGGAGGTTAATAGGGTAGTGAGTATGGCCACTATGGCCCAATTGTTATGAAGACCATGGAACATGGCACCTGAAGAGAACGCGTCTAATAAATAGCTAACTAATATAATATAAAAATTTCCACTTGCAAATTGTTTATTAAATAAAAGGTGAAAATTAATTAACAGCAGTACCTGTGGAGGACTGTTGCTTTGAGTGCTGGGACTTGGGTAATAGGAGAATCTGCATTAACCAAGTGTAATGCAAACACTCAATTCTGGAAGATTAACATTCCAAAAATATTTTTGGTAATTAATTGTTCTCACCCTGGACAGTAAAATTAGGCTCATACTTCTCTTATAAATCTTACCTCTCAGTGCAATTTCACTTGGTGGATTAATATCACTACATCCAGTGGATGACTGGTTGCGCCCATGTCCAGGGTAGATATAGAAGAACTCATTGCATTTCAAAGGGGTTTATTGCATCAAAACCTGTTGAGGATGGGCTCACCTTTTGTGGCAGAGAAAAATGAATTGACTGGTCTAATTTTGAGCATACAGAAAAATGATTCAATTGTGCTGGGTACCAATTTATTAGATTTAAAAAACCCAAATTGAGGCTTAAGATTACCAAGTGAAAGGAGTGGCCACCAACTTTCTGCTGGCAATGGCTTCTTGCCGCAACCACCTCCAGACACACCCCCAATTTTTCTGCACTAACTCCTGGGTGGTGAGAAGGGGAGGTGGGGGAGCAATCCTTAGAGGGTAGGCTATCAACCACCTCTCATCTACCACATAGGCTAAATCATCCTGGGAAATGAGAGGGACAGCTGCATTCTTAACCCCCTTTTTCATGAGTAGAAATTTCTCACAGTTGAGGTGCAAGGGGTGCTCCCCAGGACTTACATTATCCTTACCTCTTTGAACAGGGAGAGCATCACCACTGAGAATTTGGGCAAGGTTACTGTTATAATTTGGCAGAATCGTTGTGATATGCCATAAGGGATTTTGAACAGGGTTTGGCCCACTGAGCAATAGGACCAATGATATGATGATCTTAGCCCTTGGAAACAATGAAATAAACTTAATTAATAGTATGGAGCACTTGCTCCCACTACACTGTTTAATCAAACTTTTTTAAACCCAGTGGATTTTCGCTGTTTCACTCACTTAATCCTATTAACAACCTTTTTTCTCTAAATCGCCCATCTCACTTATATACAGCAGCTTCAGATGATACCACTCTCATAGCTTGGACTATTCTGTTCCAATAATTCTCCTCGTTCTAAAAAGTTATTCTTTAGTTCTTTATCGCCCTAATTATAGGCGATTTAATTTATATTTGTCAAATGTTGACATCGCCTTATTGCCTTATTTAGAGGCAATCTAATAATAAACCTGTTATATCCCAATATTGCCTCATCTTGAGGCACTTGAATAATTGTATCTGATATCATGTTCGGCAGATTCTTCTCAATCCGCCCTAGCTGTCCCACAATTATCGTCCAGTCATATTAAAATTGCAACATTACATCCTCCTTGACTGGAAAATAAGGCTCCTATTGTTTGTATGGTCAGAGGATCTTTGCGTGTACTCAGTTAATGATCTGACCACTTGCAGGGCCCTTGATGGTATATGTGTTGACCCCATTTTTCTCTATAACTTTGAACGGACCAATCCAAATAATGGCCATCTTGTGTTTCCACCTGAACCCATGTTGGTTATGGAAGAGAACCATAAGACCTTCCCTGGACTGCGCCAACCCGCTATGACATACCTGATTGCAGCCTGATTCCTGATATTCTTGGCTAAGCTGAAGGAATATGCTTCAGTTTGCAATTTGATCAGAATGTTTGAAAGGTTATTCAGATAGCAGTGGGGTTCCATTCCGCGGGGTCTTCTACACATGAATAAAGTAATGCAGAAGAGCCAGGTGTTGGCTGTATAGTAATTGGAAGTGACTCTTCCCTATAGCAGAATGGTAACTAATGTTATAGGTGAACATAGCAGTGGAAAGGAGGGAGGTCCAATCGAAAGGTCAATCTATTACTAATTTTTGTAAGATGATCATCAGAGTCCTATTCACCTGTTCAACCATTCCATTAGATTCAGGGTGGTATGGGGTTGTCAGCACCCCGCAGATTCCCATAAGCTCATTCATTTTGGGGAGGGTGTGTGAAGTGAAGTTGGTTCAGTTATCAGTGAGAATAAACTGAGGGCAGCCGTGTCACTGAATAATGCATTTCATCATGAACTTGGCCACTGCAACTGCCCCAAATATTGTATCACCCTCACTTTGACCCACAGGGTCAAGTGGTCAATAGCCACAAGATTATACTTACACTTTTAGCTCCTGTTGGCAAGGGACCAACAACATCAAGGGAAACTGTATGCCAAGCAAAATGTGATTTCACTAACCAATATGAAGTTTTTAGGGCGGAATGGCTTCTCCACTTGGCACTGATGGCAACAGGAAATGGTTTTTATCACATCAAAGTTCATACTTTCCCAATAGTACTGAGGGTGCAACAACTCCATTGTCTTGTGCACCCCACCATGCCTGACTGCCTTGTGGGCGCTCATAATAATTCCCGGCTGTGCTGAGGGTGGTGGTAAATTCACCATAGAATTGCCAATCCGCTTGTATAGTTTCCCTTTCTGTTGGAAGGTATTTGTTCACATTTCATTCAACAATTTAATTACTTGGGGTGGTTTGTCATTGTAATTTCCGCTGAGAATCTTATTGTACATTATGCCACTTAAATCCGCTGTAATTGCAATTGTTGGCAATCTTGATAAGCAATTGGCATTTTGGTGTTTTTCTCCTGGTCAATGAAGAATTTTGAAGTCATAAGCTTACAGCTTAAGAGCCCATCAGGCTAGCCGCCCCTCAGGCTCTCTCAAATTCTGCAACCAGCGCAACAATGCATGATCTGTTACAACCTTAAACCTTACTCCATGCAAGTAGACTTGAATCTGCTTATACATATAAATCACCGCTAAGCACTCCTGCTCAGTTATAATGTAATTTCATTCATGGCAATTCAAGCTACGACTGCAGTACGCCATGGGGTGCTCCTCCCCCTCATCGTCCTTCTGAGACAGGACCGCCCCAACAGCGGAATTTGATGCATCCATCTGCACTATAAATTATTTATCAAAATTAGGGTAGCGCAACATGAGCGCACTAATTAGCGCTGTTCAAAGTGTTTAAAAGGCACATTGGTGCCGTTCCATCCAATTAAACATGACATCCTTCTTTAGTAGCTCAAACAGCGGACCTCCAATGCAACTGAAATTGGGTATGAAGCGTCAGTAATAACCCACCATCCCCAAGAACACCTGAATGTCCCACTTACTAACTGGCTTAGTCATCTTCAAGATAGCCTCCCCCTTGGTGGGTTAGGGCCTTAGCCCAGTCGCATCCACCAAAAACCCAAGGTACTCAAGCTGATCCTTGAAGAAGTGGCATTTTTGGGGCTTGATCTTAATATTGGCCTCAGCCAGTTGGCAAAATACCTCTTCCAAATGGGTAAGGTGTTCAGTGAACGTGTGAGAAAAGACATTAATATTGTCAAGGTACATAAGAACGCATGACAGCTTCAGATCGCCCAGAATAGTGTCCATTGCTCGTTGGAATGTAGCTGGGGCATTACATAGCCCTTGCGGCATTCAAGTTGTTTGAAAAAGCCCTTTGGATGTGATTACAGCACATTTTTTGTTCCACCGTGAGCAACTAAATTTTCCAATAACTGAATATCAAATCCATTACTGAGAAGTAACGAGCTCCACCTAACTAATCCAGCGCATCATCAATCCATGGCAGAGGGTATGAGTCTTTTTGGTGATACTATTGAGCTTCTGGTAGTCAATTACTACATGGTTAGTACCATCCTTCTTTTTAACAATTAGGACAGGCGAAGCCTATGGTCTCTTAGATGGTTTGAGCATTCCCTGCTCTAGCAGCTTGTCAATCTCCTCAGCGACAATTTCTTCAGCTGCCCTTGATCAGCAGATTGGATGAGACCTGATGGGAGGATGATCCCCAGTGTCCAGCCAATGAACAGCCCTCTGAGTCATTCTGAATCATGATTGTTGACAGCAAAAATCTCTTTGTATTTTTGAGATAAAGCTTCCACCTGATCCTTCTGGTCTTCCGATAACCCCATTAAATTCTCCCATGATACAACCACCATTACACCATGATGCAGTTCGATGGACAGACCAAATTCATCCAAAGACCTGAACTCGTGAACCTTATTGACCTCCTCGACTGGGGTAAAATGTAGATATGCTATAATCTGATGCTGGCGGATCCAATTTTGGTATTTTTTGAAGATTTGCTATCAATATCTTGATCTCCCCATGGCCCAGGAGTATGATGCCTGGAGCCACGTGGGGCTCAAGCTGCGATTGCTGATAAGGCCCAATGATTTCCCCATAGAGCCCAGCTGGCACTTTCACCTCTAACTCAGTGTCTACTATTACTTGATGTCCAGGGGGAATGGATATAGCTCCATCTACTCTAAGCGGTAGCCCCTGATATTAATATCTAGTGGGGAAGGGCCCAAGTTTTCCTTTTTAATCGATGATAGTGCACTGGAATCACCCCATTGCTGTAGGAAAGGTTGATTTGTCCCATATGCACTGAGCCCATTTGGCACTCAGCTGGAGGTAAAATAGATTGGGATCCGCTGTCCCAAAATGGTTAAGGTCTCTTCCAACACGTCAATGACAGCCCCATAGTGTTGCATAAAAGAAGTCTCAATCAATAGATTGTAGTTGCTATATGGTAATACTACCGCTGGGACCTCAACAACAACGGATCCAAACTGCAAGGGAAGTGCGCTATATGCTCCCTCAGAGATTGTGGTTTCTGCTCCAGTAATCCAATACATCATCCTGTGATCTATGTCAGGTTTTAAAGACAACTTCGCCACCAACTTAGTGGAGACAATGTTAATAGGAGCGCCCATATCAATGATAGCTCAAACTCAGGTTTTGGCTACCACGATGTCACAGTAAGTGCAGACCAAGTAAGATGAATGTCAGCTAATTACTACGTGTATATTTAGCGGTTCACATTTTCCCAGGAAATTTATAATACCCACACTGACTGTAGGGTACCCTGTTATAATAGCATCCACTGGAAGGGCGACCTATACTCCTCTTAGAGACTTTGCATCTGCAAACGGTTCTAGCTGATCTGATGGATTTTGGTCAAACATTTGACAAGCGTAAGGCTTTGGTTGCTCCGGAAACCCTGTGTCCGCTGTTTCTTTGACTTGTGCTTAAGTCAGCACATTTACTCCCCCAACTGATTGTTGGTAGAGGAATGTATCGTAATAGTGGAAGCTTCTGCTGCAATTAATACAGTAGATTCAGGTGAGACATATGAATTTGAGATAGTGGAAGTTGAGAGTCCAGTTTCTACTCCGCTCTGACTTTTCCCTGATAACTTTGTTCCTGTTGTATGTAAGGGATCCGTCTATTGTGGCACCATTGTCCCATGTGCCCAGTGCAACTGCAATTAAAACAACTTACTCCATAGGGCCTACGTCTGTGCTTAATATAAGTTGGCCCACTTATAAGGTTATTATGAAGATGATCAGCATAACCAGACCCACATTGGTAGTACAACAGCTGTCAATCAGCATATTTAGGGTCAAAGTGGTAGTTGGGAAGTTGTTGGTTAGCAGTTATGGAATGGATGTTGGACTGCGGTGAGTAACCTGGAAGAACCTTCACCAACTGGTTGATTCCCTCCACATGATTAGGGTTGGCAACGGTGACAGTGTAAATCTGTTCGTTATTGGGTGAAGGAAAAGTTACAGTTAAGAGACTTACAAACTGAACAAGTTCAAGAAGAGGTACATTATCCTCCAAAAACAGGGCCATGACATGTAAAGCTCAGGGTATGGCTTCACCGCAGAGGACATTGTGATTCACACATAAACTTCAGATAAAATCCCTGCCCCAATCAACACATGAGCTTCCACCATAAATTGCTTAGCAAATGCGGTGAGGGTCTCATTTTGCTAAAACCCAATGGCCAAGAACTCGGATTTCCACTGTGACACCTTTACAGTTCCACCAAACAGCTGCAGCACTATCTCATTGACTTCATGGTATGTAACGGAACTATCTGGAAGGTAACAAACAATTAATCAGCACTTCTGACATCCAAGGTGGAGATCAACAGTTCTGCCCTCCGCCAGTCTGAGGCTCCTTCAGTCACAAACTTAAGTCGTCAAAAGAACATCATGAATATTTTCTTTGCATCAAATGGTGGCAGCTTATCACTGCAAACTTCCTGGAGCAGCTCATCTTGGCTTTTGAGCACAGTGTCCAATGCAAGTTTCAACTCCTCATATGCAACAGGCCCATCATATTATGCAGATTTATTATCAAAGCAACCTAGATTTGACATAGAAGGTGACTGAGATTTTATTATTTTGTAACTAATCATTGGCCCTCTGTAGTGAGCACCACTATTATAATTTGGCGGAATCGTTGAGATATGCCGTAAGGGATTTTGAACAGGGTTTGGCCCATGGAGCAATAGGACCACTGATATGATGATCGTGGCCCTTAAAAACAACGAAATAAACTTAATTTAGTAAATATGGAGCACTTGTTCCCACTACGCTGTTTTATTTGATATAATATACCCAGCGGATTCTTGCTGTTACGCTCACTTAATCCTAATAACAACCTTTTTTCTCTAAATCGCCCATCTTGCTTATATACAGCAGCCTCAGATGATACCGCTCTCATAGCTTGGATTATTCTGTTCCACCAACCTTCCTCGTTTCAGCTAGTTATTCTTTAGTTCTCTATCGCCCTAATTATAGCGCGATTTAATTTATATTTGTCAAATGTTGACATCGCCTTATTGCCTTATTTAGAGGCAATCTAATAATAAACATGTTATATCCCAATATTGCCTCATCTTAAGGCACTTGAATAATTGTATCTGATATTATGTTTGGCGGATTCTTCTCAATCTGCCCTAGCTGTCCCACATTTAACATCCAGTCATATCAGAATCATGACAGTTAAGTCCTTGTGGGCTTTTTAGCAACTTGATGGCCAAGTGAGTAGTGATCCTCTGTGGAGGGTGGGGACATTGGGGTGCAGGGTGTGGAAGGCCAGTTCCAAATCATCACAATGGTCACATTCACAGGTGCTGATCTAACTATTCTCATATTATGGAAACCCCTTTCAAGCCATGAGGTAATGTACCAATTGATGAGACTTCTGCGAGGTCAAAATTGCCTCAATTTCAGCCTCCTCCAACCCCTCCACCAGATTTTGCTTTGGCACCACTGGGTCCTTCCCCTTTAATAAGGAAAACTGAGAAATGTGGAAAATGAGGTGCTTCTTCCAGTGAGTTGGAAGAGTCAACCTAAATGCCCCATTAATTAAATCTGCCTTTACCAAATGGGGACTAGAGAAGTTGCTTAATAACTTCTGTGAGGGCACCTATATGTCATGTGCTGCATATCCAACATGATGGAGACCCCAGAGCAATCATATGGGCAGGGAGTAATTTCTGATCCACAAATCACTTGTAATTGCTGATAGCTTTGGTCAGGTGCTTCCAAACCAGGAATTGAGTACTCCATATTTGTTGCACATGGTCCGCTGCAGCAGGGATTTCCAGGAAAAGGCATATGCTAATAGAAAATGAGGGGTTATACCCCAGCATGTCTTTGTATGGTGAGAGACCAGTAGACACATGAGTGCCATTATTATATGCAAATTGGGCCAACAGAAGATTATTCGCCCAGGTATCCTGCATAGCAGAAGTGTAACAGTAAAGATACTGTTCAAGAATCTGGTTTAACTGATTTGTTTGGCTGTTGGACTTGGAATGGTATGTGGTGGAGTGGCATGGATTAGTCTTCATGATAGCCAAGAGTTTGGTACAAAAACGCACCATAAACTGTGGCCCTCAGTTGCTCATGATCTCCTGAGAAAAGCCGAATATTGAGACCACATATCACACAAAAAGCTAGGCCTTCTCCTTGGAGGTGATGGCTGACAAACAAGGGATAAAGTGAAATTTGGTAAAGTGGTCAATGACCACCATAATCGCGTTGAGCCCATTAGAGCTGGGAATTTGGCAGTGAACTTGACTGATAATAAGGTCCACAGGCCCTTTGCCTGCTGCAGGGGTATGAGAAGACAATTTTTAACTGATCTATATGATTTTTTCCGCATGCACATCGCACAATTAGTGTTCTAAGCTGGGGTATCCTTGGAAATACTTAGCCAATTTATACGTTCATTTTACCAAATCAAGGTATTTTTTATTCCTGGGTGACCTACCTCTGAGGGGTTATGATGTGCACAATTACCTCTGTTAGAACTCACAACATGGATGAGGATAAATTGAATAGTTTAAAACTCAATTCTTGTTCACCTACCATTGATTGATTCCTGACTCTAAGTCAAAAAAACATCAGCCCCTGAATCATCTGACAGAAGAAGAAATTTGGATGCTATTAAAACCAAGGTTTTAAAGAAGCCATCCTATTGATTCCAAAACTACCATGACACAAAGGAAGACAATTTTTCATGCACCTCTTCCTGATGTCCAAGGAGATCCCAATCATTGATCCATCATGGAACATCCCATGCGCAACAAACCCTATTAACCTATAAATACCCCAAGCTTCAAATAAATTATATATCGTTTTTTCACTTATATAATTCTTAAATAAGCTTCCTATTTTAGGATTTTACTAAGGGTTATTCAGCAAGTCTTGGTCATCCTGCTAGTTCTGGCCCTTGTTTATCCTAATTAAGATAACCATGTCCAACTCTGAGTAGCTTTAAAGTCTGCCCCATCACCTGGCCCAGCTATATAAAGTACTGACAGAAAACTGATTCTCCTTGCCAGGTCTTCTGAGTTGACATTAAAGAGTGAGGATATAAAAAGAAGATGGAAAAGAATCCTAAACAAGAAACCTTTCAAGATAATGTGGTTAGAAGCATTACCCATTGGATCAGCAATGCTCTCTTTGAAGTAGGCACCACTGTCCCAGCTACTCTTGAATTTATGTCTGAGTACAGTGAAGTGACTCTTTTAGACCAAAGAAATATTGATTAAGTGTTGCCAACCTCAGCCCAATCATTTTACTTAACTTAGGTAAGCCTACCAGGGGACAGACAACAACGATATATGTGATGGAATAGGGGGAGGTGAAATATAGCCAGGTTAAGAAAGGTTTAGGCACCCCAGAGTAGACAAGCTACCCCTGTTACCAGCAGGTACCTCCAAGTATAGGGGAGTTGAATGCCTTATTCCAAAGGGGTATCCCCCTAGCTATGGAGCAGGTGTGGAGGAATGAGACCGTACACAGAAACCAGATTGGGAACCATGATTCAACAAGTTGTTGTTGCTTTGGCCTCATGTATCCGTAAAGCTAGGCTTGAAAGTGTTCCAGTAGGCGTAGGTGAAATCTGCTGAATGTCTCACGGATGGTGGGAACAGTTCCCTTAAAGGCATCCAGTGCTATGGTATGTATTGTCCACATTGCAATGGTGACTATCAGGGAGTGGGGTGTGGGTGATATCAAGGATTCAAATTGGAGTGTGAGGAGAATTCTGGAGATTGACAGCTCCTGGTCATTTTGGGTTCTTAACAGATGCGCAACTGACCGCCATATGGCTCAAGATGGGGGCATGCTTCTAGGTGGTGGTGCAAGGTGCCATCCCCTTCACATACTGCGCACATTGTATGGAGGGAGTTGGTGTGAGCTGCTGTTCTGTAGGTTCTTCTAAGGCAACGCCAAGTGTTAGCTCTTACCCTTGACTGGAGGAGCGGATGATGGTTAGCCTCCATATTACCTTGTGTTGTGAGATCATATTGGATGTCTAAAGCATCTAGGTATTCAATTCTCATGATGAATGGGGGCACGTCATGTGTGTCCCTCTGGGGGTAATCCTCTGGTTTCCTTAGCGTGAAGTGAGCTCTGGGCCTTCCCCTTCCCTGAATAGTGCCTGTGATAGTGACAGTCCACCCCATGTGCTGAATGGTGCGGAGAAGGCATTTAAAGTGAGGGGAAGTTCCATGTGGGCCCGCTGCATTTGGTGGTTTGAAAGGTATGTGAGGAGGCTGGACAGGTTGTGTGAGTTGGATATTTTGAGCGCCTGTGCAAATTTAACCCTGGACGCTCCAGACTATTGTAATTGTGGGAGGTCTGGGACTAGGACTTCCTTATCCAGGTGCCCAATATGCGGTTGGCGTGGACCTCAAAGTCTATTAGGCCCATGCTTCCACTGGAGTGTGGGCTGAAGAGTGTTTCCATACATACAGGTGGCCGGGATCCAGACCAAAACCATCCCTGGATAAGTGCGCGGATTGAGAATATGAGTGTAAGTGAAAAGAAGATTGTCACAGATTCAGCTAAGAAGAACTTGACTGGGCTCCCAGTTGGGGTGCACTAGCACCCAGTGGAGGGCCCCGAATGCCAAAGGCATAGTGGTCCTAGTGACTAATAAAAGTGGGGTTCTATGGGAGACGTGAGGAAAGTAAAAGTTCAGTAACGTACCCAAGGCCCCCAAGGCAAACCAGATGGTTGCATTGGGGGCAGCCGCAAGTCTTGTGGGGGCAACCCCCGAGGGCGAGAGGCAGGGAGGATGACAACTCCTTCAGGGTTTGCAGTTGCTGGCCTTCAGATTCAGATAGGGGGGCTTGCGTGCCAGAGAGGGATGGCACAGAGGCTACCACGTGGTTAGAAGTGTGAGTGGAGGTATAGTAAGACCCATGAGAGGGGTTGGGACCGAGCTTCTCCTGGAGGGGGCACTCTAGGTCCCACTGGCAGGCTGAGCCAGCGGCGGCTGAGGCGGTTATGGAAGCCAAGTCCATGAGTGGTGGGGCAGGGGCGCTCAGGTGCTGCTCTAGCCAGGGAGCTGTTTCGGAGGACTTGGTGACTGAATGGATGGAAGGGTCTCCATTAAATGGACGCGCAAAAACAAATGAAGCAGCGGGTTTGTCATCAGGGGAAAGGCAAATTACTGCATTTACAATCTGCTGCCACATGGCGGGGTTGAGCAACTGAATAACCCAGTTGGTGGACATTGGCAGGAGGACTTAGGTGACGGCACATTTTGTCAGATTAATCAGCAGAATCTTTGTAAAATTAATAAGGTAGACAGAGGCCGCGACAAGCTAGATGGGGAATTTTGAATTCTATTAAGCGAAATGAAAGAGAATGAACTGACAACTATCCACAGATGGGGCAGCTGCCTTAAGGACTGGGATGAATGCATGGGGGAGGTATTGAGGGATTGGTCATTTGGGGGATGGTGATGGGATTTGGTTGGCTGGCTCAGAGGGGAGTAGAATGCTGCTCCAGATTTCAGCAAAAGTCAAGAAACCTTTTGCAAAATTTTTCAGATTCCTGGGGCCAAACCAAGTTGATACTACTGACCCAGGTCCTGGTGACATGAGTCAGCCTGTTCGCATAGTTTGGGTGTTCCAGATTCATCCCAGGAGGCAGGGGTTTTTGGATCAGATTATTTACAACTCAAACCAATCCCTCAATTGGACTACTTATGTGATCTGAACTCCCTGGATCCATTTTGGTTTGTTGGGGAAGATGGTCTGAGTCATTTGGGCCCTGATCGAGATCTGAGCTATATCCTGATCTGTTTCTGGTGCAGGTCAGTCTGGACCAGCTCCCCCAGTCCAGAATTTACAGGCTGGGCTCCGAAGTTGGGATTTACTACCTTCACAAAATTCTGATATAGTTTGTCTGGGGAGTGGGTTGTCCCAGGGGCCTCTCCATGCCCCCTGGTGTGCGCAATCTCTCTGAAGACTCCTTCTATCAAACTTACCAGGGTTGAGGAGGGGGAAGAGGTGGGGCGTGGTATCTTTGGGGGGGGGGGAAGGCAGCCACCCAGCGCTCATCTATCACATGGGCTAGGCCGCCCAGCTGTAACAGGGGATCCACTGGAGCATTGTGGCCCCTTTTCATCTGGAAGGGGTGCTGATCCCTATCCAGTTGCAAGGGCTGGTCCCCAGGACTTACAAAGATTGCATGTGCAAGGAACCACAGAATCAGGTGGATGTTTGAGTTGGCAACTATTACTCTCCTCATTAGTCCTGGGGATCTTCCATTGAGGGAGGCAATGCGGTTGGATACCCACTGTAGTAGATTGTTATTAATCTTCTCATTGGCATACCCCCCTGTTTCCAGCCATATCCCAAGATGGTGGACTGTGTTGGTTGTAAGAGGTGATGCAAAGGGTAGGATGAGTGGGTTATTCATTTGTGGGGGGCTGTGGGGTTCAGGTGTTATGGTCCAGTTGTTAATGTATTTGCCTAGGAGGATTATTTCTGTCTTCCTTTTGTTGAGTGATGCTTTGCTCACAATGGCATATTCCTCTAATGTGCGTTCCAGTTGGCGGGCATCATTATTGTTAGCTATATCTGTCACACAGTCATCCTCAAAGGCTAGTATCTTGACTGGTGGCTGGCCTTATGCAGTTATGCTTATGAGGCGTGAGTCAGGGTTGCGAAGGAGTGGATCAAAGCTGAAGTTATACAGCAGTGGGCTGAGGGGGTCTCCTTGTTTGAGCCCTCTGCGTGGTGTGATCTTTTTAGTTAAAATTCAGGGCCGCATTCAGCCATGGATGCGGATTCTGTAAGGAGCATCGCCCAGTTTATGAACCTGGGTGGGAGATTGAAGGCGCTTAGGCATTCCTCCAGGTACAGCCAGCTAACGCGGTTGTATGCCTTCTCCTGGTATAGGAATAACAGGGCTCCAGTTGCTTTGGACTGACATATGTTGGTGACAGAGTGTATTGGTCCAGATTGAGCGCCCTGGTTTGAACTCAAATTGATTGGGCGACAGGACTTTGGAGGCTAATGTGCCTAATTTGGTTGCTAAAATTTTTGTAAGTAATTTTGTATTAGTGTTAGAGAGTGCAATTGGGCGCCAGCTGGCCAGGTCCAGTTTGTCGCCTTTCTTAAACAGGGTTATGACATAGGAGTCCTGCCCCCAGGAAGGAGGCGTTTCTAGTAGGCACTGTTCATTGATGCTAAGAGGAGGGGGGCGATTTTCTTGAACTATTTTTTATATAAATTCAAAGGGTATCCCATCAGGCCTTGGGCATTTCCTATGTAGTGCACCGTGGACTGTATCCCAGAGCTCCTCCTGCGTTATTAGGTTCAGGAGGTTATAATCTGGCGGTGCACTTTGTATTCTGGCGGTATATATATATACTTGGGGGTTTTGGGGTTTTTCAATATAGTTTGGTGTAGTAATGGTGCACCTCCGCCTTGACCTCCGCTGGGTCAATTTCCACAGTGCCATCATCTTTGCATACCTGTGTGCACATGGGCTGGTTGCCTCATGAGTAAAATTGGTGGAAAAAATACATCAAGAAGGGTTTGCCTTCTTTTATGAACTTACCTTTTCTTGATACTTTGATTCTGTGCTGGTATTCAAGGATGAGGGCTTTTAGGCAGGTGGATATTTCAGCCCATTTGTGCCCCCAGTTGGGGCTATAGCCAGACTTTGGGGTATTGAGCTCAAGGTGGTCCAGTTCCACAAAGGAGCACCTGATTGTGACTGTGTCAGTGGAGTACTTAATGAGGTGAGATGGCGAGTTTTATTTTATTAATTTGGTTTTGAAATTTGCCCAGATTTTAATGGGATCTGATATTAACAGGATTGCAAATTCTGGGTTCATGGCCTTGTGTTTGACCCAGTTGGATATTTTGGGCAATTTTATGTTTTCTGGGTGTATCTTCACCCAGGTAAACGCCTGTGTGCGAGTTCAGGTTAGTGAGAGCTGCACCAAAGTGAGTTGGTAGTTGGAGAAATTGATCTTTTTTGTTGCGAAGTTGGAGATGTTTGAATGGTGGGTTTTTAGTGCGAGGATGTAGTCAATGCGGCTCATTGAGATGAGCATTCCCTTGCATATGTTTGGGCGGGTCATGTGGGGAAGGAGTAGTGACTGGGGGGAAGGGTATCGTGTAGGCTAAGGGATGCCTTCATTGCACAGAACCCAATGTGCCCCAGTGAGTATCCCCTGTGGTTAGGCCATCAGTCCGTGTTGGGGTTATCTCAGCAATTTAAGTTGCCTAACAGGATGGTATCTGGTGGGAGGTTGAGTGTTGGGATGGTTTCAAGGAATTGTTTCTTCTCAGCTGAGGTGCACAGTGTGTAGATAAATGCTATTGAAATTGTGTCCTCTTGGTTTGTGATTGTTGCTGCCAGGACGCAGCTGTGCAGATATGAAGAGGAGTTGGTGATTATTAATTTTTTATTATTTTGGACGACCACCCCACAGTGGGACGTCCATACTGATTGGGATGGTGAGACCCTGGCTGACCAGGATCTCTCTTCCCCCTGTAGACAGTGGGTTTCTTGGATGGCCAAGATGTCTATAGGGGTTTTCACAGGAAGTCTAGCTTTTTGGCTTGGGATGCTTGAGCCCTGGCTCCCACGATGTTTAGTGTCCCTATTGACACTGAGGTTCCTGCGGCGCCTCAGGAGCGGTTGGGAGGGCCATCTGGCCCTAACCCACCATTCATTGCCTTGAACTTTATCTGTGTCATTGGGCCAGTTCACTCTGAGTCGCTCTCTGATTCCTTACCTTGTGTCAATTTTGTGTGGGTTTTGCAGTTTTTAGGGTTTACATTAGGTTTCTGCTCGTGGATTTTTGTAATCTGATGCATTGCGCTGATTAGATTCTGTGGTTTTGGGGTTCGATTTTGAAGAATTGGGTCCCGCTTTTTTGCCCATAGTAAAACTGAATTGTTTTGGTAAGTTTGTTTGATTGATATCACGTGGTGATTCAGTCAAATTATTGAGAAAATTTATAGTTTGGGCATTCTTCTCTGTTTGGGTGGCTTAATTAATTTCCTCCATGGCCTCCTCAGCTTGGGCATTTTTTTCTGATTGGTTGGCTTGGTTGATTTCCTCCATGTCCTCTTGGATTTGGTCAGGGTCGATGGAGGAGGCTGCAAGTGAT
The DNA here is from genome assembly GCA_022478985.1 of Massospora cicadina. Classification (NCBI taxonomy): domain Eukaryota; kingdom Fungi; phylum Entomophthoromycota; class Entomophthoromycetes; order Entomophthorales; family Entomophthoraceae; genus Massospora; species Massospora cicadina. The sequence continues at coordinate 284,607 of JAKSZP010006596.1, forward strand.
GCAGCCTTGGCCGCTGCCCACTTGCGTGCCTTCTGTAACTGTTTGCATAGTTTGGGTGATACTGGGTCTATGAGGATGTAGTGCCCATCCTCTCCCCAGAGGAAGGCGTGGTTGGCATTGATCATTTTGCTGAAGGTTCCTTCATCTTCATCCATGACGTCATCACAGAATTCTGGGGTGAAGATGCACTCCATCATGAGGCATGCGTGTTCCTTGTGCCCCAATGCGGTGCAGTGGTTGCAGATGGGAGGTGCGCGTTATGGTGTGACATGGAATGGCTTTGACACTCCCCCATCTGGGAGGTGAAGCATTACTGTGAGTGGGATTTTTGTAAGGTCTGTAGCCACATTGAGGACCAGGTTGATCACAGCGATTGCCTTTCCTTGCAAAAGTTTGGCATCAGGTGAAATCACTGTAATTTGACTTGATTTATTTCTCCATAGCTTTGGAGTCCAATTTGGAGCTCCTCCTCTATTAGCTTATGGGGAAGGTTGGTATGGAGCGAGTCAAAGGAGATGAACAAAGTGTTTGCTTTGTTCCATCTAGTGCACATGGTGCACACAATCCATTTGCCCTCAGGGAGGGCAATTTTGATGCAGACTTTTGCAGCGGCGTCTGCATTTTATTCAGTTTTAAAACCCATTTCAATCCATCTATGGTGGATGGTATAAGTGGTAACATACACCGCGTGGGGAAAAAGGGAGGCCTGTGCCTTGCCAACTTTCTCCCACAGAATTGGGGATTTGACCCCTAGGAAAAGTCAGAGCCCGTGCTCCACCTTTGATAGAGGTTGGGCATATTGGATTTCTATGTATCAATTCTGTTTTATGGTAAATTCTATAAACCTGGAAGATGTTTGAGTTTGTGGTTTCTTGGTGACATTGGTTCCCGGTCACCCTCCAGGGCATTTCTTTACCTTTGGCACACCGTTTTGTCCATTGCCTGATATGGCTTTCGCCCAGTTTAATTGAGATTTGTTGTAATCGCCCAGCTCCCCTATGTGATTATCAAAAGTTTCTGTTTATCTAAAATTGTAGTAACTAATGTTATCATTATGGGAAAGAAAAGCTGTATTAAATACCAATTTTCAGCCCAATCATACAACTGCTCAATGGTATTTTTGTGCCTGAATGGAGTTCCAGACAGGCAAGTGAATCAGCCATTCCCTCTACTATGAGAGAACTATACTTAACTCCTAGTTTGCCCACCACTGAAAAGGGAACAAAACAGATCAAACCTTTGCAACTTCGTCCACCCAACCAGCTACCACAATATTCAAGTCTAGGACTTTACCACCAAGAAGTATTGCGACAATCAAACCTGATTCAATCACTTCACTCATCCACCTATATTTTACTTATCTGCCTCCTCCTTTATCCAAGAAAATCAACATGCTATTATAAAAATTGATGCTTAGTCAATGAAGTACAATATCAGACGACTTTTTTAGATGAAGGAGCCTTTGCATATCTACAGAATCAACTCACAACCCATGTGGAAGCGGCCATATCCGAATCTTATCTTCAAATCAGACAGACTATTGGTTCACTCTTGGATCATCTCCAGCCTCAAAGAACAGAATGTATGTTGTATCACACAATTTGAAGAAGCCTTACTGCAATGTAAGACAATTGCACGTTTGACTAAGTGAGAATATTGTCCCAGTGGTGAGTAGTTTATCTATTACTAAAAACCCTTAATTTGACTTTCAGCAGAATTATTTAAATTAAAGTAATACTTATACTCTGAACCTCCGAGCAAATAACTTGAGTATTGTTAATGAAGCTATGCTGAACCCCCTGGAAGAATAGTAAAATCTGAAGTTGAAGTCTACCAGAGCACTAACTTAAAAGTAGTACTTCCGCATAATAATAGTTCATTCCATTTTATAGACCTGAAGGGGGTTCTGGGGGATGAGAATTTTTTACTAGCCAATCACATACTAAGAATCCCAGTAATTGGGCAAGATGAAAATATTTTGAAGACAGCTGATTGGATCAAATGTCTCAAGTTGTTACCGCATGGGTTTATCATCCATATTGTTGATCTAAACTCCAAAATTCATCTCTATTGAAATGACAAGATTTTAAGATTTTTAAAAGGCCAAATCATCATTTGACTAGTTTGATTTCCCCTCTGCCAATCATGAATTCTCTCATATTCCATCATTAGCCTATAATCATTAGAAATAATGGGAGATGTTAATTTAATAAAATAATGCCTGTTTTACTAAGAAAAAGGGATAGTATCTCTATTTTATTTTATTAAAATTGTATTTATTAGTGGTCAATTATCACCCAAAAAAAGAAAGCAGGTAAGTGTTTTGAACCTTTAGTGACTGCTATTTTGTTAAAATTTGTGCCACAAGCCCCAGTGAGCAACCTAAGTGCCAGGATTTCAACATGCAAGCCCATCCTGGCGCAAAAGGCCCTACTGATACTGAAGGGACCCCTGGCTATCAAGGCCCTCCTGGACCAAGGGGACCCTCTGGGGAATCGTGGGCTTCAAGAAGATAGTGGATCTATAGGGCCACTGGGATTAACCAGGCCCCATGGGCCTCCAGAGGATATCACGGGCCCCTGGACCGCTGGGGTCACCTAGGCGACGTCAGCCATCCTGAGCCATCTAGAATGGAAGGACTTCCTAGTCATCAAAGTGAAGCTCGTCCACCTGGACTACCATGAAAGAACCCAATGATGACGCTTCTCAATCCCAATTTAGAATATTTAGAATTGGGTCACCCACCTCAGATCCCAAGTTGCGGCTATCACTAACAGCTATAGTGTAGATCTCAAATTTCAATCTCTTGACCTCAACTATACCTTGGAAGCCTTAACTGACGGGCACATGAATGTCAGTAGTTTCTCCCAATTTTATGGTGTCAATAGCCTGCATCAATGACTAGGTAAATTAACTTACCAGCCAACTTGAGGCCATCAAGGCGGAAAAAGTCTACATGAAGACCACCATGGAAGCCCAGAAGCTAGAAAAGAAAGGGCTCATGAGTGACTTACCCAAAAGGCCACCACTAACAGTAATGACTAAGTATACAGATCTACAGAATGACATAAATTATTTGAGAGCTCATTTTGATAAGATGAGACCCTCCGCATATAGCAATACCAAGTCCTTGTTTTCAGCTCCCTTTGAACCTACCGAGATTAAAGTTTATCTACACCTGTTTCTACTAACTTTAAGCCTACGTTTAAGAAAAAGTATATCCCCAGTGAAGGAAGTATCTCTTTGTCCTATACATCTAAGCAAGTGCCATGGAAGAGGCTAGTGATCTGACAGAAAGTTAAGCATCTACCTACTTGCTTTAGTAAAATTGCCCAAGAAATCATGGTCCCTCATCTGAATTATAGTCAAACCTGGAACCAAGTCAAGACCGCCTTGATAAAAGAGTTTGGAAGCGACCAGACCCTGTTCTTGCAGAAGCAGGCCTTCATGGTATACACATCAAGCATGGGAAATCACCAACTGAGTTCACCAATTAATTTTACTATGAGGAACAGACCTTGGTTGCCTGTGACCGTATTACTCTAGAAAACGCCATTACTTCTGTCACTTCCATCTTGGCGCTTTGCCCTGACTTGCGGTTACATATTAGCACCATAAATAGACACTCCTTGAGCATCATCGAAATCAAAGAGGCTTTAATAAAAATCCTTGGCAGTTTTCGCCAGAAGGCTTTCAAGCCATGATTCTCTCTTAACTGATGACCCCAGGCCAACACTTATGAAAAGAATGGGGATAATAAGTAGAATATCCAATGCACTTACTGTGGAAGACGCTGGCATACCACTTAAGAATGCTACAAGAGAATTTCTTGATTAGGAGGGAAACGCCCCTTTAATATGAGGGGGAGGCTCTTCATGCTGACAACCACCCTACGCCTCAACCATATACTTCTTGGGCTATTATTTCTGCCGCCCTTTCTTTTAGCAATACCATTTATATTTCTACTTAAAAAAGACAATGATTCAGATTACTATTGTTCCCTCTATATAATACCAACTTCTTTCTTTACCCTACAGCTGCAGTTTGGGGTCACAGTCACCAAGGTGGAAGTTCAAGTATGAAAACTTAAAGTTCAAGCCATTGTTTACACTTGATTTTAAAGAATGTTATATTTTTAAACTGGTCAGTCAAATTAAAGTTGCGCCCAACCTCCAACGTAATGTTGAGTATGGAATGGCGGACCCCCATTGCAAAAGATCACTCAGCTCTTATTTTGGCCTTACCCATATGTTTTGGGAAGTTTACTATAAAGGCCCCTGCTGTAAATCTTACAAAACCAGAGCTACGACTTCTTATTAGGCATGAAATTTCTGCGTGAATACTTCAGGATTAGTAATTTGTCTGAATTCTATTAATCTATAATCAGGCATCAGGTACCGCTTATCTTCCAAATGTTCAAAACTAAGAAGAAAAAACCCACTAAAAGAATCTACCTTATGGAGAATGATCAAAATCCATACCAAACTAATTATCATGTAGTTGGGCATCAAGTAAAAATTCCTCCTCAGTCTGCTCAAGCTCAGGAAGGAATGCCATTATACGCTATCTCAAGCTGTAGTACCAGCTCAGGAGAAAGTTATAGTAGATAACTGCATTAAAGTACATACCCCCTATCATATATTAGAAGTTTGCAAGTAGATAACTCATCCATTAAGGAGATATTGCTCTGCACAGGCATTCTGGATCTAGCCTTTTCAGTGGACTATCTCAATTTAGTTAGGTAATCTGACTTTGACTCTTACGTCCTAGGGAAAAAGGACCATATAGCTTATGTTAGCCTGTTACCTGTTGATGAATTACATAGCATACATAAATTCTGGTACTCCCTAGGATCTTGGACTAGATGTCCTCCTACTATAACCATCAATAAACATAATAAAGATCTTGGACCTCACTAAAGTATAGCAAGAAGCCGCTGAGCATCTCTTAGACAAGTATTCAAATATTTTTTTTCCAGGCTTTAAAATTTTGGAAAAATGGCTGTAGTGACTCATCAAATAGATATTGAGACCTTATTGATATGGACCAAACCTTATCAAAAATCTAAAATGGAAGAAGATCAAGTAGCTGTCCAAATTAATATAAATTTTGAAGGGAGGTCTATTTAAATCTTCACAAAGCCTTTGGTCTTCGGCTCTTCTGCAAATGAAAAAAGAAAGGACCCATCACGTGGTGATGGATTATTGCAACCTAATTAAATCCCCTGAAAGGGCAGCTATCCCTTACCTAAGATGGAAACTTCCCTTTAGATGCTGTTTAGCTCACAGTTCTTCTCTGCTATGGATCTAGACAGTGGATACTGGCAAATAAACCTCTTCCAGGAGGACTGAGAGAAGTGTGCCCTCATTTATAAAGAGTGCCTGTTTAAACAAACCTAAATGCTTCAGGGGTTGTGCAACGCCACTGCTACGTTCCAGTGAGCCATGGATCGCATCCTAGGGGACCTGAAAATGTCCTGTGTCATGGTGTATTTATACAATATTAACGACTTTTCCCAAAATTTTAGCTCCTATCTTGACCACCTATGCCAAGTATTAGATTGACTATGGTCTGCAACCTTAAAATTTAAACACTCAAAATTCAAATTTCAGTCTAATTGGAGCTTTTATGACATAAGATTACCAACGATGGTATCCAGCCACTGCCAGATAAAGTTATGGCCATACACAAGATGTCCCTTTCAAAAAGTCCAAGAGACATTCAGGTATTCTTGGGGATGGCAGTTATTACCGCCAATTTATCCCCCATATTGCTGAGCTCTCGGAGCCCTTGGTCTACCTGTTACAGAGAATCATACCTTTACAATGGGAGTCATCATAAAAACAATCCTTCAATGCCTTACAATTGGCATTAACTTAATCTCCTGTGCTAATAAATCCAAAATTTGTAAGCCTTTACTGCTTTTACTGATGACAGCAGTGTTGACATTAGTGACATTTTGTTGAAACATAATGACAATTAATTAGACCACCCAATTGTATATTTTAGAGAGGCTCTCTCTAAAGCTGATCAATACTATAGCGTCACTGAAAGTGAGTGTCTAGCGGTAATCTTGGCCATTAAGCATTTCCATCCTTTCCTTTATGGGACACACTTTACTGTAATAACCGGTAATGCCTCCCTTTGTTGGCTACAACAGATGCACGATACTGACAGTTGATTAGCCCAATGGACTTTACATAACAAAACTATGATTTTTTGATTATTCATTGACCCGGCGCCATCCTTTAAAAGCTGATGGACTCACCCATTTACCAGTTCTGACAGTTCTACTCTCTGATGAGGACCAGCTATATGACCTCCTCTGTAACTCTGATTTATAGTCATTAGAAACTCCTGAAATCCAGAGTAATTTAGACAGCAAATGGTCAATACATAAATAAATGATGGCAGGCTATATAAATTTGTAAAAAAGTGGCTCCCTTATATTCGCCCCTCTAATTTGACTAAGGTCACAATGGAATGGCATACTATTACCAGACATGGTTGGTACAAAAACTCACTAATGGTTGAAATCTTGATATTTGCATGATGGAATACTAGTTTTAGATACATGATGTTTTGAATGCTTGTATCACCTGTCGCCAGCAAGATAGGACCAACCCAAGGTTTCAACACCAAGTAACTGCTCCTTTGGCCACTTTCCATACATTAAGCATTGACATTATAGGTCCTCTGCCTACAGGAGTCCACAGTCACTGATATATTATTTTGGCCGTGGATCACCTTACCAAGTGGATCAAAGCGGTATCCATTCCTATGGCCACTGCCCAGGTGATCGCCTTATTTTTGTACTGGAAACTCTTCACACTACATGGTAGTCCAAGGGTGCTTCTATCTGACAACAACATCAAATTTACCCTAGAGGTTATCTGAGACTTGAAAGCCCTATCTGAAACTCATCATACTTCGCAGCACCCTACAACCCCTCCACTAATAGGCTGTAGAAAGGGCTTGTCAGGCTTTGTCACAGTGCACTTAAAGCCGCAAATTTGATCTTACATCTATTTCTTTTTAGTGCCAATTTGTTCTCCTTTTTGATTGAGTTGAGCTATCTCAGATGGCCAGCTGTTTCCAAAACATTAGGCTAAATCCTTTTACCATTTAGTATTTCAATTACTGCTGATCGAGGCTGAGGATATTTTAAGTAGTTTATACTATTAACCTATAAAGGTTTATCAGCAATTGACGCCAAGGATAACCAATTAACGTTGTGGTGATTTATGTAAAGGGTTTTAATAGAAGCTGCATTTAATTGACATTTGTTGCTTAGTAATTTAACTACTCCCACTAATAATGAATCTCCCAAATAATCTCACTTCTAACCTAGCACTTTAATTAGTTTAACAGTTTATCTAAATAAATATCATCTTTCTTATTAACCAAGAGGTTTCCCCCTCAAGTTCATATATCTAATTTATCAACTATATTTTTTCCTGGGTCTTCAGAAGACCTGAAGTAAAAATCAAGGACAGTGGAAAGTATTACACCATTTCCTGAAAAATTTGGTGCTCACTTCCAGGTACTTCTAAATCCTCAGTGAGCCTCAACCACCATGGGGATCATTCACTTTCATAAAACAGTCAAGGAAACTAAAAAATACATCCACACCTTTGATCATCTTGTGACCAACCAAGATGTCATCAAAGCAACTGCCATGTTACTTCAAGAGTGAGTTCATGATTTATAGATCAAAGAAAGTGAAGAGTACGCTCAGCTTATGATTTGGAATACAAAGCATACCTAAAAACTACTGTGCCAAGGTCCAAACCCAATAATTCAATACTACGCTCAGTTGGCAGCAAGCAATATAAAGTATAATGCATCACAAAATTATCACACTTATCAACAAGCTGAGAAGGTTTTACTTAAGACTATGGAAGCTATTTACAGCAGCATTAAAGTGTTTTAAGGCAAAGTTGATGAGATTTATTAATTTCAGCTAAAGGAGATCAAAATAACCCTGGTCCCCAATCTGCTTTCTAGATTGTTTATACTAGTTCATCCGATTAACCACATATTCCCATTATCCTCTATTAGGATAATCCAGACTTCTTCTTGTTTCTGATCTTTATTAGCCTTATCCTCTTTCCCTATTACTCTTAGCTTCAATAGGGACTATCCACTGGTGAAGATGGTTGGGCTGATTCTTCTATACCCTTTATTCCCTGACTTGGATAATTGTTCCTCCAAATTCCTTAAACTCATTTTCAAGATTATGCCTGTTAATAAGCTTCAACTAAAAAATCTGCGACAATCCCACTCAATGACAGGGATCTAGCTACCAAAATGGGGCCAGCTAAAAAAATTCTAGCTGAAAAACCCTCTTGACCTAATCAATAATAAATCATCATGCAGAAATAGTTTGGCCCAATCAATTAATTTAAAATTCAGAAAAATTGAGTCAGTTAATTACTGTGATAATTTGAACCAAATACTAAAATTTTAGTTTATAAATTTTGTAACCACCTCAAGTTGAAGGCCACCCCTATTTAACCTGGGCGATACAATTGTCACCCCTAGTTGAGGCTTAGATGAGGCTCTGTCAGGATTCACCACTGTGCAAATTAAGCCTTAACTTTAGGGATACATTTATTTCTATTTAATGATAATTTGTGCTCCCTGTTTGATCAAGCTGAGCTATTTTGATGGCCATCAATTAAAGCAATGGAGTGAATACCTGATGTTATTTATTTTGATTTCTTGTGATTGAGGAAGAAGATAATCAATAAAGTTTATGTTATTAACCTAATAAGGCTTACTGGAAATTGACGTTGAGGATAAATTTCAATGTTGATGTTGGTTATTGCCAAGGGTTTTAATAGTTGAGGCATCAATTGGAATTCATCACTTAGTAAATTACCTACATCTACTTATAAAAAACTCATATTCATTCTCACTTTTAGCCTTGAACTTTAAATAGTGTGACAGCTTATCTAAATAAAGAATCATTCTTCTTATCAACTGAGGAGTTTTTCCTCATCTTTATTTATTTAATTTTTTAAATAAATGGTCCTTTTGCATGGTCTTTGTAAAACCTGAAGTAAAAACAAGGACATGTAAAGGATTAACCCATGTTTATAAAACGGTTAATGTCATTTTTATCTCATTTTAGAAAAGATAGCTTCCAATGACCCACTTGATAGAAACACTTTCTCTCAAGTGCACTATTTGCTTATCAGGTCAGCTATCACAGGGTGATAAAGATGTCCCCTCTTAAGGCGTTTTTAAAGAATGATCCCCTTTTACTGACTAGTTTATAACCCTTGCTAACATCAACAACTCCTTAAACTTCCAAAATTAATCTGCGCGCCTTAATAAACAAGATAATATGACTGCAGTCCCTGGTTATGAATGCTTTGTTGCATATCATGACCAAAGAGATGGTACAAAGAAACTAATGATAACCCTCTTTTCCAGTGTACCAACTTGTGGACTTAATAATTTTCTATCACGATTTCTTCAGATGAAGAACAGCAAGCTTGTGACGCCTTATTTTGGTCCAGATATAAAAACTTGGATAAACACGGGTCAAAATACTCTATTGTCAGCAATAATAAAGGTACTGTCATCAACCAAGTACATGAACAAATTCTATGAACTTTTATACACCTCCAACAGGATATTGAGGGGGATTTTGTATTTGTTGTTTTAAAGGTCAGGTCCTTCAAAGGCTACTTTATTACACTATGCAACATTTTAAAACGTTTGGGACTATGATTTAAGACTTTAAAGTGATTTTAAAAGTGTTTTACGCTGATTTAAATTTGGTTTTAGTTTTACTTTATTACATAAGGCTTTTATACAATTTAATTTGAAGTTTTAAAAAAATCTAAATTTTGTGAACAGGGAAAATTTTTATTATTATTAAATTGTAATTTCAGGTTGAATATGTTTTAATCTGCATAAAATCACAACACATGGCGGCATAGTAGACAATACTATACAATCACTTAAAATGTTAATTATTAAGAAAACACAATACATATATGACAACTTTATTCCTCTTCTTTGCTGAACTCACTGCTTCAAAATTTTTCTGACGTGAGTTAAAACTTTTCTTCCGTGATTGCCTCCATTCATCAGTGCCATCTATTTTTAGCATAAAACAGTAGTTGGCCATCATGCTGAAATTACACCTTCCCTGGTATCTCTTTTCAGTGCCCTTGATATCCTGGTGAAAAGTTCGCCTTGTTCTTCACTGACATTGCTGAGGTTTGCATAGAAAAAGTCAACATTTGAGTATAGGAAGTGAAGTTTAACACTCATGTTGCATCCTAATTTCATGAAGCTATGCAACATTCTTTTAACCATGGTTTTATACTATTGATGTTTGTGGTTGCCCTAAAAGTTGACAACAACTTTAAATGAAACACAGGTTTTTTTCCACTGGTTTCATTGTACTTTCAAGCAAAATTGTCCTTCACTAACTTTCTCATCTGCGGTCCCACAAAGATTCTTCATTAATTTTCTTATAAGTACTTTCAGAAATCTTATTACCAAGTACTGGACACAGTCATCATCTTTTGAAAGAGCTTTATCAAACTGTTTCTTTTTGAGTTTGATGTTCAGAGTGGTAATAGTATCTTGCTTCATTGAACTGGGTGTAAAAAGTGTGGCCAACTAATACTTCTTACTAGAATAAACTTTACCTCAACCACAATAAAACTTACCCTTGTGAAACTTAAGTGTAAATAAAAATGAGTTCATTTGATTTGCAAAAAAGCTGGACGTGATAGAAAGAAATGGATTGCAGATCTGTAATCACCGCAAAAATGCTTTAGGAACACTTAAGACTACAGTAACATTAAAAATCATGTTTCATAATGTTATTAGTAAAATGAAGTGCCAATGAAATCTTCTAGGAGGCCTCCTCTAGGGCAATCTCTCAATGGAAATGGAGTCATTGAGGCAATCCCTGTTCACTAAAACATGTAAGAATTACTGTATAAAAAGGCAATAAAGCTCTAGTATTCAACTAGGAGAAAATTGAAGGTATCTGGATTGATTAAAAATAGGAGATATTTATAGTTTTGGGATAAGATTAGAATTTGAGTAGTATAGACTTTGGCAGAAAATCAGGATTCAATTGGATGAAAAGTTTTTCTGAAGGTGCAGCAGAAAGGGAAGGTTCTCAGCATACAAAGTTTTTCTTGATGGAGGCGGTGGATTCTGAAGATCTCTGAATCACAAGATCTTTGTAAAATGAATTGGCGATTTCAGAAAGGGTTTGTGATTATAATTGCTCATTTAGTAATTCATTGTCCTTATTAATTCCTATAGTTTTAAGCAACATAACTACATTAGACATGTTGAAAATTATTTTGGGTTCAAACTCACCCTCATCAAAGCAAATCCTATTTTTCCTGAAAATGCCCCTTAAGATCTTGCTGAGAAGGGACACAACCTCTGAGAATCTTAGAGTGGACTTGGTTAGCCTTATCAGGTTCCTTAGGCCGATGCAATTTAGATCAATACTTAAAGTTGTTCATCTGAAAATTGTCATTCAAAGTTTGAACTAGTTAAATTTTGAGTCTAGAGGCTGCATTAGGTCTTCATATGGAGGAGATCCTGAGTCATGTGGTACCTATCAAGATATTCAGCTGCAGTGGGACCAGCGAACATAATATAGTAGCTTTAGAGCTCTTGGACCTCTTTGTGATTTTGCTTGCATCATTATTGGAAATGGGGGCTTTGGCAGAAAGTTACTTGGTGACAGCTGGGCCTAGTAGGTGCTTGGAGTTAGACTAGTAGAACAGAATGGAATTGCATAAGTGGACAGATATAGTAGCCAAGTAAGGATAGCATGAATCCCTTTTGTAAGTCAATTGGAAATAGACAACAACGACGTGCTTGAGGTTGTTGAGTTGGTCTTTAAGCAGGGCGGCAGCTTCACTTAGTTCAGACAGGCACTCCACTTGGTCTTAGCTAGCAAATTGGGATTCCAGCTCATATAAGGCTTCAGAATGGCTCAAAATGAGGGCATGGTGATGCAGTTTAGGCTAGTGAGCTTGGATCCCATGAGATAACAGGTGGTCTTCTTTGCTTTGGGATGAACTTACAGTTCATTAGATGCTGATTGGTTAACTTTCATCAGTGGCTCTGATTGATGGGTAGCATTTCTAGTACAGAAAATATCCTAATGGGAAGGTGCATCTTGCAATAAAGTTTCAATTGGCATAGCCAGTATTTACTGGAGCTCCGAGATTTATAGTATCAGCACTGTGATTGGCGCCTTCAGTGCGCGGAGCATCATCTTTTGTAAGTTGATTGTTATACTTATTTCAATTCAACATGGAGTATTCAGTATTGAGAGGATAATTTAAGTCTAGGTCTTCAAATTCCACCTTGACTTCCAGAAGCTAGTTGTGACTGCTCTTTAAGGCCATCTTCTTTCTTCCAACTTGTGCTTGCACCGTGAGAGCTCCTCCTTGGTTCTGGCGTGGGCCTTCTTGGTGTCTTCTAGAAGGTTTTCTATGATGATAATGCGCTGTGAGGGGACAAGACTCATGAGAGTTCATGAGTTTGATTAGGGAGGCTGGTCCAACTCCAGGCCCTTTAGTTTAGCTGTGAAGCTTTGCACTAAGGAAAAATATTCAATATTGTCAGTGGTTAAAAAGGTGCCATAAGGTAGCATCTTACTCACATGAGGGACGTTATAACATTAAGGTTCTGTTAAAAGTTTGGTTTTTGCAAAAGAATGGTAGAACTAGTATGTTTTGAGTATTTAAAACTGTTAGTAAAATTGGCCTGGCCATCAGAATCCTTGTAGTTTAAGCTGATTTCAGGTGGCAGATATTCATTGGTTAGAACTTAATATTTTGCTACCAATTCAGTTTAGATTCTTGAGATAATATCAAGATTTCTGGGCTAGACAGCCTCAAGTTCTAAATCAGGCAGTTTGAGATTAAATCTGATTTGATGGCCTTTACTATTAGTTAAAACCTTGGATTCTTGGCTTGAATTGGCTAGCAATGAGCTAAATGCTTTAACTCAGAATAAAATTAGATGGGTTGCCTTTAGATTGAATTAGAGGTGATAATCATTAATGAAAAGATTGGAATTTGGATGGGTAATTGCAAAGTTATCCTAGTTGTCAGAATTCTAACCAGATGAAATCCTCCAATGATTAATCATTATTTGGGATGATATGGCCAATCCTGGTGGAATGGCTTATTTACTGAATTTCATGTTATTTGATATTATTGCTTATTAGTTGCTCCCCAATTGGGGTTGAGACGAAATTAGTATTCTGCCAAGTTTGGAATTAGATATGTTTGGTGCCAATTGGTGGCTCCAAATTAGTATAAGGATCACCAGCAACTAATAGCTGAGGATGATCCAATCAGTATCAGTCAGTGGAATCAGTGTTCGACGCCAACTGCCATTAGTGGACTGTTGTGGGATTTCTGGTGAGAAGCTTATGTATTCACTTCAAACGTTCATCTATGAATTTGCTGCCTGTACTATAATCTGATGTTGGCAGATCCAACAATTATGAGTTATAGGTGGCCAAAGTTGTTTCTGGTGCTTCATTTATTATCGAGATAAGGTGAGAAGAGATGTTGGTGAGATGCTGAGATATTCTGAGTCAAAGCGAGCAGCTGAAGTTTTTTTTGGCGCATTATTATCAACTTGAAGGTCCAACCCAAATTTGACATTTATTTAGCTTAATTATTTATATGGCTCACCGGTGACTTAAGGACAAGGATGAGCCAAAACTAATTCAGACATTGGGAAGGACGGAGTGAGAGGATCAACGCCAGGGAAGAAAATAATGTAGTAGAAGAATAATAGTGGTTGGCTGGAAGAACAAGCAGAAGAGACAATAGGTTGATTGTGGGCACAGTAGACCTTTTGTAAATAGTATAAATACCTGGCGCTTCCTTCTCAATAAATATCCCCCTTTGCCTATTCTACATTTTAATATAAGTTTATAATTTATTTAGTTGGTTGGAGTTTAGGCTAGGGGATCCCCAAATGGCACAGGTGACATGCCAAGGGGTTAGCTGGCGCTGCTGGCCCCGTCGCCTAAGGCAAAATGGAAAGGGCTGACCAGTCTTCATACTGGTTGGCCTGCCAACTAGCAAAGCCCATTTGTCAATTTTCTGACACAGGTTTTGGAAACTAATATCATAGTATTCTGATTAGCGGATTTGCAAATACTCTCAGAGTTCTTTTTGGTCAGATCTAGCCCATTTTTTTGGATGTAAGCTGATGAAGTTAACAATCATTTGGCTTGTCAGAAAGGTTTCATCGATTTTGTTGCTGCTTGCAATAAGGTAAGTTCTGGGATTCTTATCTGCAACTTTTGGTGCATCATCATGCTATATTCTTGGGGCTTCAATGAGATTTGTGAAGTTATATTAAGATGTCAATTTTGGAGACCAAATTGGGGTTGGTTGTCCCAATTTGGCCAATCTTGAAGCATCCAAATAGAAATTGATGTTTGATGCCTTCTTCAGCTTTAGAAGTCAATTCTCAATTTGTCCATTTAGAATAGTAGGATATTTCTGTTGATGTTCATTGACAAAGTTTAAAAGCATGTTTGGCTCATTTATGTCTGAACAGCCAATGTGCAATTTCCATCTCTTATTTCTGAAACAGCAGAGTGAGAAACAATATTGTGGAATAGAATTTGTTTTGCGTTACTTATATAATTAAAATTGTCAGTATTAAAATCATCATTAGTAATGAATTGTTGAATAAATTGATTGTTTTGGCTGAAGGATTTGTCACCTTTTTTGAAATACCCAATCTATTCCAATCTTTAAAATAAATAAAAATATTATCTTCTGTCTTAGTTAGGTTTTGGTTCTGAATGGTTTGATTATTGCCTGCAGATAACTTGTATTCTCCCTTTTTTCTCAGTATCTCTCAGATCTTATTTAGGTCAGAGTAATAGCTTTGAGCCCTTTCTCTAATACCCTCAAGTTCTTCTGCAACCCTTGCTAATTTTCCCACCAAGGTGTCAGGACCTTGCGATCCTGATCCAATAAAGCATGGATCCTCTCCTCAGCATTCTTCTCATTGGTTTGGAATTGGTATCTGTAGGAATTAACTCAATCTTTGGTAGAGGATTTTACACTATTATTAATTTCATACGCTATATAAATAAATTGGCCATTGATGGTATCACAGAAGTCTTCATAAGAAAGAAAATTATGGACTTAATTTCTCAGTTGTTGGTAATGACCAATCTGGTTAAACTCATGCTCTCCTCCATATTGGTAGGGATGTCATCGCTAGGGTTATTCATCCTGAAGATATGTCTTCAACAGGTAGCCTCAAAAGGACCTGGAAGAAAGCACCAGTTTTGGGAATTTCATTGTATTTAAAAACTGGTCCTTAAAAGACTACTTAATTATTAGTCAAATGTAACATCAGCGGAATCTCCTAGGAGACCTTCTCTGTCAAGGCAATCTCTCAACAGAAATGGCATCATTGAGACAAGCTCTGTTCACTTAACGTGCAAAATCTCTGTATAAAAACAGGAAAAAAATCACTAGTATTAAACTAGGCAAAATTGAAGGTGTCTTTATCGATTAATAATTGGACATAATTATAGTTTTGGGGTAAGTTTAGTTTTTGAGTAGTATAGACTTTGTAGAAAAAAGATTGAATTGGGTAAGGAGTTTTTTTGAAAGTTGCAGTAGAAAGGGAAGGATTTCAGCATACAAGGTCTTTCTTGATGGAGGGGGTGGATTCAGAAGATCTCTGAATGGAAAGATCTTTGTAAGATGTATTGGCGGATTCAAAGATGGTTTGTGATCTTAATTGCTCATTTAGGAATTACTTGCCCTTAATGATTACTATAGTTTTAAGCGGCAGAACTCCATTGGGCAAGTTGCAAATTATTTTGGGTCTAAATCTCACCATCATCAGAGCAAATATCATTATTCACAACAGGGGCATTATCAGAAAACACACCTCAGATGAGGACAAGTTAAATAAAGTTAAGCTTGAATCTCCTCCGCCTATAAAAAATCAATTCATGACTCTAAGTTAACAAAGGCATCAGCCCCTGGTTTACCTGATGGAAGAAGAAAAATCCAGATGTTATTACAACCAAGGCTCCAAAGAAGACACCTTATTGATTATATTTACTGCCATGGCACAAAGGAAGACCTCTCATTGAGCGCCTCTTCCTGAAGTCCAAGGAGTTTACATTCATTGATCAACTATAGAACGTCCCATTGACAACAAACCCTATCACCCTATAAATATCCCAAGCTACATATACACAATATATTCTTTTTTGCTTATTAGTTTTAGAATAAGCTTAATTTTTAGAATTGTATTAAAGTTATTCAGAAAAACTTGGTCATCCCAGTGGTTATAAACCCCTGCTGTAAATTATTAAAGATGACCACGTCCAACTTCAAGAAGTTTTGAAGCTTGCTCCTTCAACTGCCCCTGCTATCTACAGTGCAAACAACCTCTCATAGAGTTGGTGCAGAACCCAAAGTCTTGACCTGAACCAAATTTGTCCCCTCCTACAACAAATAATGGGTCCACTTATGCACCAGAAGTACCAGCTGGTAAAACAGCTCCAGCTCCTCCAAGAAGGAAATTTGACTTACTGATATCCAGTGGATTATAGACACATCCAGGGCCCAGTTCACCACTAAAATTTTGGGAAGATCAATAGCTAAGATCTGGGACAGTGGAATTACCATGGTTAGTTCCTGCTCTTTCTCCTCTGTTGGACTCACTTGGCATTTCTTTGATGGGCCAAGCTGACAAGAGTAGTTAAATGCTTTCCTATAGACCTAACGTAATACAATGGGCTTAACCATCCCAAGGGAACATTAATCACTAAACTAAATCAAGTCATAGAAGATTAAGCTTTATATTTATATATTAGTATTATTTAAAGTACTAAGGAAATCAGAATTATGATGAGTGATAGGAGATTACCACGTGTAATGGTGGAAGTAGACTCAGGAATGTAGGAGGCGATGACACAGTACATGTCCAGAGTTGGAATAGATCAGGATTTATCATTTAAGTCTGGACTGAGACCAATAATGGTAACCCAGTTAAGTTGTTTTCATTATCTGCCATAAGGGAACGAACAGAGAGTAATGCATAATATGTGACATAAGGTAGTTGACTAGAGGAGAGAAACACTGAATATAACCTTGGGCCTAACATCAAGATGATATTAAATCAGTTCAGACATTTATCCCTATCACTTCAGCCAGTGAAGCACTAAAGTGGGCGATCTATCCAGAAACCATTGAGTTGTGAGCTCAGCATCATTATGGGAAATCTCTCAGTGCTTTAAAATATATTATTAATGATTTTGGGTATTAGGAATAATAAAAAATAAATCAATAATTTATAAATTAATACAAAATATAAACCAATGTCAACAATAATAAAATGATAAGTTGACATCAATTAAATTAACAATAAAATAATAACCCTAAAGCTGAGGCTTCACATGGACTAGGGTAAAGCTCAACAGACTCAAAGAAGGGTTTAGACCCACAAATCAGGTAGGACATTCAGGGCACTTTTGATAAATTTGTATTTGGAGTTAAAACTGTTAAGGTCACAAAACATCTGTACTTGGCGATTTTTCAGCTTCTGCAGTTTCCAGAATTACATAAGAGCCTAATTGTCCATCCACATGGTCAATTCATGCCACGTGGCCTGAAGAAGGTACTGCCAGTGGGTCAGTAACCATGCTATAGCGCCAACTCCTTAACATATATGTCTCAGGATTGTTAAGAAAAGGCAAACTTTCACAAAAAGTAAGTGATTGGATGTTCCAACCTAACATGCTCTTGAAGAAGCAATGCCTTAAAGCAACCAAAGAGATATTGCATGTTATTTAAAAGACTTGGTTGGTCAGTATGTTTAAGAATGGGAGGCGCTGAAAGCACCTCCTGGATGGCGTCAAATTCCCCTTGGCAATCCTCCATCCATCTGAATGGAACATTCTTTCCTGTAAAGGGATGAAGCACGGTGGCTGCTGCGATAGTGAAAGGAAAAATTTCTTCAAAAATATGACCATGTTCAAGAAGTTCCATACCTGCTTCTGGGTGGTAGAGGTGCGCCACATGAGGATTGCTTTAAGCTTTCTAAGGTAATGGCGTAATCATCCTTCAGGACTAAGTTGCCCATGTAGATAACCTTTTTATTGAAAAACTTGCACTTTGAGGTTTTTAACATAAAGATCCACCTTGTGCAACGCAGCCAGCACCGCCTCCAGGTCCTTCTCATGCTGCTTTAGAGAGTGGGGGAATATATAAGAATATCATTGATGTATGCCACCACACACGTGAACCAAAGGTCACTGAAAATGTCATTAATCATATGCTGGTGTATGACCAGGGCGTTCTAGAAGCCAAAAAGCATCAAGAAGAACTGTAATTCCCCCCTTATGGTTCAAATCACTGTAAGCCACTCCTGGCCTTCCACCAACTAAATTTGGTTGAATGCATTTACAAGATCAAGCTCTAAAAACACCCAGGATTTTGCAATCACCTAGCTAATAGTCTGCTCGAGGGGGAGAAGATAGGGTTCATTAATGTTATTATTTAGATGTTCATAGTCCACGCAGGGGCCCAACTTTCCAGCAGCTTTCAGGAGAAAACATGGGAAAAGTGATGGGAGGTGTTAATCAGAAACACCCACCCTTTCTTAAGCATATCCTCTAATTACACCTCCAGCGCCTTGTCCTCCTGCTCCATGTAAGGGTATAACAGAGATGATGTTGACCACATCCACCAACATATGAAAGGCCAGGTCATACTTGGAATGGGGTGGAAGGCGGTTAGCCTTTTCCAGCTTAAAAATACCCTAATATCTCACCAACGCTGGGGGAAATAAGGCGGAAGGTCTTTGGGAGAAGAATTTACATAATGGAATTTAGTACATTTTGATGCAGACATATCAATGAGTGAAAACTCCCCCACAACTGTTTATGTGCAAAAATAATATGTTCAAGTTCAGGTCGATGTTAACCTGTTGCTGACACCACTAGCCCACACCCAGGATAAATGGGAATAGCAGATATGTCACTGTGGCAAACTGATAACAAAAACAAAGCTGGTGCACCAAAAAAGGTACAGGACGACATATCCTATATGAGGCATTTGGGGCGGAGGACACACCCAACACCGCCACACCCACTTCATGGTCCAACATAAGATCCTGCGCGTGTTTTAACTCATAAAGTTTCCTACCTGTAACATATCCACAAGTGCCTTTATTGATACCCTGTGTGTACTCAACCAAAATTTAAGAGGCAAATAAGTAAACAAATACTGAATATTGGCAACAGCATGGGACACCAACAACTGAGAATTAATAATTGTTAAGTCATCCAGGGAACTGAATCTGGAGGGGAAATGGGAGCTTCAACAGGAAGAGAGTTCCCAAATTCTTCTTGTTGTGACACCAACAAAACTGGCATCAGGGGATTGAAAGGTACCAGTTCCATCATAGGAACCATCTCTTCAACTAGCGTCAGGGAAGGGGAAGTATGACAGTCAGAAAATCCAAGTTCTGACCACTTTAAGATCAATTATGCTTTGGTTCATTAACAGCGACAAAGCAGACTAACGTTGAGTAGGAGGACAGATTTGGTGCACCAACAGTGAAAAAATACCCCTTACGTCGAGTTAGTAAGCAAAACTGATTTGCATTTGGTCAGACCCAAACATGTAAAAACTCCTTGAAGCTGTATACCCAGCAAGGACCAACAGGTAAGCAAGGTATGAAAAACCAAAACAACCATTATGCTTTATTCAGGAGATAAAAATGTGCCCGCCAAACAGAGTTTGTCTGGAGAGCAACTGACAATGCTCCCAAGGGAGGAAAAGCTAGGGGCAAAATTTTGAAGTGAACCTTAGAATTGGCAGGCGCGCCTTTTTATGGCTGACCTTTGAGGGCCTCACCCAAATCATTGATTAGGCTCATACAAGCCTAATTAATGATTTGGGTAAGGCACAGCCCAGCGCCCAAACTTGACAACAACCAAAAATCTTTTAAAAAGTGTTACAACTTGGATTCAGAAAATCGTACCCAAGTCAAAATGTAACAATCAAGAAAAACTCAATTTGTTACAGGAAGGAGGAGAAACTGGGTGGGAAGAGGAATGAGAAGCTTCAGGAACTAAGACATAAAACTTTGGAACCTGGCTAGAACAGCCACACTGATTAAGAGACAAGGTGCATGCCGCCTTGTTATCAGGGTTTTACTTAAAATTGCTTCATTGGGGAACAATTGCAAACACCTCCTACCACACCCAGAGCACTCTTAAGCATGGCACTGATAGAGATGGCCACTGCAATCACCTATTCCAAAAACTCCATCTGAGATTCCCAGGTGAAATGGTTGGCATAATAGAATTTAGAGCGGCACAGAATACTGCAATCAAGACTTTATAACAGAAGTCCCAACCCAGGGAATGACACTGGAAAATTTCTTTGATTAAAAGGCAGATTTAAGGCTTCCTCTGTAAGAAGAGTGTCTATAACTCTACTGTTCCAAGCGTGCAGGTGCTTGGTGCACAGTGCCAACGCCAGAGAAATAGCTGTTAGTACAAAAGGTAATAGGGCCCAGCAGAGGGTGCTGGAGCAATAATAGCTTAAGTAGAGGAGTGCAATCATTATAGAAAATAACCAACCAAGAGCGACGCGGTGCACAAAGGGAGAAGAAGTAAGCGTCCAAGGTTGGAGGAACCAGGATGAACCAACGGTGCACTAGGGGCTATCTGAATCATATGTAATATGGTATGGTAAACATAGCGTGAGACCTCCTTAAAGAGGTCCGCGCACAGGATCATCAGAGATAACATAAAATAACACGGGAAAAATGGGAATGTTTATTGAGAAAATGTCGACCAACAAAGAATGTTGGTCACAAAAATCAAATTTTAAACAACGTCAGGGTAATTTAGGGTATGCTGAAGTGGTCCCAAGCACCAATTCACTAATAGCCAAACACTCCCATCTGAATTAGTAGAATACACCAAAACTGATCTCACTCAAGTAATTGATTGAAGTTGTACCCTACCTGAACGCGTAATTTCATAAATGGAACAGGTTTCAAACCCCTGTTACTCAATTACTGAATTGAATTGTCCTCGTTAATTAAATAAACCATCCGTTTTAATGTCTGGGCCGACGCAAGGGGCTGGGAGTTATGCACCTCACTAGTACCAACCTGAGAAAATTTGGCTTGTACCCAGCGTTGGTCTAATATGTGCTTGAGGTCAGGGAGGGCCTGAAGTTTCACCTTCTGGGCCACCTGACGCCCAGACTTATCCTTAAGGTTGGTGCCTACTATTATGCCATTTAACCATGACATTACCCTCTCCTCCTGATGGGGCACAACCCCCCTCCAGGGGCTTGCGCTAGGGATAATTGTTCTTGTGGGCGGGGCCAAATGCATTACAGCAACGGTCAGTTTGGGTTGGGATCCAGCGGCATGGGGAAAACGCTTATGGAAGGCTTCAATTAAATCTTGGGCATGCACACAGTCACGCGCTGGGACCCAACTGTTCTCTGCAGCGTCAAAATACTTCCAAGATTCAGGTACTCAAGTCTTTTTTTAACATGGAGGGAGGCTACTATTTCATCCGCCTCCCACTCTGGCGCCCCATCCATGAGATAGGCCTCAGGAGTCTCTGGTGGGGCCCTCAAATAAAGTCGATTTTCTCTTATGAAATATGGAGAAGATATGAAATGAAGAGGGAAGATCTAACTGGTATGAGGCATGGTTCACCTTTCTAACAATGCGGTAAGGGCCAATTCTCTTTGGTCCCAGTTTTTTTTGCATGGCTGCTTGATAGGGATGTTACGAGCATCAAGCATCACGAGATCCCCTTCCTTGTACGCTGGACTCATTCAGCGTTTCCCATCAGCATTGTCCTTATAAACTTGCATTGCCGCCTCCAAACTTGTGGAAACCCCCTGGTGGACCTACTTGATAGTCTTGGCAAAGTCCACCACCGCTTCAACTTTAGATCCATAGCTGGGCTCCATGTTAAAGGGGGGCAATTCCATGGTTGGCAAAAAGGGGAACAATTTATCAAATAATGCAAAGTGTTGTAGCTAGATTGGGCCATATGAAGGTGAGAAACCCAATCTGAATGATCTGCGGCGGTATAACACATCAGGAACTGTTCCAAGCACTGGTGCACTCATTCTTTCTGCCCATCTGATTGAGGAGTGATAGTTAGTTGAACGGCAGGGGCGAATCTGAAGAGTCTTACATAATTCTTCCCAAAAGATGGAGGTAAACTGGGGTCCCCAATCACTGATAATTTATTGGGGAACCCCATGAAGCGCAAACACATGAATGACGAAGAGCCTAGCCATCTCAGCCGCGGTTATTGTAGTTCTGCAAGGAATAAAGTGGGCGAACTATATAAAATGGTCCACCACCACCATGATGGCATCATAACCATCGGGAAGGTAATTCCACAATGAAATCCACTGATAGGGAGATTCAGGGCCCGCCAACCTTCTGGACTGGTACCAACAGCCCCGCTAAAGGTTGATGATTTGGTTATTTTTGATTGAAGATCAAGTAATATTTAAAATACCAACCCACATGAGCAGTCAAGCCCTTCCAATTGTAGGTGCGTCATATCAACTCCAAGGTCTTTGCTTTCCCAAATGACCAACGGTGAGACCATCATGATGGTTCCAGATGATTTCCAGGCGCAGTGGTCCAGAAGGAACCCATAGGCGCCCCTGAAACCACACCATCTCATCCTTCACATGATAACCCCTGGATAGATCCTCTTGATTCAAAGCGCTCTTAGCAAGTACCATAGTATATTCAGATGATAGCGGCTGAGAAAGGAAAATCTTTCTGAACATACTATATTCCTCCGCATTTTCCAGAGATGCAAGTGCTGGAGTGTTGGCCGAGGGATTGGGAAGTTTATATAAAACCTTACTCAGCGGAATCATCAACTGGGCGTTATGAACCTCTGCCTCCTTTAGATCTTGAGCTAAATCAGGGTTGAGGCTCAAATCATCCGCCAAATCATTATCCTTGCCCTTGGTGAACTCATAAGAGAATGCAAATTGGGCAAGGGTCTCATGCCACGGGCCTGCCATGGGGTTAGGACATGAGGGGCGCGGTAGTACAGCAAGGCACAGTGATCTGTATGTACCCAGAAAGGTTGGGAGGAGCCATGCAAGTGGTGACACCAATAAGTCAGCGACTCCACCACTGCTAGTAACTCTTTGTCATAAACGGCGTAATTCAACTCAGACAGAGACATTTTCTTAAAAATATCCCACTGGATGCTCTATCCCACCTTCGCCTACTTGTAACAAGGCAGCCGCTATGGAGAAGTTGGAGGCATCAGTAGACACAATGAACTCTTTTGAAGGGTTGACATAGCAAAGGACAGACGTGGACAACAAGGTGCACTTCACTGCTTGGAAAGCATCCACCAAAACGGGGTACCAATGAACACCTTTGCACAGCTCACCTTATATAAGGGCAAGGCCACCTCGGAAAGATTGGGCGTGGACTTTTTGAGGAATGTACACATCACCAAAAAGCTCCTCAATTCCTTGACTGAAGTGGGGGTGGGCCACTCACAAATAGCCTTCTCCTTGTCTGGAGCTATCATGTGTCCTTAGGCAAACATGACGTTGCCCAGAAAAGTGACCTGGGACTTTAAAATTCACACTTGCTAATCTTCAGCGTAAGGCTGGCTGCCTTTAACCTCTCCACCACTTGCCGAAGGTGTACTATATGGGACTCATAATCAAGGGAAAACACCAGGATATCATCCATGTAGGCAACCGCGCATACCCCTAACAGTCCCCCAATGCTGCATCAATACGGCGTTGAAAGATAGCAGGGGCATTCTTAAGCCCAACGGGCATGACCCAAAACTGGAAATTCCTTTCCTGGTAGGGAATGTGGTTAACCACTCTTGTCACTTTTTAATCCGAATCTGATTGAACGCATTGAGGCAATCCAGCTTGGAAAAGACCTTAGCCTTCTCCACATAGCGCGCAATCTGAGAATCCAAAGGGATGGGATGTAGATCTGGTACGGTGACGTTGAAGTTTCCATAATCTACACATGGGCGTAGAGTACCATCAACCTTCTCAACAAAGAGAAGTGGGGAGTATACAGGGGAGGTACGCTGAAAAATCGCGCCTTTGGCTAAATGCTCCTTCACCTACACATCTAACGCCTCTTCCTCCCAGACAGTCAAGGGGTAAATGGGAGAAGAAATACGCATCAGATACACAGTGAGCTTGAGCTCACAATCAAACTCAAAGTGATCAGGTAGCGCATTAGCAGATGCGGCATCAAATGAAGATTTCAAGCCCTCCAAACAAGAAGGTAGAGGAACCTCCTCGGTGGGCTTCAGCATAGGGGCAAGGGTAAGGGTATGAAGGTGGGGCCAGTAGGCAATTCGCCCTGAACGTTAGCCTCAGACAAAGGAACAACTAGTGTGCGACCATTTTTTAATATAAGGGATAGGGTATTCTCTTTCAAGTTGGTTTTGACGTCAAACTTCCGCCACCACTCCATCCCCAAAGTGATAGAGAACAAGAGGTTTTTGATAGATTGGAAGTGATCGGACAAGTGGTACTTGTCAAATGATAATCCACTGTACACATAATCTTCTGAGTGGGAATACCTTGGGACGCCCCTCCCATAACCATACCACCTGGCAAGTAACTCATCTCAAGGTAGTCGGCTAGGCTTTGGTCCATAAAGTTTTCAAAGGCGCCAGTATCCACCAGAATAGTGGTTCTGAATTTACCAAAGGAGAGGAAAGGGTATCAGTCAGTAGAAAATACCCCGAATGGTCTTTATTTAAAGCAGAAAACGCCAGTAAATCACCACCAAACTCTTTATCTGACATTAACATGTCACCCTAGTATGTGTTTGAATAAAAGAATGGAGAGGGATATCTGGCCACTCTTACTACTGAGGCCACATATCCCACCATATCTTCAGCAGAGGCATAAACGTTGTTGTATTGTAAGTGAAGCTCCTTTTCAACTTCCTGAGTGCTGCGAATCATGGAAGAGGTCAAACGTGGATTTTCTGGGGTGATTTGATACACAGTAGTAGGTTACATATCTGAGCCATGAGAGAGCAAATATGGCTTAGAGGTATATATAAGGTTTTCAATATAAAACGCGTTTTTAGACACAAGCGACCATATTCCCATAACAGCAATGGAATGACCAACGTTATCCAAGGCCAACACCCCCAGGCCCATCTGCGCTGATTCTGCTGGAATCTTCAGAATGCTCTTCCAAAGTAAACCCCATTTAAATAAGTTGGTTTTGTAAATTTTGGCAGAAAGTTGGTGAATCACAACTTTTAGACCCAGAAACGTCTGTAACCACCAGTTAAGAACATGAAGGGTGGGTACTTTCCAGTCAGAGGCAGCCAAAATAACTCCAAGATGCTCCAACCTTTAGAAAATGAGGAAACAGTGGTGTGGCTGACCACAGCCAAAACCCACAGCTGGTGCCCACTGTTTGCACTTTGGAAAAGTCCCACATGGAAAAAGTGCATGCACATAAAGTTAAGTTGTTGGTCAACTAATGTAAGGAGAGTGTCTATAACTCTCCTGTTCCCAGCGTGTTAGTGCTTGGTGCATAGGGCCAACAACACTGAACTAGCCATTAGTAAAAAAGGTACTAGAGCCCAGAAGAGGGTGCTAAAGCAATAATAGATTAAGTAGAGGAATGTGATCATTATAGAAAGTAACCACCAAAAGTGACGCGTTGCACAAAGGGAAAAGAGGTAAGCGTCCCAAGTTGGAGGGAACCAGGGCAAACCAACGGTGCACTAGAGGCTAACCAAATCATATGTAAAATGGTATGTTGAATGTAGCGTGAGACCTCCTCAAAGAGGTCCGCGCGCAGGATCATCAGAGATAACATAAAATAACATGGGAAAAATGGGAATGTTTATTGAGAAAATGTCGACCAACAAAGAATGTTGGTCACGAAAATCAAATTTAAACAACGTTGGGGTAATTTTAGGTATGCTGAAGTGGTCCCAAGCACCAATTCACTAATAGGCAAACACTCTCATCTGAATTATCAGAATACATCAAAACTGACTTCACTAGAGTAGTTGATTGAAGTTGTACCCTACCTGAACGCGTAATTTTGTAAATGGAATGGTTTCAAACCCCCATTCCTCAATCAACTGAATTGAACTGTCATTGTTAATTGAATAAACCGTCCATTTTGACGCCTGGGCCGACGTAAGGGGCTGGGAGTTATGCACCTCACTAGTACCAACCTGGGAAAATTTGACTTGCACCCAGCGTTGATCTAGTATGTGCTTGAGGTCAGGGAGGGCCTGAAGTTTCACCTTCTGGGCCACCTGCCGCCCAGCCTTATCCTTGGGGTTGGTGCCTACTATTATGCCATTTAAACATTACATCCACGCCTGAAATTGAAAAAATTGAAGGAGGTGAGTCGATCTCAAGACTGAGCCTGAACCAACAGCAACAAAGTAATCAAGGGGGTGGAAACACCAGCCTGGTTGTCTAAGTAAGAATCCCAAAAACCTAACACTGGGCATCCCATTCTATCATGTCAAAGAGAGCTACACTACGCTGAGCTCCATAAGGAAGAGGAAGCTGACATACTGGCCATGAAACAAGTATACAACTCTGCCATGGTGTCTAGAACCTGGTTCACCACTTACAAGGAAGGTAAGTAAGAACCCACCCCCACTGGACGTGGTAAAACTAGGATAAAATCGCGAGGAAGGAAGTATTGGGTCAGGAACTCCACCATTACTGTGCGGAAATTTGATAATCGCACCAACAGACCAAAACAAACTAAAGTAAGCACCAATTTTAGGTTCATCTAATATAACATGAACATCGTGACAACAAATTTAGAAGAGTGGATGTGGCAGAAAATAATGGTTGTTCATTATGCCATTATATCAACTAGTAAGTTAAGACTAGCCCGCCAGTTTAGGTGAGTGGACACTTAGAACACAATTAGATTACTGGAAGTATAAACCATCCAAATGACTTGGTATCTCAGTAGGGGGAAAAATGAGTGATGGCGATTGACCAACACCGTTACTATCATACCCATCAGTAACCACATGGTTCAAGAGTGGCAGCCGCGGATTCCGCAGTTGTTGTTTCCTTGGGAACCCCAGGAGGTTCAAAATACACTTTGGTAATAGTAGAGGTTGAGCGTGATGAATGATTATAACAGCCCACTGGGTGGGAATTACCTCAAGAAGCAAAGCTACATCAAGACGCCTTAAGGTATCCAAAATGTGGGTCAACTTTAAGCGGCCACTGTTGTAATTGGCGCTGAGGCTCAACTTACAACTGTAAAGTTAAGATACTTATTTATAATTAAATAAAGGAAACTGTATGGAGACAGTGATCCTAAAATCAGAGGACTAATATTTTATCACCAAAAATTTTATTATACAGCTTAAACAAGATAGGCAAAAAAGAAAAGATCCTCTTCATCTACCACTCCCATTTTAATAACCTACACTATAGAGTACTAAGCAGTGCACGATTTTTCTTAAAAGTAGTAACCATCTGCTTGGAACTCTAGGAGAAAAAATCCTAATGATTGTTTTTACGCTGGCTTTGGGAAAAGGAGAGAATATATTAATCAAATGGGATTCAAATTTATGATGCTGCAAAGCCTCATAAATTGATAAAAATTAATTTGTGGAATATTGTCAGCGAAGTGGGAAGGAATTGAACCTTAGTAGATATCTTCAGCAATGCCCAGAGCAAACAATAGTGAATTAATTTTTTGATTAATAGGTATATATAAAAATGTGGGCGTGGGGCAAGGGGATCCACTATAACTTGATCCACTGGATTAGCATTAGAACCAAGGCAATCCATCATAAATTATTTCAACAGATTATGATTGGCATCAAGAGCTGAGGAATAAAAAGCTTCTCTCAAAAATAATAAACAAATAAATAAAGTATATGTTAATCTTATGAATCTGAATGCTTGGTCAGACCAGATTGCAACATTTCCCCCATTTGTCAAACATTCACACACAGAAATAAGTGGGCTAAATGTTAAAAAACAATGAGGCCGTTAGGTCATGCAGCTCATAAACATAAGCAATTATTTTATGCTTCTGGATGTGCAACAGGTAAGAGTAGGTGTTTTTCAAGGACACCTTAATTATTTCCTGGAGATAATAGATAGCACCAGAGGCAACAAAGAGATCTCTATGAACTGGCGGATTTTCAGGAGGATCTTACCATACAACCCTTCAAGATTTGTAAAGTGATATACATTCTGACAAGGGCCCAATGCCCTGGTTTAATAGTACACTTTTGTCTAGCGCAGAGCAAAATCCTGTTGGACTTCAAAATATGCAAAGGTAAGTTTAAGGTGCTTTGGCCACCTTTACGATACTCAATTGAATAATTCTCTCACTAGACTCAACATTCACAATTAAGGGATGTTGAGATTTGGTCTTGATCTTGGAAGTAGATTTAACCTCCGTTGGCACTTAAAGCTGCATGGCACAACAAATATGTTCTCAATTAGTATACATTACAATTATGATGAAAAATTTTTAGAATCCTCCAAATTGATTCAATTGCATGATCCACTCATTGGGCTCTCATAAGACGTTAGCAAAGCAACCTTAACTGTTAAAGAACGCTCAGTAACCGTGACCACCAGGCCATGTACATCATCTGAGGATTTCTCAGTATAGTACAATAAAACCTGTTGTCTCTCTATATCCAGAGTATCATTCTCAATGTTGGCTTTAAGCCCATATTTTCTCATGAAAAAGAGACCATAGGTAGTCAAAATTGCTATAAGTTAAATGATGACTGGAGCAGACAACACTATAGTACCAATTTTCTGTGGCAAGGAGCTATATGCTCCTAGTGAAATATTGTTGTTGGGTCCTGCAGTGCCATAGGTTTTGTAATGGTTCATATCAGGTTCAGTCTCAAATTTATTCAATAGCGCTGAAAAAAATGTTGATGGGTGCTCCTCTGTCCAAGATTTCAAAACTTATGTTGTCCAAACTAATTAAAATAAGTAAACTCAGCGTGATTACTTTTCTGGCATGCATATTAGCATAAAGAGTATCTGTTTTACACAGGAAAGTAAATAAGTCTCTGATCACCTGGAGCAACGGAGGCATAGCAAATACGTTTAAATAATCATAATGGAAGGTCTACTGATGAGTCAGTTTTCTTGATTGTTTGTGGCTTTAAATGAGATTGCTTGAACTTTTGGTGAAAGTAGAAGATCCCTTTTTTACTCCATCAAAGCTTTTATCAAATCCTTATATATGGTTAAGGTCAAATAATGAATACCAAGTTCCCTAATAAAAGGTTTTTGTAATAGGGTTGATAAAAGTAATTGCACATCGGGGAGGTAATTTATTATCTCAGTGATAGGATCAGAATATAAAATGGGTATCATGGACCATATAAGTCCTTTTAGGGCTCGCAAGCATTGCATAAAGCAATCTGAGCATTATAGTGGCTCAGAATCCTAGCCCCATACAACACTTGAACTATATAATAAACTATTCTACAAAGGCCAATACAACTTCACTGGGGTTAAGGTTAATGGAAAGGAAGGCGGTTTTCCATCCTATCATCAGTTCTGCCCTACCAAAATAAAATATAATAAAAAATACATTAAGGGGTCCCAATTCCCTATCTTTTTTTCGCATTACCAACTCCTAGCTATAAATGTCCAAAAATTATCAACATTTATAGCTAGTTTGGCCTGGTAACTGTGTTTCCCATAGTTATTTCAAAAAATTCATGAAGGTATGAATAACGCCACTCTTTTATATTTTGAGAAAATTAAATGGGTTGAATTTGACAAAAATTACTGAGTCTGAGATCCTAATTAAGCTTATCTGAACCCATATAAAGGTCAATATTTGCGGAGTGGGGATAGAAGTAAAAGGAGCCACAGCCGCAGGGGACAGGATTGTGTTAGATGTCATAAAATTGCTAGGAACATCTTCTGGAATAGCTATGGTAGTCAAAATACTAGGTAAAGTGGCCACAGCTAACTCTATATTGTTTCAGGATCAGAAACTGAAGAGAAATCCTGTCCATGTTCTTGGCTACATTTACAAGTAGTGGTCTCCACTTCTTAGCGGTTTTGATTCACTAAGAAAGTAAGACGGTGGCGTTCTGCCTATAATTGTTGATAAGCTGTTTGTGTTTTAGGTTGAAATCTAATAGTCAGAATTTAGTTCCTTTATTTTATGTCCTTGGGATTAACCAGAATCTGTAAAGCGTTAGATGCCTTATAGATATCAGTGATGGTATGAAATTTACCTTCCTCTAGTAGATCAAGACATTTAAGGAGACGCAGGGCTTTGGAGGTCTACTCATCATTCATTATTCTTGCTGATTGTATTAATAAATTTATCATAAAAAAGGCCCATGATACTATAAATTCACCACCTTCCTTGTAGTCCAAAACATCAAGCAAAATACTTAGGGGGTCAGTCCAGAAAAAGTCATTAGAGCATGACATTTTGTGGGTTGTTAACTCATCAGATAGGCACCAAAAGTGGCCCCCTGTAGTGAGCACCAGATGTTGCAACTGTCGCTTAGGCTCAAGTTGCAACTTCACAGGTAATTGAATACTTTTAATAAGAT